>CP080485.1:947681-1547681 GCA_020844145.1 Sarcoptes scabiei
GTGAATCAAAATTGTCCGAATCGTTACCGAATAGAAATAGTCAAAAAAAAAAAAAAAAATAATAATCAAAACTACTTCAAATCAACGAAGCGAGAGAGAGAGAGAGAGAGAGAGAAATCCTCATCCAGAACCAAACGAAATAAATAAATAAAATCAAATCACAATAATAGCGATAGTTTTGGTCCTATCTAATAATAACAATAATAATAATAATAATAATAATAATAATAATAATAATAATCGTATTAAAAGGCCTAGATTTTTGTTTTCATTTAATTTGTTTCACAGAACGAAACGTGTAGTCCGGAACACACACAAAAATGTTCCCAGTTTTTTTTTTTGTCAAAATTCGAAATTATTCCATTTCATTCCCGATGAGTTGATTTAATCTCAATAATCAAAACTATCTAGAATATTAGTCGGTAGTAATCTTTTAGATTCTTTGAACTGGACCAAAGATCGAACAAAAAACTATTTGTTTCGAAACTCTAAGGCCTTCTAGATTTTGATGATAGGATTGAGAAATTTTTTTTTTGTTGAAAATTGTTCAACGTTATCTCTTTCACAATCGTTCAACGTTCCATCGTTCCATTCATCATCGGAAATTGATTAGTTTCAATTTTTTGATCGCTTCGATGACGTTCAACTTTGATTGTGTTCACTTCTTGTTTAGTTATAATATTTTTTCCTCGAACATTTCATCTTTATCGTTTCGAAATCATTGTCATGGAAGATGGGACCCAGGAAAAATAACCAAAAAAAAAACAATAGAAAAAAATTCCAATTGTAGCGAGATTGTCACAGCAATAAATTAGATTATGTATCGAAAGATTTGAAATTTTTTTTTTGTTTTTTCGCCAACTGCTTCGATTCGGTTCTATCTCACGAATTTGATCGGGTTTGAGAAAAAAAAAAAAATTTTTTTGATATAGAATAAATCGATTCGGAGTTGGGAAGAGGGAGGGGAAAGAAATGCTGTCAAAATATAGCATCAATTCTTGATCCCAAACTAATTGTTTCGGATCGAAGTCTCTTTTGATCGCTATTTGGATTTAGATTTTCTGTTCTCTGTCCATTCATTCTAGCGTTTTTTTTTCTCTCTCTCTCTCGCTATCTCCGAGCCCTCAACTTTGATTTCGAATATGATCCTCTCATCATCGATTAGAAGAGCAAACAAAACTTCAAGAATAGAATACCGAATTCAATCAAGTTCTATCGGATACAATCTGTTTGGATCGTTTTCATTCAATTTTGGTCTAGCTCAAAAAAGTCTCTCTCTCTCTCTCTCTCTCTCTCTCTAACTCACTTCCGCTTTTCTCATTAATTAGCATCTCGTTTACAATCGATCCACAATGAAATCTCGAACGAGTATGTTTGTATGTGTGTGTGCGGATGAGTGTATGTGTATCGATGTGAATCAATCACCTCCAAAATGATGTTCCAAAATGAATATTCAAACGTGATTGCTTCAATGTTTTGTTCCTAGAGAGAGAAAAAAATGTGATGGAAAGCTTTGTAAAAGATCTAATCTAAATCACAATGAAACTTTCTCGAAGAACAATTAAAAGCAAAAACAAAAAAAAAAAAAAACTCACACTCGCGTTTGATTCGAGACAATTCGTTATGTGTCAATGTGTTGCGACTCGAAATGAATTCGATCCACAAACGAAAGTAATCATAATAATTGGTTAGAATTGTGAGAGATGAAATAAAAAAATGAGCCAAAAACTAAGAGGAAAAAGGAAGAGACGCAAGACCATAACTATAACACTGAAAACCTTATTTTATCTAACCAAAAAAAAAGTTCTTCCCTTTTCTATCTTCTCTTTTCGCATCTCTGGTCCGGGCACGAATCCAATCAATTTGCATCGCAGAAGAGAGAGAGAGAGAGAGAATGTTAATCATTCTTGAAGAAGAACTCATTAACTCATTTGTTACTAAGTGAGAAAAAAAGAGAGAGAGAGAGAGAGAAAAAAAGAATTTCATATTGAAGGAGAATCTTTTTTTTTTGTCTAAATTTTACTCTTTGAGCTATTCCCTCTCTCTCTCTCTCTCTCTCTCTCTTCCGTTGATAAACTCTAATTTGGAAACGGAAAATCAAAAATCTTTGACTAGGTTCGTTTGATGATGATGACGATATGATATGATATGGTTACGATGATATCATTCACAATGACAAGATTCAAAATTTGAATTTGGATAATTATGATGGAAACCTAACCCAAACCTAACACAGTTCCTACTTTGAATCTATTCCATTCGGATATGATTGTGAGAAAAAAAAGGCAGCAAGAAAGAAAGAAAGAAAGAAAGAATAGAGAGGAAAAAATTGCATCAAATTTTTGCTATCATCGCCATCAACACCCATCAAACATCATCATCGTTCGACGATTTATTTTGTTTCTTTTGTGCGATAAACTAGCTATCTTATTTTCTATTTTGTTTACGGAGAAATTTTTTTTTTGCGATTCGCTTCTTTTTCGTTGCTACATCAAAATGATTCCAATTCTATCCCCTCCCTCTCTCTCTCTCTCTCTGGGTCTTTTATTGCTATTTTAATTTGGAAAAATGATGAGAGAGAGAGAGAGAGAGAGAGAGAGAGAGAGAGAGAGAGAGAGAGAGAGAGAGAGAGAGAGAGAGAGAGAGAGAGAGAGGTGGACAGATTCATCACCATCACCACCAAAACCGCTATCTGACCGAAGCTATTTGAAATTATTATTTGTTTTTTTTTTTTCTTCTTCTTCTTCTTCTTATCTAAGTTTCGAATGAATCGAAATCGAAATGAAGAGATGGAATGATTTTTTTTTGTTTCTGGTTGTTTCTACTCTTCGAATCGATGATCTAAATGAAGACAAACATCATCATCATCATCATCATCGATATCGTTGCTAGTGTTTCATTTTTTTTTTTTTTTTTTTGTAAATATTTCTTACTCTTTGTTGTTTCTATGTTGTTCGTTCCAAAAAATCTAGGATCCAAATCTAAAATCAAATTTCTAGCTAAATATTATAGCAATCATCATTACTATCGATCTGGGGAGAAGAAAAAGAAAAAAGAAGAAACTCTATCGAAATCATTTCTCGGTTACGATCATTAATGGCAATTATTATTATTATTATTATTATTATTATTACTATTACTATTAGGCTTTTTTTTTCATTCTCCATCCATTGAAAAAATGACAATTTTTCAATAGATGATAACACACCATATCACATCGAAATGCTATGAGAAATTGCTGTTGGAGAAGAATTTTCGGTTGAAAAAAAAAAAACGATGATGATGATGATGATGATGATGATGATAATTCTTGAAGAATGATGATGGCGATGATGATGATGATGGTGGTGGTGATGAAGATAGATAGATAGATGCAAGAGAAAGAGTGAGAGAGAGAGAGAGAGAGAGAGAGATAAAGAGAGCAAAGAAAGAAGGTGGTAACGATAGAAGATGGTCTCCTAGAATTTTCTATGGAATACGAATGGACTAAAGAAAAAAAAAAAAAAAATTGACGCGAACATCACTGTAGAATCTATCTCGAAATAATAATACTAAGTAATAATAATAACAATATTCTATCAACAAAAAAAAGAGAGAGAGAGAGAGAGAGAGAAGAAAAACGGAGAAAAAAAAAGTTTTCCCATTTATTCGTCAATTTTCGAATCTATCTCTCGATTTCTCTCTTTCCAAATAACAATTTCTTCGTTTTCGCTTGTTTCACTATTTTCGGGTTCACTGATTTCTTCAAGCGAAATGTTGGAACGAGAAAAAAAAATAAAATAAAAGCAAAGCAAAAACTAGATGCAAAAATATGAAAAAAAAAGATTTGATACTGATTTTCTTCAACAATACTGATACTGAAATGGAGCCAGATTGTTTCGCGAGAATTCATTCGTTTCGATGATGGATGGATGGCTAGAAGGATGGATCGGTGAATGGATCGTTGCGAGAGAGAGAGAGAGAGAAGAAAGTCGATTAATATTATGAATATTATTACTATTTTGCTATCGAATAAGATTTTGCTTCTATATTATTACTTCTCTCTGGAGCTCTCTCTGGATCTCTGGATCTCATTGTCTTATTAATGATGCCTAGCAATCATAAACAATTATGATTCCCATCTTTCTCTCTCTCTCTCTCTCTCTCTCTTTCATCTCTCGCTGTGTCCATTCTCTGTTATAGCGAATCGTTTTGTATAATAATATTGGATATATAAATTCATTAAGATTTTTTTTTGTTTTTTGATTGTTTTGGTTGAGATTTTCTCATTTAGTTATTTGATTGTTGATTGGATCTGATTGGATTGATTCATCATGCTTGAAAGATTCTATTCCAATTTTATTCTTATAAAATCTGAAGAATAATTGAAGATAATTTAAGAGAAAGAGAGTTATGAAACAAATAGATTTGAATCTCGATTTCAACAATCCAAAATGACTCGAGGTAATCAATCGGAGTGATTCAAAATTTATTGCAATAGAAATTTTTTTTTTTTAATTCCAAATGAATTCAAATTCGTTTTCAACTTTGAAATAAGTCAAATGGAATAAATTGTTCCCAATCTCTAAGGCCTAGTTTTTGGTAACCGAGAAAGACAGAACAAAAAAAAATTTTGAAGACATAAAAAGAGAAAAAAAAGCTATTAAAGAGTTGAAAATGTTATTTTTATGAGTGTCTAGAATTTTTGAGTCTCCTGCTAGGTTTTGTTTTTGTTTCATAATCGTAGTATTCGAACGTATTTGTCTAATTTTTTTTGAGCCTAAGTTTCGGAATTCGGTCCGCTAATGCGATCTTATCGTAGAATGAAATAACTAAGTGAAATAGTTAGGCTATCAATCTATGCTAGAGACATACCATCACATCCCATCATAATGATCCAGATCGCAATGTTCCAAGCAGATTGTTTTGAGATGCTGATTTTTTCTTTGCAGCACCAATACGACAGACAGATTTGCGATGGACAGATTAAAACCAAAAAAAAAAAAAAACAAATAAAGTTCAAAATTTAAATCGCATCGAAAACGAAAATTTCCTAGCCAAACCAAGATCTCTTACTAAGAATGTAGATTTTGATTAATTAATTGCCTAATTGATTAATCGCTAAACTAGGCATCGAAATGGTATTGATTGTGGCCATTTATTTTTTTGACGAAATTTGCTTTAGCGATCAAAAAAAAAGAAATTGATAAAAAATTCAACATTCTAGAAAATGAGGCTACGATATTGATGACAATAAAATGACCATCTGTGTGGACGAAAAAAGCTTCGGATTTTTTTTCCTACGTCCCAAATCTAATTTGATGTTTGATGCAGATTTCAAATTTTCCGATCCAAATTGATTCGACCAACAACAACAATACAAACACTACACACTATGCGATCCAGAATCAAAGAGAGAGAAAGAGAGAGAGAGAGAGAGAGAGAGAGAGAGAGAGAGAGTGGAATTCTGGTTTCGATGTTTTGTTTTTGATTTCGGTTCCATTGTCGAAATTGTATTGATTCGAAAATTTTCCCTCCGTTTTGCGATCGCACTCTGAACGCGGTGAAAAAAAAATAATGGAAAACTTTTTTTTTTTTTCTTCTTTCTGATTTGTATCAAATTTTGTTGTTTTTTTTCACATCTCGTCTCATTTTTTTTCTAGTTTTTTTTTTAAATTTTTGCTACTTTAAGGCTCCCCTTTGATTAGGGAGAGAGAATCAAAAAAACAAAAATAATCCAAACAGAAAAGTTTTCCGCTTTCTCTCTCTCTCTCTCTCTCTCTCTCTCTCTTTTGATCTTTTTTTTTCCTCTACGAAATTCAAATTTGAGAAGAAGAAGAAGAAAAAAAGTTCATTTAAATGATTGAGAGCATCTCATTCATTTCAATCGTCAATGATTTCCTCTTCCTCCTCTTCTTCTTCTTCTTCTTATTTTTCTTCAAGAAAATTGCAACCAATCATCAACAGAATCATCAAATTGGACCCAATATCAAAATCACAAAGATTCAAAAGTTTTTTTTCTTTTTTTTTTTTTTTTGCTTTTTCATTTCTATTCTCTTCCATATTCTTTCTATCTGAAAATTTTGATTAAGACAGATTATTATTTTTTCAGAGAGGATTGGATGAGAGAAGTGAAATATAAAGTGAGAAAAATTATACAAAAGAAAAACAAAAAAAAAAAAAAACGAAAATTAAACTTTAGTATTCGAAAAGTTTTTTGGATAAATATTCAAGATCTTTTTTGGTTGCGATTCTTTTCCATTATTATTATTATTCTTCTTCTTCAAAGTTAGAAAAAGACCTAAATAGAGAGAGAGAGAGAGAGAGAGAGAAAGAGAGTTTCAAACTCTTTTAAGAAGCAAATTTGAATACGAAAAATGAATCGATTTTTGAATTTTCGATGCCCAAAATATTACTTACTTTATTTTTCTTTCTCAATTTTCAATTTCACTACAAATTTTTTGTTTTATCTTTGAAACTCTATTTCTCTTTCAGATCAATTTAAGATGCGAAGACAGAGAGAGAGAGAGAGAGAGAGAGAGAGAGAGAGAGAGAGAGAGAGAGAGAGAGAGAGAGAGATGGGTTTAATTAGCAGAAGATTCGACTTCAAAGAGAATCTTTGTTCTTTCTCTCGAAACTCTCTTTAGCTTTTGAACAGCTTTAGCTATTAAGGTGCGACTGCTAAGCTCATCCCACGCTCCGCACATGATGCTTAGTAGTGAAACTATAACATTAACTAATCACCACCTTCTCTTTGCTAGGGGTAATGTTTTTTTTTTTTTTTTGGTTTCAGCCAGCATCAAAAATCACCAAAACTACTATGATTTTGGACACTGATTTTTTGGCAACCGACAATCAACGAGAAACAAACAAAATCGCTAATCTATTTGATTCACCTAAGTATCCCTATCCTTCGATTTTGTGATGGTTTTGTCCACAACAACCGTGAAGATAATTTATGAATCTAAAAGATTTGGGTGGAAAAAAAACTTTAATTCTTTAAACAATTTTGTTTGGATTTCAAGGGACATCGAAGAGAGAGAGAGAGAGAGAGAGATAGGAAGATAGAAAGAGAATCGAAATCTTTCGAAATTAATCCTCGAGAAAAAAAAAATCCTCAATGAAATCAATCAAAATCATTTTTGATCAAGACATCGAGACTAGTAATCAAGAAATCTTTTTTTTTTGCCACGATTCTCAAGATTCTATCCACGTTTCATTACGAGACTAAATTATTTCTTTCGAGGAGTGACAGGCCAAAAAAAAAATTCATTCCATTATTGATTCTTTTGATTCTGATCTAAGAATTGATCTCTTTCGTTCGACTAAATCCTTAGGAGAAATTCGAATCAAATCTAGACCATCATTGAATTCTTCAATAAGATTTAAATAGATAGCATTCGCAAGATCCCAACCAGAAAATATAGTAATAATATTGATAATAATAATAATAATTATTATTATTACTCTCTCTCTCTTGGGTCTTTGGACCATCATCATTCTATCGAACCGCCGCCATCATAGATTTGCGATGAATCTATATTGGCCTAATAAATATCGAATTCTCTCTCTCTCTTTTTTCCCTATTACTTTTTCTCGATCATTAAAAAATTGCCGTTTGTTTAATGATTTGTAAACACCTACACACACACACACACACACACACACACAAACACATTCGATCGAACACCATATTTTGTTTTTTTTTTTTTCGCCATTAATTTTTTTTTCTTCCGATTCGATCGAAATGAATCGTTCGTCGTCTTTTCGAAGTTTAAGGAGAGAGAGAGAGAGAGAGAGAGAGAGAGAGAGAGAGAGAAAGAGAATCGCTATTAAATAATGAAGACATTACTCTTCTAGCTTATTGATTTTGGATCCAAACATTCGGAACCACTGCCCCAATGAATGAAACAATTATCTTATTCGATGCAATGAAACGAATACCGAAACGTTTTAATTATCTCGCTACGGTGCTATTATTATTATTATTATTATTATTATTATAATTATAGCCAATAGATTAGACTAGATTAGATTTGTATTTAAAAAAAAAAATTCAAAAGATTTTAGAAATATTTGCGAATTTTTGATCGATCAATATTGGGCCCGAATATTTTTGATGACGAATTCAATGAAACTCGAATTTGAGATTAGTTTTGTGAGTTAATTTTTTTTTTCCTTCGATTAATTATGGAATTTTCCTAAGCAACCAGCATTAACTAAATTGCCACTTCAATCATACTTGGAAATTGGAGAAATACAAATTTTTCTGCTTAACTAATTAAAAAGCGCTATAGCCTTAACTGTTTGTGTTCATCTTAACTGATCCCAAAAAAAAACCTTGTTTTTTTTCGACGATTGGTTTCGCAACAAAATTTGTTTTGATTTTATTGCTTTTTTTTCTCTCTAGAATCGAAATAGGTTTTTTTAGCAAAGCCCTTAGCAAATAACTAATTCAAACTAAAAGAATTTTATTTCGAATTTTCTCTCTCTCTCTCTCTCTCTCTCTCTCTCTCTCTCTCTCTCATTTGTATTCTCTCTCTCACTTGTTTCGCAATTAATTTTCGCATCTTTAAACACATCCGAATAAGCTATTCGATTGAACGATTGCACTATAAAATTGGAACGAAACATTTATGACATTTTATTGATACTAAATAGCGATCGAAATAATAATAATAATAATGATGATGATGATGTTGTTGTTGTTGTTGTTGTTTAGAAAAACATTCACCCATTCAACAAAGAGAAACAACAAAATTAATTTTGTTGAAGTTTTCACTTCTATGAACGTCATCAAAAAAAAAAAAAAAAAAACAAAACAAAACAAAATCTAAAAAAGTGTCCAAATGGTATCAAAAAAAAAAAAAAAAACAAGCAACGATATAAAAGGGTCAACTAATCAAGTTAACTTTTTTTTTCCTAAAGACTGAAAAGTTTCCAAAATGATCATAAAAAAAAACGATGAAGATGGAGAAGAGAGAAAACAACCATGGAAGAGAATAGGGGATGGGGAACTAGGAAAAATAAAACAAAGAAAAAAAAAAGTTCTATCACAAAAACAAAAGTGAATTTTCTTGTCTCTTGCTGTTGCTGCTGTTGCTGCTGTTGCTGTTGCTGAAGAGACTGATTCTCTCTGGTCTGAAATTTCATTAGAATTCACCCATACTACTTCAAAGGGTCTTAGATTTTCGCTTTCAAGAGTTACTGTATCAAAGTACACTGACTCATTTTTCGATGAGATTGTAGAAAGTAGAAGAGAGAGAGAGAGAGAGAGAGAGAGAAAAGAAATAAATCTCGAAGCATTTAATTTGTCAATTCTAATCACGAAACGATACAATTCTTTACGTAGTTACAATTTTTTTTTTGCGATGGATTCGGAGCGAATCACTCCATTATGATCAACATCATCATCATCATCGTTCTTTGAATTATTATTCCCTTTATCTAGGTGATCGATCCCTTGCTACTATCGCTAACTAGAACTTAAATATAAATGATGTGGCTTGTCACTGCTCTCCTCATCGAAGGGAAGATCTTAGTGAGTCGCAGCTATTGCTAAGAATTTTATGGAATTTTTTTTCCCACACCTCTTTCCATATCAGATTACAGTCCAAGTATTATTGGATTATTTTTTTTTTTTTTTGGTCCCAAAAAACTCTTTTAATTTGGAATTTAATTTTCTCGAATGACAAGATATGATTCCTTTTTTTTTTTTTTGCTTCATCAGTTTCATCTAAATTTGATTGTTTTTTTTTGTAAACTAATTGATAGAATTTTAATCTCTTACTTGTTTTTTTCTGATTTTACTTTCTAGAATCGAAAATTCGGTTCGAATTCAAATCGATTTGATTTTGTTTCATAGCTGTTTTCGATATAAATCATAGTACCAAGAAAATGTTATCGTCAAAAGTTAAAATCAAAAATTAGTCAGGAAAAATTGTTCGGTTCAAAATTGTCTGTTTTGTGAATGACAAGATGAGAATGAAAAAAAAACCGAAACAAATTTTCAAACTGAAACTAATTAATCTCGAAATAGCGATCTCAAGTAGTTATGATTTCCTAGCTGAACAAAAATTAGAGTTCTAGAAGTTGTAAAATTTTCGCCATTGATATGTCTTGATATTCGTTCCATTCGAATCAAATTCGAATAATTTGAAAATTGATTCCATTTGTTTCATTTTTATTTGAAAAAAATTCCTGAAAACAAAAAAATCTAACATCTGTTTCTTTTGTGATAATTTGGGCGGAAAGAGCTAGGTTTCGAATTTTTTTTTTTCGTCTCTAAAAAAAGTGAAATCCAAAGAAAGGAATCGAATACAACCTAAGTCTACAATCTTTCTTTGATCCTAGATTCTAGGTGATTCTTTTTGAATCATTGAAAAATTTCACATTAATTTGCTCTAGAAAGACCACAATTATTCGTATCGCTTAAGTAATTAATTTATTATATTTTTGTTTTGTTTTTTTTCTTCGCTCATCACAGATACCTTAGATTGGTGAGAATGGTCGTGGTCGGATTCAAACAAACGGAAAAGAACGAACGAAATCAAACAAAATTCTTTGTGGCCTTTGTTTTTCAAACGATTCAAATTAATTCGAAACTATTGTCTTTCAAAACGATTCGAATGCGGTCCATTTCAAAGTGTTCCAATTGATCCGATTCTTATCTTTTATCACAACTTGATTGTTCATTCATTCGTTCGATTTTTGAAGAATCATCAACTAAGAATTGATTTAATAGTGAAACAATCTCATTTTATTCGAAACTTATCGAACCATAAAAATATCTTTCTCTCTCTCTCTTCTCTCATCTTATTCTTCTTGATTGAATCAAAATCTAAATGAATTGTTGAATCCAAATGTTTGATAAGATTCGTTACGAACAACAACAGCCACAGATCAAAAGAATTCGTCCACCAGATCACCGTCATCATCATCATCGCAACCAAAAATGATTCTAAGAGATCTCAATGGTCTTTCTTTGATCCTATGCCAAAGTCTTTCGGATCGTTGGAGAAGATAATTTATTCGATTTCTCTCATCGAGATGTTCTAAATCAATGAAGATTTGCTTCGTTTAGGAATTGCTTGAAATTTTTTTTTCTTCGCTTCGATTCTTCACTACTAATACTACATTTCAACGTTTACTAGCTCTTTGAATGCTATGAGAATCTCGAAGCTCGTAATGTTATCTTAGATGAATTCAACTAAATCATCTGTCGAATCAAATGAATTTGGGCAATGTGCACCGCCGATCAAAGAGTATCGAAAGAACGGTGCTAAACCCCGACATCATTACAAGTTTAACGGATCGAGAACGATTCGTTTGTCGCCAATTGAATTGTCATTCTAGACGTAAGAATTTTTCTCCCATAGCTCTGACCCTCATTGATGATGATGATGATGATGATGATGATGATGATGATGATGATTGCCAAGAAGATATACTCAAAGATAATCATATTAGATCGAAACGAATCGATGGCATATTTGATTGCGAAAAACCTAAACAAACATCTAGAATTGTTATCGTTGAAAAATTCTCTCCGCCAACTTCAAAATCAACAATTCCTGCATTCTTCTCTTCGATTTTCTATTCATCAAGAACAATTTCAATGGGCCATCTGGGCCCATTGTTTTATTGCCTTTTAGTGATATTTACGTTCTATTCGAAATCAATTCTGTCTCTCAATCGGTCGTCGGCAATGAATCGAATGAATGAGCCTAGTGTTGTTGTTGTTGTTAATCTTGATAGAGATAATAATTTTTATGAGCGTGATATTTTCAATTCGAATAATAATTTTCTCTCAGGCAATACGTCTCGAGTGAAAAAACCATCATCTTCGTTGTGGATCAACGATGGATGGTTTCGAAACGATCGCCATCGTCGTAGTGTTGCATCATCACCATCATCTTCGCCATCATCATCATCATCATCATCATCATCGTCGTCGTCTTCGTCGTTGTTGAGTTCGAAATCGAAAACAAATCCATCAGTATCGTCTGAACAAAATCGTCCGTTCACAATACTTGCGTTGTTGCCGGATGAAAAAGCTCCGCTAATCAGCAGAGCGTTGCGAGATGGCCAATCGAAGTGGGAGATTTCAGGCGAACGTTCTAGATTCGAGATTGCATTGGGCAAGAAAGCTTCCAATCAAAGTGTACCATCATCATCATCATCATCATCAGCATCGTCGTCGTCGTCGTCGGCATCGTTATCGCCATCAATGATCTTACTACGTGCTTCCGATATTCAATTGAACATCTATTCAGAGCCAACAAACAACGATACTGAACGTATTCTAACATCGGCATGCGAATGGATCCAAGTTCATAAGCCAAATCTAGTGCTTTCGTTACTCGATCCTCATCGATCGTTCTATGCGGCTATGGTTGCACAATCAGCTAGAATACCATATGTTTCGATGACTCAACACTATCAAAACGAGATTGATTCGAAACATTCCGAATCAATCGGTATGATTTCGATCGATGATGCCAAACGGAACAGAGAACAACGGATGAAGGTAAACAAACGAAACGAAACGAAACAAAACTAGACAAGAGAGAGAGAGAGAGAGAGAGAGAAACGCATAAACAAACAAACAAGAATGATCGGTGATCGAATAGATTGGTGATAATTTGATACAGAAAAATAAAGAAAAAAAAATTTCAAAGAATTCGAGCGAAAAATAAAGAGAGAGCAAAAAGGAAAGAAACTTTAAACTGTTAGAACAAAAAAAAAAGATTAGATTCTTTGAGTTTGAGGAGATTTTTTTTGGCGCCATAAACACTTTGTGCGACGAGAAATTCCTCTTAAAACAGAATAATAACAATACTAACAATAATAGGTTTCATCGGAGCAATAGTTTTCGATGGTTTGGAAAAAGAGGCCCGAGAGAGAGAGAGAGAGAGAGAGAGAGAGAGAGAGAGAGAGAGAGAGAGAGAGAGAGAGAGAGAGGCCAAAATTGAAACCTATTTTTTTTTGACATCTCCAAAATGGAAAAAAAAATATTTCAAAATCTTATCGTAGGCGATCATCGGAACGGGAGACGCTAGACAAAACAAAAAAAAATATCGATTATTATTGTGATTTCGCTCTTTTTCGCGCGAAAATAAAAAAATTGAATAAATAAATAAAGTTAAACGAAAATGGGTGTGGAATTCAATAGAATTCAGACAGCAAAGAATTGAGAGACACCGAGAGAGAGAGAGAAGGAGATGGGGGAAAAAATCTTACCCGAATCAAAGAAAAGAATCGGGACACTCAATCAACTCAACTTTGATTGTTCGACATAAAATTTGCATTTTTTTTATATATTTTTTTTTTTTTTTGCTACCAGAAAATATCGAGAACGATATGGGGAAATGAAATGAGTCAACAAAATTTTGAAACGAATATGTTCAATGTTCCAGGATCGAGCCATCGAGTGAGAGAAAGAGAGAGAGAGAGAGAAAAGTGAGTGAGTGTGTGTGTGTGTGTGTGGAGGGGATGTTTGAGAGGGAAATCGATAACAAATAAATAGAAAGTGTCATGAAAGAAAAGAGAAGGGAAAGAAGTGGAGAAGATTGTCGCGGAATCGAATCGAAAATATTGACAAACTAATATCAAAAAAAAAAAAAAAAACTTTCAGCCCAAAAAACCGTACGACGTTTGAATGATAAGAAAATCAATGAAATATTTTGTTTTTTTTTTCTTTTTTTTTTTTTTTGATTCTATCAACAAATATTTCTCAGATTTTTTTTCTGAAAGAATCTCATTTGATATTCTTCACATTTCTTTGATGTCTGTGTTTGTGTTTATTCTCTTCGGAATTTTTTTTTAATTTTTTTTTATTTTTATTTTTTTTTTTTTCATTTTTTTGATTTGAAATTCAAAACAATCGTTTTGCTGTTGTTTAGCTTGCGAGAAGAAATGAAAAAAAAAAAGAAAAGAAAAATCAAAACAAACATTTGATGTGCGATGAATATCTTAACGGAGTAGTTTTTTTTTTTTTTTACTATTGCGATGAAGAAATGAAAAACAACAAAAGAAACAAAAATGAAAAAATCAGAAAAAAAAATGCAATTTCAAGTGAAATGAATGGGTTGTGGACGCAAGTGATTGATTCTAGAATGGGCCCGATTCGATTCTGGTAACAATAAATATTAATTTTCATCTAGAGATAAGAACGAAACGAATCGAAACACCGAAAACGACAATGAAATTCGAATCGAAGGCTCTTCTTATCTTATCGAGTGGACATTGATTTGAAATGGCTGATATGCGAAGGAAACAAAAAGCAGATAATAAGTTCCATTCAATGGCCATTTTTTAATGAGGGTCTCAGAATTCCATTTCCATTGCATTGGGATTAGAAGATCATTGTAATAATTCATTGTGTAACAATAGGAGAAGATCGATTAGAATCAATCAAACTAGATCTCAAACAAGACAAAAAATGTAGATTGCTTCCGTAACTGCTTGATTGATTCTCGAACAAGAGGACCGAGAAAAATTGTGTTTTTTTTTTTTTTGGTTTTTTTCTCATAATTTAAATGTTTCAAATATGCAATCTCTCATTCGATCTAGACAATCGTTTCTCTTTCGAATGAAACAATTTGAATTTTGACACTGATAAATTGGTTCCATTTTGGTTATCAATATTCAGTTACAGTGAAGCTAGCTCTCGAACAGTTTATCATTCCACAAAGAATGATTTCGAACGAGAATTAAAAATAAAAAAAATAGGTTTCATTTTTCTTACATATCAAAGATTGCGAGGTGGGGGGGGGAGGTGAGAAGCGATCAGACCAGAATGAATGTGAAATATTTTCATTTCAATTTTCCCTTTTTTCTTCAGATCAAGAACATCTAAATCGAAATCTTCTAGGACTTCATCAGAGATTCTCAAATTTGAACCTATTTATTTCGAGTGAGTTAGGTTTGAGAGATTCAATTTTTTTTTAGGCAAAGGGTACAATGGAACAAAGAGACCTAGAGGGTGTCTAGTGTTTTTTTATTGTTATTTGAATCAAAATTGATTCCATTCCAGAACGTAGATGTGTGTAGTGATATGATTTTAGGGTCCAAATTCTTCTCTTTCTCTTTCTTTTTCAAACAATCAAAACAAAGAATGGTACTATTTTGATCGATTTTTTTTTCATTTGTCTCTTTTCGAATATTATTTGGATCGTTGAAAATATTGAATCGAGAGGAAAGAAAAATTGAATCAAAATGAATACAAATCGAGACTAGCTAATCCTTGACTGCAAAAAAGAATCTGCAATAGAATATTACAGAATCGTAAGGACCTAGAGAAAAATTTGGTTAGATCTTTGCGATTGTTTCATTAAGATGAAGAGAGGAAACAATTTGATTTTCTCTCACATTTCTTCTTCAATGAAATATTTCAATTGGAAAAGATGATTGTTGGAACAATTTGTTTCCCATTCGATCCCAAAAAAATTCTCTTTATTTTTTAAATAAATCAAAAGGTAATCGAAAGAATGAGAAATTTCATTCGAAATGCTATTTCATTTTTTTATTTTTTTTTTTCTAAACCATTTGATAGTTTGTCTAATTCTTTTTGTAACGAGAAGATTTTTGTCGAAATTTCTGATCGAAATTTTTCAAGACATTCGCTCCAATCATTGTTAGCTTCGGTGGGGAAAGTTTTTGAAAACTTCTCTCTCAATCGATCGTATATTGTACGATTGTTTGCTTCGATTGTTATACTTGAATTTCGATGAAGATTGAAAATTTTCTCCATTATGAAACCGATAAGAATTCGATAGAATCTTTTGTTATTATCGAAGAGATTCTTCTCATCGTTTTGGTTTCTTTTTGATTGTTTCATTACATCATTATTATTTACAATCAATTCATTATTAAGATTGGAAATTTTTCTCTCAAGTTCCGGTACCGAGCATTGTTCAATTCGTTTTAGTATGAATTTATAGAGCTCATATTTAGATTGTTCGTAATCAATGATATCAACATCTTTTAGAACTTTGAGATCGATCAAGATCGATCTTGATGATGATGGTATCGTAGGATTGTCCATTGATTTTCGTATCAAAATCAATCAAAAATTAGCTAAAAAGTCAATAATTGAGTCTCAATAACAATCGAAAAAAGAGTTAAGATTGGAATAAACTTTTAGGAATTTTTTTTTTTCTACTCCAATTCACACAAATCCAAAAAGAGAGAGAGAGAGAAGAATTGAATTACAAATTCAAATTAAATCTGTGTTGTAATTGAATTAAGAATGAAACAATTTGTGATTGGTATCGGATCAAATCACTGTTGTTTGGTGCCTTAAAATAGGGTCCAATCTGTTTTCATTCCATTGTAGTCCATAATAATTAATTAAGTTTTTTTTTTCTCTCTTTCTCTCTCTCTCTCTCGCTCTCTACAAAACAGCTGCGATTATCGTCGAATAAGAATTTGAATAGATCACCATCGTTGTCTTCTTTCACTCGAAAAAGACCAACACCATTACGTTTAAGCCTTGATCCACCAATACAAACGTTGGCGGATGCTACATTCAAATTACTACGCGCTCAATATTGGTTCGATGCCTTATTGATAATTGATGATTCGATTGTTTCGGATCTATTCGCTCGCCGATTAAGCTCACTTTGTGATTCTGTTCGGAAAAGTTTTGGCGAAAAAAATTCTCCAAAAGTTTTCAATCGTTATCACAGTTCATTTCGTTCAAGAAAAAGCCCTTATTCAAAATCGAAACTTTCGAAACGAGATAGAATCGAAGAGAATGGATGGATTTCATTCAATGATCGAAATGATCGAAGTGATGATGATGATGTTGCTGATCTTGTTGATGATGATGAACGATTCATATGGGCCAATCTTCAACGATCCTCATTGAAACGTAGTGAGATTCGTTCGGATTTATTGCTACAACAAAAACAATCGTCATCGAATTCAAACGATGATCATAATGATAATGATGCTGGTGATAATGATACTAGTGCTAGACTTAACGATTTAAATTTGAACAATCATCATTCTTCTAATCTTCCCCATCATCATCATCACCATCATCATCACCACCACCATCATCATCCACAACATCATCTGAATCGTTCGCAAGCGATCGAAAAGATTCGTGATGCAAAAGCTGGTCTTTTGATGTCAATTTGGAAAAAGTTAATGATCATTCGGATCTCACAATCGTTGCCTCATAAAGAAGTTAGTATTTGGAGCTCCCTTTCCAAAAAAAAAAAACAAAACGAACCAAATAACAATCTCTCTCCATTCACACCCTCCCACTTCCTTTTGAATATTTTTTTTATTCAAATATCAATTTGAATTTTTTTTTCTCTCGTCCAAATATGTTTGGCTTTAGTTTTATTTGAAGATGGCCGAAATACAGAATACTCATCGTCGGGTGATAATGGTACATTGTGATAAACAAACCACTGATCGTGTTTTAAGAATTGGCCGCGGACTAGATCTATTCAATGGTGAGAAAATTTGGATTCTTCTCGATGGTCTTCTAGGTCCGACTGAAAAATTTACTATCGGATCACCGATCGATATGTTCCATCATCATATGCCTAATGGTATGTTGGCGATACAGAATCGACATCGATTGATTTACGATCCATCGCTTTTGGATTCGGTTGTGGAGTTGTTGGGTAAAGCGGCGTTAAATTCCTATCAAAAACAAATCATCGCTAAAAATCGAGAACGTAAAACTATCTCCGATCATAAAATAATCAAACGATCAAACGATGATCTAAAACATTTAGCTGGTTTAGCTTCGATTCTAACAAAATCAAATTCATCTTCATCGAAATTCGTTTTCGAAGCCCCACGTTTTCGTGCCTTTCAATCGGATCGATTCGATACGAACGATACAGAATCATCAAAATTTTTGAAAAACTTCACAATGAAACAGATCGATCAAACACTTAGATGGAATGAATCGTTATCGACACCAGAAATGCCTTCAAATCGATTAGATTCTAGATCAAATTCTTTGTCAATGTCCGAAACTGTCGAACGCAATCAATCGAACCGAACACTAAGAACTAAGATAGGGAAAAGTAGAACCAGAAGGATTAGAAGAAATCCTTCTTCGGATGATTCTATTCGATCGAGAATGGAATACAATCAAATCAATCGTAATCGTAATCAAATGGAACCAAATCTAGGCCCGTTCGCTTGTAGAGCCTCATCTTTGAATTTGACTGCCGAGCAGACCGCCATCCGTTACGAAATTTTCAAGTAATTAATCTGATTTTGTTACAATGTTATAATTATAAGTATTATTCCAAAGACAGACTATTCTTTTCTGAAACAATTATTTTGTTAATCCAACACCAAAGAAAAAGGAATTTAGGAAGATAAAGTTTATGATGGAAAATGGAGAAGAATGGATAAAAAAAATAATTCTTTTCAAATCCAATCATATTTACTATTTGAGATAGGGCCCTATTTGAAAGAGAGAAATTAAGAGAGAGAGAGAGAAAGAGAGGGACAGAACGAGAAATCTATCAAAATTTTTGTATGCTCCATCATATTGGACCAAATACAAACACTGCTTCGCTATGATCACAATATATTTACTCTAAGATCACATTCGATTTGATCTCGGTGACATTTAGAGCTTATGAAATTCAATACTCTATGATATTTTTGTGATGATTGATAGATCGGTATCTTTACGGGCTCAGATCTCTAGTTTTTTTTTTCGTTCCTAGTTTCGATTTTAACATTCACACTAGATGAGAAATTAGGATAGCAGAAAGCTATCCACTTTCATTGACTTCAATGTTCGTCTTCTTGAAATTCATTGGTTTTTCTTTGTCGGAGAACAAAAAAAGCGTTGCAAATAAACAAAAAAAAAAAAAAAGATTTCTTTCTGAAATTGTCATTTTCAATCAGATTCAATTAGCAAAAAAAAAAGGGACACTTCAAGTCTTAGACTTGAAGTCTTAGACTCAAGTCTTGAGGACTTCTTAGTGTTCGAGAGCTGGTGAGATGTTTTTTACTACCACACTACATTCCACTCTGTATTACTACTCTCCAATTTCAATGTTTGCATTGATTGAAGAAGACATTGAGATAAGAATATTTGCCAATCAAATATGCAAGATTCAATTCGATTTCGAAATCTCTCATTGATTCAAAGTGTAACGATCAGTAGGGATTATCTTCGATTTTTTTTTTTTGCTAACCGTTCTTCAATACTATAGAGAATATTCTATAAATTCTAAAAATTCAAAATGAACTGGTCAATAAAACTTTTCAATTTTGATTTCCAAAAAAATTTGATGTTTTAAAGAAACTTTTCTCTCTCTCTCTCTCTCTCTCTCTCTTTCTAATATATTATCGAATAGTTTCCGATAGTTTCCGAAGAGATCACACCTAGAAAATTTGATTGAAATTTGAAAAAAAATTTCAAAACCAAAGATATACTCAGATGAAAAATAGAACATAGCAAGAGTGAGAGATCAATAGAGAGAGAGAGAGAGAGAGAGAGAGGGTGTGATAGAATTCTTAGGTCCAAAGACAACCAATGAATCAAGTAGGATCAAGTACTCTTGTCGAAAATGATGATGATGGATGGATGAATGAATGAATGAATGAATGATTGATCAATCATCTCAATTCATCCATTCTTTAAAATATGATTCTTTTCAACAAAAGTTTTTCACTCTACTCGTTGAAAATCGGATTCCAAGTAGGAGAGAGAGAGAGAGAGAGATAAAATTCAATGAACTTTTTTCTCCATTCGAACAGCTTCCCCCCTCTCTCTTTCGATCCACCATTAGCGTTTTGAGTGAATGAAACTCTCTTCCGCTTTCGCTTCTCGCACTTCAGAATCCGAAAAAAAATAAGGGCCCAGAGTTGAACAGAAATTTTTTCTTCATCTCTCTCACTAGTGTAGAATATTCTCACTGCTTCTGACTAAATTTTTTGCTTGTTCGGAGTAATTTGATGCAATTAAAATTTTTTTACCCGGAGAGGATTTAATGATTGCGAAGCCATTTTCACTTTTCTCTGCAATTTTTTTCTTCTTTCCTTAGATTGTATTAATTGATCGAATATTATCACCAGTAGTGATAGAGAGAGAGAGAGAGAATCGAGAGAGAAACAAATGAATTGTATGAATTTGTTCTGTACAAATGCTATTTTCAATGAGAATGAAATTTCTTCATTCAATTCAAAATTCAATAATTTTTTTTTGTTCTTCTCGTTTTCTAATTTTTCGTAGCGAACTACGAAGATTGTTGAGGCCAGTGTTGCTGCATTATCGTACATCTAAATCATCATGCTCCTCGAAAAATCTAGCTCGATCTCAATCGTTTAGATCTAAAAATCTTGAAAAACGAAGCAAACCAACGAAGAGAATGGGAACAATTTCAATCGAATCAGCAATTGATAATCTTAATAATCATCATTATCATTTCTTTCGGGAACAATCGTCTTCGTTGCCATCTTCTTCTTCTTCATCACCACCCTTGTCCTCTACATCGAAATCAATTGATGAGATTCGGTAAGAAAAATATTTTGATGTTTTTACGTAGGAAACCCATTTCAACGTTTAGATCCTGTTCCGATGGAGCTAATTTATATGTCTAATACTTTCATTGCATTCAAATAGCTTTTTTAATGGGGGCAATGGTGATGATGATCTAGATCGGAGCAAGAGAATTTTGATGAAGAGAAAAATTCTAACCGACTCTTACAAAAGTGAAAAACTGAAACGAAATCCAAAAAGAAATGATGGCTTCCTGGATCCGATTGGTTCCAAACAAAAAAGTTTGATTGAACGGAACAAAAAGATTGCATCCACCAACAATGATGGAGAAGAAGAAGATGATGGTGGTGGTGGTGGTCGTGATGATGATGGCGGTATTAATGGCAAGCATGATGATCATAAAAACATCGGCAATTTTGATGATGAAGACGATTATGAAGATAATATTAATAATATAAATAATAATCATCAACATCATCGTTATCATCCTCATTCGAGAAAGCAGAAAATGAATGAATTTGGATCGGATAAAATTATGGGAAAAATTTCAGATCACGTTATCGAACATAACCATCATCATCATCGTCAACACAGACGTCGAAATGATTTCGATCCGATTAAAACAATAGATTATGGTGCCGATTATGATTACGATGATGGTGATGATGATGATGATGAGGAAAATGGAGAAGATAGAGGTGGCGATGATGATAACGGAGGTTTCTCTAGACAAAATAATCGCCTCGATATTGATCCTAGCGAACATATTGAATATTTCGAAGTTAATAATGCTGACTATGATGATGATGATGATGATGATGTTGGTGGTGTTGGTGGCAAAAATGATCTTGATCTTTCTATGCTACAAATGTATCGATCTTTAGTGCCTGATTTTGATATTTTAAATCTAGTTCCTTATGAAATGGAATCTGATGTTAATCAATCGTTTGATTTTTCACGAAAAAGTCGATGGAAATCGATCGGTAACATCACAAACGATTCGATACATGTCGATTCGATTATGTTCATCGGTTCGGATCAATTACCAAACTATGTTTGGTATGCGATGAGCCATAACTATCAAGAATTTCTACGCCATAACATCGATCTCGATGATTACACTGGCGACAATAACACTGAAAGCTCTATCGATTATGATTATAATGATGAGAATGATGAGAAAAGAAAATCATCACCATCATCATCAATGAGAATCAATCGTCAAATCTTTCTTTCATCACATAAACCTCTGACCACATCATCCGGTAAGCATCGATTCCGTGTCGTTACCAATATCGCACCACCGTTCGTTATCGAATCGACCAAGCTTGATAATAATACGTGTCTTATTGGAGATTTTTGCCTTAAGGTAAGAAAGATTGATTTGATGCATTCTTTCAACATCGATGTTGATGTTGATGACGATGATGCTTGATTGAGTTCCTAAAATAGCAAAATAATAATAATAATAATAATAATAATAAATTAATGTCGATTGTTGAGGATTTTTTCTTTTTTTTTTTTTTTTGATTACCATCATCACCATCAATGTCAAGAAGTGTTTCATTGTAATCGGTTAGAAAATATAATATTTTACGATTGCTTTGATAGATTCCATTCTAATGAATAATTTTGGAGAGAATTTTCATTGCATCTCATTTTGTTTTTTGTCTCAATCAATTTACCAACACTTGTGATTGTATTGTATTCAATTTTTTTTCCATTCGTTCTTTTGTTGGTTCGATTTTTCATTTCAAAATGATCCTGGAGGCATTCGAGACTTTTTGTCTTCGTCTTCTTGTCTCGCTACCGTTTCGCTTCTTTATTCTTCGTTTTTTTTTCTTGAAGATGTGATAAACTTTGAGAACATTGAGAAAAAAGAGAACTTTATGAAAACAAAGTTCAAACCTAGTATTATTATCTGGGTCTGATGTTAGGTCTGATGTGTAGACCAATGTTCAGTTTTGATTTGAGTCCATTTTTTCGTCTTCCACGAACAAATTCACTAGAATCAAAAGAAAAAATAGAGATTCTTTTGTCCATTCTTTTTGTTGATTGATTTTTAATTGACTTTTTTTTGCTCCACTTTCTTTCTCTTTCTCTCTCTCTCTCTCTCTCTCTGGCCAAGGTGATGACAAATGTTCGCGATGATTTGATTGCAATCTTCACCGATTTCCGGTCACAACGAAGACGTTTCGAGGGCAAAACCTATGAGATTCATTGTTGTGCTGGTATCGCAATCGATTTGCTCAATACCGTTGCTAGAGATTTGCTTTTCGATTACGATCTCTATTTGGTCGCCGATGGTCTTTTTGGTATCAAAAAAGATGGCAAATGGGACGGAGTTACTGGTGATTTAGTGAACGATGTTGCTCATCTAAGTTTCACTGCATTCAGCATCACCAGTTCAAGGGTCCAGGTAGAATCTTAATTTAATCTAAGATTTGCTCCAAAAAAAAAGACCTTGAGTTTTTTTTCTTTATGCTACCACTAGCACTAGTATCTAAATTTAGATTCTATCCTCAGGGAATTTCATTCGAATCATTTGATTTGGTTTCATTTTTTTTTTAAGATTTTCGATAGTCAAATCAATAAAAATAATTGCAAGGCTCTTTTTTTTTCATTTTTTCGCACCAAATTTTGTTCAATTTTTTTTCATTTTCTCTTTTGAGACTAATAATTTTGATTGTCCCTCTCTCTCTCTCTCTCTCTCTCTTTGGACCCGATTCCTATCAAATCTAGGCGATTGATTTCAGTGTTCCATTTTTCTACTCTGGCGTTTCGTGTCTTTCATCAGTAAGCTCCTATTCCGATGTCCGTTTGTTGGCATTTTTGATCCCATTCAGCTATGAACTATGGGCAGCGATCTTCGCTTCGCTGCTTGCGACTGCCATTGCTGCGGCGATCTACGAATGGTTCTCTCCGTTCGGTTTGAATCCTTGGGGACGGCAACGGACGAAAAATTTCTCCCTAGCCTCAGCTCTCTGGGTTATGTGTTCATTGCTTTTCAGCCATTTAGTTGCCTTCAAAGCACCAAAATCATGGCCTAATAAAGTAAGTCAATTTAGTTGAAACTTTATTCGGCTCAAAACATATCATCACCAAACAAGAAAATTTGATATTCGAGGGAGAGAGAGAGAGAGAGAGAGAGAGAGAGTGCAGGAGACATAATTGAATATTTGTTTTCCAAAGAACACTAGCATTTTGATGGTATTTTGATTGAAGACTTTGAGACAAAAAAAAATCTAATTTAATGAGAGTTCTTTGGTGATCCTAAAGAATAGAGCTTGTTGTTCTCATTTTGAACATTCTCGAATGGATTGTTTTTTTTCTCCTATAGTTTTCTCTTTTTCTTCCACTGCAGTTTATTCAATTGATCCATCGAAGAGTTCCGTTCCAGGACATCAATCATCGACACAAACACATTCACACACACACACACACACACACATTCAATGGACTATTTTCGCTTCGCTTTGTTATTATTAATTAATATTTCATATCATTCAATCTAATCTATTCAAAAATTCGCTCATTGATTCTATTTTCTCTCTAGGTTTTGATCAATGTTTGGGGTGCTTTCAGTGTAATATTTCTTGCCACTTATACCGCAAATATTGCCGCTCATTTCGCTGGCTTCTTATTGCCTGAAGTTAATGATTTTCACGACACTAGCGTAAGTCATATTTTATGGTAATAAAATGAAATTTTCTAGGGTCCCATCTTTCGCTTTTGTTGTTGATATTGTTGTTGTTGTTGTTTAGAACTAAGCCTTATTGTTCCCATACCAATTCACATTGATTTAAAATTGAGAGAGAAAGAAAAAGAGTCTTGAAACATCTTGTTTCATCCTCATCATCGTTTTCTTCTCTTTTTAAGATTTTTGGATAAATTTTTTTTTACTCTAATATTTTGTTTTTTTTATTCCCTACATTCACTAGCTTATGCAACAAAGAACCGGAACAGCTCGAAGTTCAGCTTCGGAAGGTTATCTGATGGAGAAATACACCGATCTTTGGCATCACATTCAACGCTACAAAGTCGATAGCTTCGATGCTGGTCTTGAGAGTTTGAGGTATAATTGAATTTTTCAATAAAAAAAAAATTTTCAATTTTTTTTTCTTTTCTCTGAATGGGAAAAAGTACCAGAATTACCAGTTTTGATTTCGAGAATTCTTACATCCCTACAGCTACAGATGGAACAGAAAGATTCACTGAGAAAAATTGTTTCAAAAGAAATCGAATCAAAAAAATAAAAGAAATGTTCTAGTCTAGAAGAGGAAATGAAATTTTAGTTTTAGTCTTCAATTTTTTTTCCACTAAAATAAGAGTAGAATAGAAACAAAACAGAAAAAAAAACATTATCCATTTTGAAATTTTAGCACCGAGACCAGAAAATCGGACCGAGAAAGTGAAAGAGAGAGAGAGAGAGAGAGTGAAAAAATTGCATAAATGCTAGAATGAATGAATGAATGAATGGATGGAAACTGCTTGTGAAGTGGGTGGTGATGAGAAAAATCAAACCAAAAATCGAAGCAAAAAAACTTTGCTTCCGAAACTGCGAAAGATCCGAACGATTTTAAATGAGAAAATTAATTCAAGCATTCCACCACACAATCGTACAACTCTTTTTGGCGTTTTTTTTTTCTTTCTTTCTTTCTTTCTTGGTTGTTGTTGTTGTTGTTGTTTTTTTCTCCATTTCCTTCCTTATGACTAAATCCTATCCCATTTTTGCCACATTAATCTTACGAGATATTAAGACATTAATCTTTCTCGCTCTCTCTCTCTCCCTCTCTCTCTCTCTTCGTTTTCGATTTAATCTCACTCTCTATCGATGGAATTCTTTGGGACAAAATCTTCAACAAAAATGAAACTTTTTCGTTTCGCGAATGCTCTTCGATGACGACAATTGTCGGAATGAAAAAAAAAAAATGAATTCTGGGAATTTTTCTTTGGTCCTCATCTTTGGTATGAAAAATGAAAATCTTCTATTCTCCTTCTCTCTCTCTCTCTCTCTCTCTCTTTTTGGCCAAACAAAATAATGGAAAAAGAAATGATAAACTAGATGTTTTAATCGGTGACACTGCCATACTTGATTATTATCGAGCCAATGATCCTGGATGTAATCTTCGTCTATTAGGTGATTCAATTTTCGATGATGCCTACGCAATCGGGATGCAAAAAGGATTCCCATTTCGTGTAAGTGATATTTATTTATAAAAAAAAAATCTTAGGGACCTAGGGAAATTCTCGATGATCGCAAAAATGGAGAATGGGAATTCGTTTTCTCTCTCTCTCTCTCTCTCTCTCTTTCTCCTTCTTCTCTAGATTCGCTCTACAATTTCTTCTTTAGTCTCCTCTTTCGTTCTCGATGCTCATCATCATTACTATGATGATCTCTATCATCACCATCATTATCATTGTAAGATTATTAGTATTTTTGTTTTTCGTAATTTTACTGATCTGAGTTAGAGAACAACGAGGAGATGAACAAATTTTCATTGCTACCAAAAAACAATCAATCGCTTTCTTACGATTCTTAGCTTGCTGCTGCTGTGTTTATGTATGTGTGTGTGTGTGTGTGTGTTTGCTTGCGTGTGTGATGTGGTCAATTCAATTCACTGCTTCTAAGATATCTTCTTTAAAAGGAAAATTATGAAGAAATTTCATAAACGAGAGAGATGATACTTTAACGAGAACATTGAACAACAAAAAAAAAAATAAAAATGTGATGAAAAACAATTGATTGGAACAGAGTAATAATGGGCGTTGGTATCGCGCAATAATAATAATAATAATAATAGGACCCGGTTCTTTCCTCTTCTTAGCTAGGCTAAAGATTAGAATATTTTCCTTTCTCTTCATTAATTTTTATTACTTTTTATTCTTGTATTTATTTCTTCTTCTCTTGTTCGGGTAGGGGGTGTGATTATAATTTGCTTGTTGTTTTTTTCCCGTTTATTTTTTTTTTTTAATCTTTTCTTCTTCCATCTCTTTTCTTTCGAGTTTCGATAAAAAAAATCCTGGTGATTTTTTTTGCAACCAACAATCTCGAAAATAATTTGATTGTCCAAAAAGAATCATTGTTGTTCTCTAGTTCCGATGTTCTCTTTAAATTCATTTCGTCTAATCGAAACAACAATTTCTCTCTTATCGTTGAACATCTTCGAAATTAATGTATTTGTTTATGCTTTGTCGATTGTTAGTTTAACAATTTCAATCTTCATTCGTCATTATCATTTCACTTGGCAAAAAATCATCACCGATTTTCAATGATTCTCCTAAAGAAAAGAGAAAGAGAGAAAGAGAGAGAGAGAGAGAGAGAGAGAGAGAGAGAGAGAGAGAGAGAGAGAGAGAGATCTGAGAAAATTCAATTGTTATTTTAGTTAAAAAAAAAATTGAAAAAAAAAATTCTTATCTCAATGAATTTCTGTAAGCGTAAATTTTAGCTCCAAACAAACAGCATCGCGAGAGAGAGAGAGAGAGAGAGAGAGAGAGAGAGCAATGATTAAAAATAATTGTTCTATTCTAAATCGCAATCCTTTGTTGTTTCGATGGTTGGAGAATTCGATTCGCTTCAACAATCACTTTTCACTGTTTGCTTCCGCCTGTGTATGTGTTTATCCAGATTCAATCGCGGATGAACTGGTTGAGAGAGAGAGAAATGAAATAATAATTTTTTTTTTCATTCGCAAAAAAAAAAATCCACCACCGAATCGAAACTTCCATTAATCATAAATCTTTCCGCGCCCACCCCCATTCGCCGATTCTTCCACATCTGACTTCCATATCCGAAAATATCGAAATTCTTCTTTTTTTTTTCTCTTCTTTCTAGTATTTGTTCCACCATCATCACCACCACCATCGCCATCATCTTGACATCATAACGATTATTATTCATTATTGAATTCAGTTGTTTCATTATATTTTTTCTTCTTCTTCTTTTACTTTTTTTCAAAAAAAAACAGGAATCCATCTCGAATCTATTGCTAAAATACAACGAATATGGATTTCTGGATCAATTACATCGAAAATGGTACGGTAGAGTTCATTGTTTAGAATCAACCTCGTTATCGAAACCAGAACCGTTAACGGTACGAGGTGTTGCCGGTGTTTTTGTTATGCTATCGATCGGCATCATGGTCGGTGTTTTCATTCTCTTAGCGGAACATTTCACATTCAAATATCTTTTGCCTGGATTAAGAAAAAAACCTAAAGATTGTTTCTGGAAGAGTCCGAATTTAATGTTTTTCTCTCAGGTTAAATTGAATGAAATTATTTGATTGATAATTTTTTGGAAAATTAATTTCAATAATTTTTCTCTCCATTTCTTTCAATTTTATATTATTATTGAATCGAATAGAAATTATATCGATTTATCAACACTGTCGAATTGGTATCACCGCATCATTCCGCTAAAGAGATCATAACGAATCTAAGAGAAGGACAGATAGCTAGTCTGTTTCAAAAAAGTGTCAAAAGGGTTAGTGAGAAAGAGATCAAAATATTGAAATTAAGAAAAATTTTCCCACTCACCTTATCTCGTGATATTTGTTTCTCGGTATAGAAAGCAAAAGAAGAAGCTCGAAGACGTAAAAGTAAATCACAATTTTTCGAAATGATTCAAGAAGTTCGTAAAGTGTAAGCGTTATATTAGTTTGATTCTTTCTCTTTTTTATTTTTTTTAATTCATTTGGATTTGTTCGAATCGATCTTTTACTTTTCAGTGTTCATCGACAACAAACGGAACGTAGTTTACAACAAGATGATGAGAAAGTTACTGAAGTTGATGGTCTACCCGGAAACGTAGATGATCTAGAGTCTGATATCGATGATGAAGCTGCAATCAATACCGATGTCAATACGAAATCATCGCCATACTCGATGAATGAATTGATTGAGATGGAAATCAATCAGAATCGAGTCCCATCGATTCGATTTCATGGTCAGTGATTAATTTAGTGATCAAATTCTACTCCTATCTCTTTGTCTTTTGCTTACTAATTTACTTTTTTTTTTCTTTCTATCGAACTCTATTCATAGAACCGAATGATCGTAACGGAAGTGATCGTAGCGATACTGTTCTTCATCGTCCACCGAAACCTAACGATATCGATGGTCGTAAATTGATCAGTAGTCTGAAAAGTTCTACCGATTCTTCGATGGAAATTTTTCAAAAAAGTCGAACGAAAAATCTCGTGAATAGTAATGCTGCATCGAGACGAAGAAACAATTTTCAGCATCGTCAATCTAGAAAGAATAATGATCTAGAATGTTATCAGCCCAACCAACATCATCATCATCAACAAAATTATCAATACTCTTCTGAGCGTGATAGAAAGATTGCGAATGATAGCATAGAGACAGGAGGTAGATTAATTAAGGAAACGGCTAAAAGTCGTAGAGAAAAGTTAGCTCGAAATCCATTGAATCATAGTCAATCGTTTAGTTTAGAGAGTATCTTTTTCGAAGGTCTTCTCTCCGAAGGTCTTAGTGATCGTAATGAGAGGAGAAGAAAATGGAAAGCTAGAAGAAGAATTCTTTCATTCGAAGATTTGCCAGCGATCAAGAAAGAATTAAGTGAATCCTCTCAAGAAGATTACGGTGTTGATTTGATGGAATCGGAACAATATAAACAATACGAGATTAGATTGAATTCGTTGGAGAAATCTCCGAAAGAATTGAATCATTTGGACCATAGAAATCCTCATCATCATCATCATCATCATCATCAACACCACCATCCTCATCAACAGCACCAGCACCATCACCACCACCATCATCATCATCGTCATCATCAAAATGACCATCATTATCATTATTGTGGAAAAAACAATCAAAATGATCTCGTACCGAATGATAATCGAATCTCATCATCTGATGAGTACTTCGCTAGACTATCGAGAGATGATATTTTGAATCTATGGAGCACATCTGAACGTGAACTTTTAGATCAATTACTGATCGTTCAGCAACAAAAACGTTTGCTTGAAGATAAGGTTGCGAATCTTCAACGAATGTTAGCGAAATCTCCGTAGAAGGAAGATAAAAAGAAGATCTTGATGCGTTGGATCTCGAAACCTCAATGTCTTCTTGGAATGAAAGATTCTCTTTCAGTTTGAAAAAATTTTGATCTCGATTGATTGATCGATATATGGATGATCGAAAGAGCAGATTGATGGTATTGAGAGATCCGTTGCCTATTCATCTTTCTGAATCTGTTTGAGAAGAACTTCAACTTCAACTATGAATTCGAATAATCAAAGAGAATCGCTTAAATCTTAGATTGTTATCTGCTCCTGTTTGAAGGATTTCGTTAAAGCTAATTCATTTGATTTTATTCTATTACAGCTTTCTTAATTGATTCTGAAACGATTCTGTTTTACTATAATGAATACGTTTGTTATAATTTGATTGTAGAAGATCGATGTTATTAGCTCGAAGCTAATCGTTGTATTATTTGTTCGCAAATCAAAATTGATTTGAGATTGATTCAAATTTTAGAGTCTTCAGTTAGAAAAGGTAATATTTGTGTTTTTTTTCTGATAATCAATAACTTTGTCGATCGATTGGATTCTAATCTAACTTAAAATGTGTTTTTTTCGAAATGATGTTACGCACACAAACACACAAAGATATCTACACACAGGGCTTCAATAAAGCTAAAGCACCAAAACACAAATTGCAAAAATATTTCCAAAATTGCTTATTATTTATTCATTTTTTCAATGTTTTTTTTTAATCAAATTTTTAATCGAATCTTGAATTTTGTTTGATTCCATGTTGTTCATCTGTTTCTCGATTCAAGACGCAATTGAAATTGAAATGTGATTAAATTAATTTTTTTTCTCTTCAATCATCCTGGTTCTTTTGATTGGTTTTTCGATGAGGTAATATTGAAAAATTATGAATTTGCGAAAATAAAAATCAGAAGCGGATGATGTGATGGTGTTTCTGGGAATAATTTTAAAAAAATTCAAATTTTCGAACAAGACTTGATTGTCTTATCTAATTTGAGTCTTATTTTTTTTAGTTTGTTTAAATACTACGGAAGAATGGAGAAAACATTTAGACTCAGGGATATAATCAATAAATTTTACAGACCATTCCGTAATCTATTCGATCGTATTTGATCTCTTCATCAATAGCAGTGAATTCCGATTCATTTTCATCGCCACTTGATTGAAGCCATTTGGAATTATTAGGATTTAATGTAGATTCCTCGTGTTTTTGAAGATCATATTCTTCTTGGAGAAATAGCTCCAAGCAATCGAACAAATGTAAAGGTATGCACAATGGTCTGCATTTCACTATCAAATTATGCTATTTTTTGGGTAAACAAAATCTTAAATTAATAATAGAACTAATTTGAGGCCAAAAATTACCGTGAGATCGAAAAATTGCATTCCTTCACCCATAAAAGCATTCATATAATCGATGGTGATTTGAGTAGCTTCTGGCAGAAAATTATATAACATCAATAGCCGAATCAATTCATTGCAATTAAATTTTTGATAAATTTTTATCAATGAAATAGGCAGCATAATTCCGTTGGAAAGAATTTTAACGGCTACTGTTTTACAATATCTTGTTGAAACTTTTGGATTTTTTTCGTAACAACGTAGATAATAGAGAATCAGATGCCACATTCGATCACAAATAGATGAAGATGAATAACAAACAAAACTACAATCAGATTTTGTCGCAGTATTTTTGTAGAAAATATCGAATAATTCAACAGTGGAGTTGGTTTCTTCATTTCCTAATTTATTTTTATCAGGTTCCTCTGAAAACAAAGCATCTCCATCGAGTAGAGAATTTTCCGTCAAAATATTTATCATTGTTTCATCATCAATTCTGCGTCTAGTGAAAACAGTGTTCAATAGCTGAATGAACTTAGATGTCATTCCATCGAATATCGGTTCAAATGACAAATCAAACAATTCAGCTATCTTAAATGATTGCTCATATAATGAGGCACTAATGCAAAGAATAATTGTCTCTTCTGCACTCAAAGGTGTTGCAGCGATTGCGAATTCTTTCGAATTTCGCTCTAATAATCTAAGCCGAGCTTTTATCAATTCATATTCACGTATCAATTCATCAACATTTACTATCTCGATGATGGTATTTTCTTGCTATTGGAAAAAAATAATCAATCTCAATTTAGTACAATGAAAATCTTCAACTTACATCATAATCTTGTATGTTAGTGTCTGATTCATTGGCGAAATATCCGTGTTTGCGTTTCAAATGATTCTTTTTTGTATTTTGATCTGTTTTCTTGATTGATTTTTTCACTATCCAAGAATATTTAGAATCATCTAAACATTTGAGACAATTTCTAGCCATCAATAAAGATTCAGATTGCAGTCGAAGCATAGTTTCGTTTCCAACATATTCTTGAGATAGTTGTCGATAGTAATCGTAAATTGCTTGAGCTGCTTGACGATAATTCATTGTGTTTAGAAAATAGCTATACAAAATATGATAATAATTTGGCGATGTTGAATTCACTTCTAAGTGCTCTTTTTGTTTTTTGATTTGTGCATCAAGATTCATCGAGTTATTGTCAGCTACTACCAATTGTTTAATGGCTGAAGAATGAGCTTTAGACTGTAGAATTTTTACAAAATCATCTTCAAGACCAATATAAGGATAGCTGACTAATTCTTTGAATTTTCTACTCTCACAGAGATTCACTATGAATTGTCGAAGGCAATTGTGCTTTTGATCTTCATCTTCATTCGAAATCATCGCCTCATATGCTTGAACATAATTACCAAGCCGAAGATGACACGTAAATAGGATAGAATGAATCGCTGAATGATGTTGTTTGTATTCGGGATCACTTTCTTTCTTCAGACTCATCAAAACACAATTAGCTAATTCAATTACATAATCAGGAGTTGAATAACGATTGAATAATTGAATTAATTTATTATAATAACGGAATAATGTTCGAGCATTGAGATCGATTTCAGACTTTATCGCTAATTCTTTGTGGCGATTTTTACGAAGATGATTGTTGTCTGATTTGTTGGATGAATCTAATCCATCATCATCGTTGATTCGTTCGATCAGAGTATCAGAAATTTTAGGCTTGAAAAATATAAGATAAAAAGATTGTCAGATATATAGCTTAGCAAATTTATAATGGAAAACCTTTTGAACAAATATTTTAAAAAAGGGTTCCATGTTTATGCCAAAAACGGATTGTTTGAACTGATTGATAGCTTTTTGACTTTCTCCGGTCATTAAATAACAAATTCCTCGCATAAAATATCTGCTATAAGAGTAGGTCGTGCACCAAGGATGAAGCTTATCAACGAAACGTTCAACCAAATGATACTGTCCAACTCCAAGCAAGAATTCGGCTAATTTGAACTGGCCGGGAGAGAATGGCCACAAAAGTTGACAAATCGAATTCATATAGCTCGGTATCAAATTCGACCAAATTCCATCGTCCGATATTATGTCATGACGATTGGGGGCTGATTCATTCGCATATTTCCATGATAACGTATAGCTAAGCAAACGTTTTGCGAGAACTCCTCCACTAAATTGAACAAAGAAATATAGAATATTCGCTCTAGGATAGGCATCGTAAAAAAATGATTCATGTGAAAGAATTCCAACTCGATTCAGATTGATATAATCTCGCATCTCTAGGACCGATAGAAGCTCTTCGTAATCAAACGAGCTTCCAACAGTTTTATCCAATTTTTCAAAAGCATTCGATTTGTTAAACGAAATGTTCAGATTTGAAACAGAGAGATCTTTAACATTAGATGAGTGATGATGCCAAACATTCGGTGTTATCATCGGTGAGTCGCAAGTCCAATTCAAATGATTCAATGCGAATAGAAGTTGTGAAGTAGATGGTATCATGAAAGATTGAACGTCTTGGATAATTTTTGATTTACAATCACTTTTCACTTTTGAATGAAAACTGGTCAGCATGTATTGTAACAAGAATAAATCTCGACAGAATTTATAACGCATTTGTATCACTTTTGAAATACTTGTGACGATAAAATTGAGACTACAACGACTTGATAGAAGATTAGAGAAAATTGGTTTGATTTCATACTCTAGTGCATCGTTCATTTTCAACTTGGTGCTTTCTTCGTTCGCCATCAAAATTTCCATTTCGTTAGAGATTCCAAGATAATCATTGATTTCAGATTCAGAGAGAAAATCATAATTGATGTGTAGAATGAAAAATTTGATCGCTTCAATGATCAGTGGACATTTTTCAAAAAAATCATCAATAAGTGTTATGAAATTGCTATCGGACAGTGAAGGTAGTTCCGGTAACAATGAATCTTCGGTGATTTTTTTTGCAATGTCAGCCAACGACAATTTAGTTTTGGTACTGAAACTTGACATTCTTAGCATAAATGCTTCAAAATCCAATAAATCTTCATCTTTTAAAGTAGCATTGATTGCTGACATTCCATGCAATAACACAAGAATACTATTTTTTAGATTTTCCACAACCGAGAACATTGCAGATGATTGATTAGTTTGAATTGAACGCATCAACATATTCAATCTAAATTCCAAAGCAAAGACAGAGAATTGATCAAAGTTATTTGAAAAATCTATCCGTTTCGAAGTGAGGCCGCCGTTTTGTTTAGATTCGTTTTGTGAAATTAGATGGTTTTGTTTGCAGTGCAAAAAATAGTGTTGAATTAGTTCATCGAAAGGACTCAAAGATGGTATGAAATCCAGACAAATTTTTCTGATGATACCCTTCACGCCAGTTTTTGGATCAACGAAAATAGAGAGAGGCTCATTTTCATCAACATGATAATCCAAACAAAATTGAAAAAGTTTGTTCCAAGCATCGACCTCACACTGAATATATTCTTCGACACTCATCTCTAATTGATTTTCAGCTTGACTTCTAATGATATTATCCACAAGTTTGACAGCTTCTTGAACAAGTGAATCGATTTTGTAGACCAAAGATTGTTTTTCATTGCCGACACTTTGATTGAAAACAACAATCGCTTTGGAGATAGTTTTCAAGGAAAAATTTCCACGCCAAAAAATTTCATTTATAAAATATTCTCGCGGATTGACTAACGGTGATCGAAGACCGATTTCAGGATACGCTTTGACATCAGACATCACTGGAATCCATTCAAAAGGTTGCTCTGTCTCATAATTAGTATCAATCGAATAATATTGAAGATTGATTGTTTCATTGTGTTGCCACATAGCCCAAAGTTGACTATTATGAACAAAGTAATCGATCACTTCATATTGATTTGGAATGGATCGTTGGAAAAGATAACGAAGATGTTTCTCTTGGATTTGTTGTGCGCCAAAGTTGACAGAATTTTTCACCGGAGAATTAATATTAGGTAAGACCACTTGATAGAAAAAGAATTGATTATATTGATTGCCAGTAACATAAATGATTAAATTTGGAAACGATGATTCGTTCTCGTGCCACCAAAATTTCATTGATACAGCTTTGAATTCAGATCGCTTGGGCATCTCTTCTTTTGCAGGAATGATAGATTGCTGATTAGATACACTTTGAATAATTAAAAAATCCTGCTGCTTCAAAGATAGAATCCTGACATAACCGTCTCGGCAGAGGGCGAAGATGAGAACATCGTCATGAATTTCGTAAGACAAAAGATGAACTGCCGATTCTAATCCAGACGATGATTTCGCGATTATCGATGGTACTATTCCATTAAATAATTTCCCAATGAAATTGTTTTTTTTCAAATCGATGACTTGAAATTTAGTTTCGGGCATTTGATTTTCATCAAGAGGAGGAGGCAATTGAATGACATTCAATGAGCCGGTGTTGGTCGCCAAGAAAAAATGAGCATTGTGATTTTTATCAATTAAGGAACAACTTGCAGTATAGAGTAAAGTAGTGGGTGTCCCAAGAGTGGAATTTTGAGAAAAAGAGTTTTTGAGTTGAACGTAGTTGGTATCAGAATCCTCGAACGAAACATTATAGAATATCGAATAGCAAGGTGAATTATTAGAAAAAGATGCAGAAGAAAAAATGGACGATGAACCGATGGAATTTGGGTTAGCGAACTTTCATAAAATACTTGATTAGATAAAATTTTCCTGAATTTTGTCAATCATACCATTTTAGTTGGATGTGGAAATGATAAACGATGAACTGTGACGATTGTCGTAACAAGTACCACAATCTTATCGGATGTTTCTTGAATAGTGATTCCATTTTTCAAAATAAGACTATTCTTGAATTGAATTTGAATCTCATTAAAATGTAGATCTCGATCGAGGCTATGCTCGCTCAACTCCAGGATATCATCATATGTTTTCCTAAACAGAACAATCAATATTTAATCTAGAACTTCTAATAGAGAAAAAATTCACAAACCAAACAATGTATCGATTTGAAGTGATTGATGTCAAATCATCACTGTCTTGGTAGGCGAAAAATCCAGAACTGTTCTCGATTTTAAGATCTTGCAACGTACTATTGCTAGCGCCTTTAACATCAAACCAAAATAAGGCATTAAGAAGAAAAAGATTCTAAATACTTACAATTTATCACAATGAAACTAGTGTCGATTCCGTTGATATTGGTGGAATTATTTCGATCATAATTGGGAAAGTTCATTTTGAGTGCGATTGCAATGATAATTAGAATATCAATTCGAAAATTAAGCAATCAAAAATTATTTTGAAAAATTTTCTAGATATCAGAATAAAGCGACCATCTTGCAAGCTAGACAACTAGATGATGATTAGGCACGAAGGTATCGTTTAAATATGGTAAAGATGTACAAATCTCGATGGGAAAACTATCAATGCATTCTCAAAATCTTTAATTCGACCGAATTCCAAGTAGAAAATAATATATCGTCTATTATCATCGCTAGTCCATAAATTGGCACCAAAAAAAGCTTAAAAAAATTTTTTATCCGGCAAATTCTTCACATCGCACCAATATTTGGAACATTCTCAATGAAGAACAATAATGGAGCGAAAGAATTAGAAGAAGAAAAAAAACTTCGAACAACATGCTTGAAAATGTTCCATTTTTGAATGTAGTAGTATTGCGAAACACTACTACTAGGGCCAAAGTTTAGTCTAAGTAGGCAAGATTTTGAACCACTACAAATTTAAGAAAAAATTTTTTCTTAAATTTTTGTTTGCGATTTACAGATGGCAGCATTTGGATTTTAAATTTTGAATAATTTTGAAATTTAAATTTTTTTCCCCTTCGAAAGTTTGAAGAAAAAATAATTTTTTTTTTCGCTATTAATTCTGATTAAATTTTTGCATTTGATAGTTGAAAAAGTTTGAATCTATTCTAGTAGATCTAGAGTGAAGATTTTGAAGCTTTCTGGCTTGACGATCGCCATCATTCGAATATTGATAGCGAGTGAGAAAATCTCAATTGGCTAATTTAAAAAAATTAACGAAATTTTCACAAACTTTTTTTTTTGGCGTTAAAAATCTCTTTTTTCTAAAATTTGAAATCTAAAAGAGATTCTGTAAAATTTGATGGCGAAAAATATAAATTTTTCGACTAACAAAATCTAAGCTAATTAATGAAACCTTCACTAATTAATTTAAATAATCATAAAAATAATAATAATCATTATTATTATAATTACATAATCGCCGATAAAGAGAAAATCTCATTTCAATCTGTATTAAATTTTAAAATCGATCACCACAAAAAAAAATGAAAAAAAGAGATTTGAGACTCAAATATATGGATTTCAATTATCTCCACTGGAAAATCTCGCCCAATTCATTCAGGTAATGAGAGAAATATCGCAAAAAAAAAGATTCTCTATCAACTAGTGGGAATAGGGAGGAGGAAACAACAAATTCCAATAATTTCCGGTCATAGAGAATGAGAAAGAGAGAAAAAGGACAGAGAGAGAGAGAGAGAGAGAGAGAGAGAGAGAGAGAGAGAGAGAGAGAGAATGAAAGAGGTTCGATAAATCACCATCAATTAATCAATTGATTTTGATAGTTCAATTCATTCGACCGTTCCATAATCCATTTCTCTAGATTAGTATTCATTGAAATAATTCAAATTTATTAGGAGAGAAGAGAAGAGAAGAGAGCATCTATGAAACACCTGCCAACAATCTTGGCAACAATCAAACGATGAAGAATGGATGAAATAGAGGAGATGTTAATCAAAACGTTTGTCTAAACGAAGAAGTTGTTTTTAGCTGAAAGTAATCATTCTCTTTACACACACACTTATTCACATCTTTGAAGACTTTATCGTCTTCTTCTTGTCTTCTTCTTCTTCTTCTTAGATTGAAGAAGACAAATAAACAAACAAAATCTATTTAGTATTCAAAATGATCGCCTCAAACAGATCAAATCATATTGATATGCCAACTTGGGTAATATTAATCGTTTTGTTTGTGTGTGTGTGTGTGTGTGTATGTGTTCATTACGAAAGCGATAAAGAATGGAATGAAATGAAAAAAAGAGATAGAATCTTGGCTTGAGCTTCATAAGCTAATTCTTGTTTGATGCTCTCGATGTTCAAGACTCAGTGTGGTCATAGCTTAAGTAATAATGAAATTAAAATAAACAAAAAAAAAAAAAAAAAAAAAAAAAGATAAAATATATGTTCTGTCTTGGTGTCGAGAATAAGCTAACACAATACGATCGAAGTGATGTTGTGTTTGGAGATTTTGGATGCAAATGTCGATCTCTTCAAAGAAGATAATGATTATTATTATTATTATTATCATCACTTTTTTCTCTCTCTCTCCTTCTATGCTCTCTCTGCTCTCTTTCTCGATTGAAATGAATATGAATTTGAAATTCATAATCAAAAACAAACCTCTAGAGGAGATTGTTTCTTCATTTTCATCGATTTTCAATTCATTTCGATTCCAGATGCTGTTTTTATTTTAGCTTATCAATTTATTGACCAGCTTATATCTATTCTAAGCTCTCTCTCTCTCTCTCGGTGGTGGAAAAGATGGCTAGATTTTTTTTTCTTGGCGCAACAAAATCTACAACAACAATTCATCTATTCACATAGCTAGACATTTCTAGGATTATTTATTTCGGCTACACGTAACTAGTGATTGGTTTCTTCAAAGTTTTGATCTTAAAGTTTTGGTGGAAAAAAAAACTAACTAATAATTCAAATGGCTACGAATTTGTAGGTTGTCAAAAAAAAAAAAAAAAATAGAAAAAAAAAATAGAAAAAAAAGACTCAACTCTCAAACACAAAATCGTGAATTATTGAACATTCACTTGCTCTCTTCATTCAATCCACCAGCAGTCCGAATCGTTCAATTGGCCAAATGATCGAATCGAATCGATCGAAAAGGTAAAGATCAGAATGGAATGGAATTGATTTTTATGCAGATTGTTTGTCTGCAGAAAATTTTTTGTGTAGACAACGGATTTTGAAGCGTAGAAAAAAAAAATTCACAATCGATTAATCAAATTAACATTTGAAATCGTTTGAAAATCAAAAAAAAAAAAAATCAAAAAAAATTTCATCAAATCAAATCTTCAATTTTAACAATAGAAACAACAACAAAAAATCGAGGGCGATAAACAAAATGGATAGAGGGAAAAAAGTTGTGCTACTAATTTTTTTTTTGTTTGACTCGATTCAACTTCCGGTTTGTTCGAATTCGAATCGAACAAAAACGTGATCCAAAATCTATTGTAGCTCTATCAAAAGATTGTCCGAATCGATTGAATTTCTGTTCGATCTCATTATAATCTCATAGACTATAATCAAAGGATTGATTTTTTGTTCCAAAAAAAAAAAAATTTTGTTTCAACAGGTTGCGATCGTTTTTTTTTCCAAACAAAACAAGAAGATTTTTAATTCGTAGAAGATCTTTTTTGTCCACAGAAATTCGAAACAAATCCAATTCTAATTGAATTGAATCAAATTCAATCTCTAACTCTGTTTAATTTGGTTGCACTGCTCTAAAAATAGTTTTCATTATTTTTTTTTTGGAAATCAAATTAAAACTTCATTTTGTTCTAGAATTAAGAATCTAGATTTTTTTCTTTTTTTTCTCAGAAAAAAACAGCATCATCGCTGCACAATTTTTAATTGTTATCAAAATTTCCAACAAATTAACTTGAATCTATTCTGGTCAATCAGAGCTGATTACGAGAGTGACCGACCGACCGACCGACCAACCAAATTGTTCTCTGCGGACAATAATCGAAAAAAAACCAATGTATTTGATGTGAGATTGGATGCGATGCGAAAATCCAAAAATTAGCTTAAGAACTTTTGAATTTTTTTTTTTTTTGATGTAAAATTTTCGATCAAGGTATGATGTTTGTTGAAACAAACATCGGTAAAAAAGATATCGGCAGCCGATTGCTACTGGTCAGTTGAAACATCGTTGAAAACATCTCTAATATCGAAACGATAGAAGTTGAAAATTTTCAAATCAAACCATAACCACCACCATCCACACCACCACCACCATCCACACCACCACCACCATCACCATCACCATCATCTTCATCATCATTGATTGAACTTCGAGCAAAAAACAAAAAAAAAAACATCATGCAAACTACTAATCGTTTAATGTTGGTGCTGTTAATCATCATAATCACCGGAACGATGTTCACATCATTAACATCATCCTCATCATCGTTTTATGCCGTCAAGGTTTGTAAGAGAGAGAGAGAGAGAGAGAAAGAGAGAGAGAGAGAGAGAGTGAGGAAAAAAAAAATTTCAATCTCAATCGCTTTAAAGTTCTCATTCTGGATTGTTTTTTTTTTGAATTTTTTTTTTTCGTTTCCATTGTTGTTCGAATAGGGACCATTCTTTTTTTTCAAACATCTTTTCGCAATCGGACATCTTAAAGATCAATCGTTGGTTGCTTTAGATAGAGATCTACAATTCTATCGAGATCCGATACGACGAAACAAAGAGAATAAGATTCGAATGTATCCGAAAGATTTTGAGATTTCCGAAACCTATTCGATAGCTTTGTTTGATTATTATCGATGGATTCAATTGGATCAAAATTATCTTCTCTTCATTCAAAATGATCGAATTCTTCATGCAACAATTAGTAATAGTAATGGTCGAAACGATTTAATATTATTCTATGGTGAAAACTGGATCCTATTCTTATGGTTAGATGAAAAGATTTCTAAACTATTACGATCGAATTTGTTAGAATTTTATAAACAAACAAGCGTACCGGTTTCACATCCCAATCCAAGCTTACTTTTCTACAATCGAAACAATTTCGATAATAACAAAATTCAACTCTATCGTTATGATTTCGATGGTAGATTTCAATCAATCATCAAGTTTGATTTATGTGAAAAAAATTTAATCGATTGTAATCATCGATTGATTTTCGATTCGAAACCTCAAACAATCAATTTGTTTTTGGAACAAAATTTTACGATTTTAATCTCAAACGAATGGATGATACGTTTCGGTAGTGATCAACACAGAAATTTTACCGAGATTCTACGCGATATCGATAATTGCACTTTATCCTCTCAACAGCAACCCATTGTGATCGAATATGGTCAGATCAAAACGGGTAAAGAAGATTTCAATGAAATTCAAATTCTTTCGATGTTCAAATTTATTTTTCTATTCTTTTTTATTTTTCTCTCCGTTCGTATCCTCAAAAGAAATAATTGTAGCAATGTCGTTGTTTGTTTTGGCTTTTATCGAGATCGCTTTGCTAATCAGATACACATTCGATCATCATAAAATGTATGAAATTTTGAACAAAAATAAATCGATGGAGAGGAAAAGTAGTGTGCAAAAATCTTCAGATTCCTAAATTTAGATCGATTTTAGAGTTAGATCTATGGCTTAGATCTATCAGCATCGATTTGGAAGTTTTAACTTCCAAAAAAAAAAAATCATCTCGGTTAGCGATGATTATTTTACTTTTTTTATCTCTACTTTTGAGGAATTTTTTTCGCTGTTGAAAAATTAAAACAATTTTGAAATTTTGAAATTTGAAATTTCACATTGAAAGAAAAAGAAAAATCCCACCAAAAAAAAAAAAAAAAACAAAAAAAAGGATAAGAAAAGTATTCAAAGAGGTTTCATTTCGATCGATTTGTGTAATCATTCCGATTTTGTAGATCATCGATAGATAGATAATCAATGGCCGGTAGTGAGAGAGAACAAAAAAGGAGGTTTCAGTTGATTTGTTAGGACCATGTTATGATTTCTTGTTCCTCTCTCTCTCTCTTTCTTGCTATCTATCACTTCATTCATATTGATCATAGTGTTGTCGTTTGATCTGACCGCCAACATTGATCTATTACGTAACGATGAATCGAATTGATACTCGCTCTCTCTCTCTCTCTCTCTCTCTCTCTCTTTCACTCGTTCGCTCGTTCGGAAAAGAACGATAAGATTAATATGATTTAATATCTGATCTTCTCACCTTTACATTATTTATTCGAAAATCATCATCATCTAGATGATGATGAGTTCTCGGATATGATCACAAGAAGGTGGAGAAGAGATGAATGAATGAATGAATGGATGGATGGATAGATGAATGAATGAGTGGCTGAATTTGATCATATCACAATCCTCTCTCTCTCTCTCTCTCTCTCTCTCTCTCTCTCTCTCTCTCTTAGTCCAATAACGAAAAGAGAAAAAAAAATTATTATTTCAAAAAAAAAAAAACGAAAAAAACGAAAAGATTGTCTTAGATTGATGTCGCACACAATTGATATCTATGATATTATCTTGGCATTTTTTGGTTCCATTATTAGTATTATTATTATTATTATTATTATTATCATCATCTACGATTCAATTTTTATTTTTCTTCTTAGTTTGTCGATCATTGGTGCCATTAATGCTACCTGTTTAGCTGTTGTTGTTGTTGTTGATTTTGGCAACACTTGAATTCTAGTGTTTATGAGTATTCTAGTCTAGGTATGTGTATGTGTATGTGTATGTGTGTGTGTGTGTGTGTGTGTTACCTTTACCCTACAACCATCATCTTTAATTCTTTCGGAGGAAAAAAAAATTTTTTTTTTGTTGCAATTTATTTCATTTCATTTCATTCATTCATTCATTTCTCTTCAATAGTGTAGAGTAGGTAAGTGCAACGAAGAGAGAGAGAGAGAGAGAGAGAGAGAGAGAGGAAGATGGTCATAGTGATAGATTGAGATTAGGTAGCGTGTGAAAATGAACCAGGTTTCTCTTGGGAATCTTCCTCTCACAACATCACCATCACCATCATCATTATCATCATCGAGGTAGACATTGAACAATGACGAAAAGAAAAAAGAAACTCTTGCATAATAAAATTAATGATCTTAACTGAACCAGAAAAAAAAGAAGGTGGAGGTGGAAGTCGATGGTGGAGGGGAGAAAAGAAAGAAAGAGAGAGAGAGAGAGAGGGCAGATGGTTTTGACGATTGATTTCTATGCAAAAAATCACAATTCAATATCTCGAATTGTTTAATTCAATATCTCGAATTGTTTAATTCAATGCTGGTGATGATGATGATGATGATGATGATGAACTTGATTATTATGTTAAGCTTACTTGAAGATGGTACCTATGTGATTCTTATACTCGTTCCGTTGATCCGTTATTTGGTACCAAAAGGGATAACGAAACGCAATCAAAAAATCATTCGAAATGAATTCACTTTGATTCATTTCGTATCTCGCACTATTTCTAATTGGTGTCATCGACAACATTCGAAACGATGACACCAATGATGATGATGATGATGATGATGATAGGATTGAATCTATTCGTTTTCTGGCATTCAAACATTAGATTTGATTCGAGATAATCTTTTTTTTTCTTGTTCCCAAGATTGTCCAAGCAAGCGAAGAAATGAGTTTTCAAAATGTTTTCGAGGATTCTTTTACTGGCTAGTTTGAAATTTTTGCGCTCTTAGAGCGCTAAAAAAAACTCTTTTCGGTTTAAAATTGGATTTTTTTTCCTCTATTTAAATTTCATAATTCAATTGGAGTATAGAATAGAGTTATAATTGTAAATTTTTTTTTCAAAATTGATCGTATCCGATTAGTCGAGAAACTCGTGAGTCAATTCACATCGATCGATTCTCAATGATTCGCTACTCCAACAAGAATTGGATGAATTTGGTGAGAATTTTCAAGATTCATGCTTGAATGAATTGCATCAAATCGGATTCAATATTTGTTCCAATAAAAAAAAAAAATGAGAAAGAAAAACAATTCACGTTCATGAAAATTCCACCATTCCAGAATGAGCTATGATCTAGCATGAGATGATTTTTGAATGAAACGATCGAATTAACAAGTTCTTGGTTTCAAGATTATTGCACGTGATTATTTTATGGTTTGATGAGCATTGCAATGGAAAACAAAAAATAGTATTGCGTAAAAAATAGAATTCCGTCAATCATTTTTGATCGTTTGGAACGATTAGAGATTAATGTTGGATCTTTCTTTGCTAGTTCCACTCTCTCTTTCTCTCTCTCTCTCTCTCTCTCTCTCTCTCGTCTGAAGGGTTCTGGATGTTGCGATTGTTATTGTTCCAAAAACAACAGCAGAGTCAATCTTTTATTTTTTTTTCAGTGAGAACTAATCATTGCTAAGATCATGAAACATCATCATGGTCTGTTGATCATCTGAGGTACGCGATTTGATAGTCTAGAACTCTTCCGAGATAAAAAGAGAGAGAGAGAGAGAGAGAGAGAGAGAGAGAGATGATATTGAAATGAAGTTCAAATCGGTTTGAAATAATAGAAATTAGCAAAAGAAGTAATAAAGTTGAAACCGTTTTTTTTCCCATGACTCTCTTTGTATCTCTTTCGAGAAGATTAAACAAAGATTCATTTCGTTAAAGTTATCAAATCAAATTGGTCATCGAGAAAGAGAGAGAGAGAGAGAGAGAGAGAGAGTCGGTCGGTATCATCCTCTCAGAATTCGATTGGAATAAGAAAAGTCCAAAAAAAAAAAAAAAAAAAAAGAAAAAAAATAATCGAATGAAACAAAAGACTTCGTACCAACAACAACAACAACAAATTTGGACCGGCTATCAAAATCAAATTCAATGATCAAATGAGTGAGGCGTTCGAACGTTTTCGTACCAGTGAGTTTAAATGATATCGAATCGTAACGACAGAGATAGGTTTCCAAGAGATTTAATCTATAATTGTAAATATTTTTAGCTTGCCAAATATCATTGCATTCTTTGATGATATCTATTAAATTTTTAAAAATCTTTGAATATAGTACCATCTGCATCTGAGATTGAAATTTTTTTTTTTTTTTGTTATTTAAGAATTCTTTCTTCGTTTCATTTTTGTTTAGAATGTGGTCGGAGTTTCAATTCGATTCCATCAGCCTAAATAGATTCATTTCATTTCATTCATTTCATTCTACGATTCAAAAGCTCTAATTTGATCGATGATTAAAGATGGGAACAAAAACGATATTGAGATCAATGTGTAAGAGAATAGAACTGAGATTAAAAAAAAAAATGACTACCGCTCAGAGGATTGAAATCTTAAGAAGCCGACAATGAAATGAAGAAGCTAAGATCGAACTTGAAGGCGGATCTTAGTTGCACTTAATCAAAGTGTTTGTGAAGAAAAAGAGGAAGGATAGAAATCTTGCTCCTTGTCTTTACAATTCTCGCTCATCTCTCTCTCTCTCTCTCTCTCTCTCTCTCTCTCTCTCTCTCTCTCTCTCTCTCTCTCTCTCTCGCATCTTAAAGAAAGTCATTGAAAGAGGAGCGAGAGAGAGAGAATGAAAAATTAAGAAAAAAAAAAATTTATTTCTTAAAACTGAGTCTATTAAAGGACTCATCCCAAGAATCAATGCAATGAGATCAGAAAAATTCATAAAAAAAAAAATTTTTTTAGTCAAATTATTTCCAATTTAAATAAGTTGTTTTCTCGATGAATCAATGTTTTCATTTCGAAATCGATTATTATTACTTCTAAGTTGAAAAGTTTAGAGTGAGAATTTCTTTCCCTACAAAGAATTCTTCTATAAGAATTTGTAACTTCTTAGATATGAAATTTTTGATTGAACCATTTTGAAAAACTTTCATTTGGAATGCATCGAGAATACCGGAATGAATTCGAAGCTGATTAGAATCCCATAGAGAGAGAGAGAGAGAGAGAGAGAGAGAGAGAGAGATTGATCGAAGTTCAACAATCTAACATCAATCGATTTGTTGAGATTAGATAAAAAAGGTTTTAGTTTTTCTATTTGATTGCTTCATAAATTTGATTTTCTCAAATTGACCTCTCAATCGATGTGATGTGGTATCAGATCTGAATTTATTATTATTATTTTTTTCCTATTTTTTTTTTTCATCTAAAACCATCAAAATTTCATTAGAGTTTGTTTCATGTGTGTGTGGTCATTGATGGACACATTGATTTGTGGAACGCAAAACAAAAAAAAATGGCTAATGCAAAACAATACGTTTGGGAATGTGATCGATCAAATTTTCTTTGATTAGAACCAATTATTGATTACAAAGTCGAAGAGAGAGAGAGAGAGAGAGAGAGAGAGAGAGAGGAAAAAATCTACCTTTCTATCAATCAAAGTTCTTTCTATTTCAGCGAAGAATTTTGTTCAGAATCGATTAGAAACGGAAGTATCTAATCAATCGGATCGCTTGTCCATCATCATTCATAAGATCAAAGCTAATTGAAACTAATAGATTCTCTTCGCCACCTTTTCATCTTCTACCACAACACCAAACTTGTATCAAATTCATATCGATCGCATCGTATGGTTTCTTCTAGAATGAGTGAAATAAAAAGTGGCTCATTAATTATAAGCAGTTTGTGAATGATTTGATTTTTGATTCGATGACCATCTGTTGTTGATCGAGAATTGGATCATCATCAAAACGATCGGAAACTCTCTCAGTCTCTCTCTCTCTCTCTCTCTCTCTTTAACATCGATTTTATTAGTTTTGTCCTCTCTTTCTCTTTCTCCTAACTATCCGAATTCGATTAACTTGTTCGGTGATAAGACAGTCGAAGGTGATGATGAAGATGATAAGGTGAGGTGAATACAGGTAAAATGTGAGATGAGAGAATTATTTCACCTTTACTTAAAAATTGAATGACATTCAAAAGTGAAAACCGTTGCTATCTCTCCTTGCTCTACGATCCTTACGTTTTTTTTTTTTTTACTAGATTGTAAGCAATGTAGTTTTTGTGGATGATCGTTTAGTAGCGATCAATCATGAAACACCTAAGGTAATCAAACAAGCGAGATCATGTAAACGATGAATTCGGTGGATTTGAATTAGTTCAGCTAGATTTAAAGTAGGTGTGGAAATTCGATTGAGTTTTGGTTTTCGTTGATTATGTGTATGATGATGATGATTTTTGTGTGGAAAGAATCCGAATGATTTTCTCATCAAACCAAACTTGTAGAGATTCAATTTTGATAGCTCGGCTGTTATCTAGCTATAATTAATGATCGAACCTAGATTTTTTTTTCGCGATTGAATTTCAAACATTTCCTTCGCTCGAAACAGCGAAACAGAATTGAATTAAAAATTCTCCACAACGCTTCATAATTCATTCGATTCTAGATTGAATTCAGTCTGTGGTCTAAGTTAATTAATTTTAATTTCATTGATTATTATTGTCTAGATTGTAATCAAGATAATCATCATCATCATCATCGAAGGTATCACATCGAAATCATCAAACAATCAAATCGAGATCGTTTACGATTGCCATACTGTCGAACGAACGGAACAAATCAAATCACCCACTTATTTCGCTGATGCTTTCGTGGGGGGGGGAAGGACGAAAGAAGAAATTATCAATCTTTTCTCTTTTTTTTCTTTTTTTGAAGAAAAAATTCATTAATTTTCTACGAATAACTAGCTTCGATTAGCTTGAATTCAACGATTGCTTTGAGTTTTCTGAATTTCTTTTTTTTTTTTTTTCGTCCTCAATGGTGAAAGAATTCAATTTTTAGTTGGATTTGAAAACGAATCAAAAAAAAAATAAAGATTAGTTTCATTCAATTAATAATTTCTTTTTTTTTGAATATTTCACCTCTTTCTCCTTCACCCAAATCTCGTCTAAACCCCCCCCCTCCCAATCAAATTTTAAATCTCATTGTGCGAGAGAGAGAGAGAGAGAGAGAGAGAGAGAGAGAGAGAGAGAGAGAGAGAGAGAGAGAGAGAGAAAGAGAATCGATTGTTATATTAGAGAAAGATTTACTTAGTTCATTCCAAAAAAGTTCATTCAAAGAACAAGTGTGTCGGCAACTTTTTTTTTCAAAGAGATCAAATATTGTCATCAAAAATAGAAATTAGATTCGAATCGAATCGAATGAAACACATTATCATCTTCACTAATGATAACATTCATCATTTAGATTGGTTGATTCGAATACCATCTCTCTCTCTCTCTTGCTCTCTCTCTTTGTGGAATGATGTAATCGATATGTCTATGCCACACAGGTAGAATCTTTGTCTCTTCGATCTCATCGGTTATAATCAAATGATTATTATGAATGAACACTAGAACACTTGAAAGAACTTAGAGAAGTGAAGAGAAGAGAATAATTGAATAGTTTGCACGCAATCAATCGTATCGAAGTGAAAGTACGACGTTCGATCAAATTTAAAATCTAATTTCTTCTTCATTCTTTTCTTTCTTCCCTTTTTTTTCTTCTTTATTTCGATCGGTTTCTTTGTGATTCTCGACAACGCCAAGAGAGGTTATTGAATGGATATGAATTTGATGATTCTCTATTTCGAGCTGCTTCGTTACAATCACTTCGAGATTCGTTTGCGTCCTTCTGCTCCAAGAGAAGATATCGAGAGATGACAAATTTTTCTCTATCAATCCATTTTTTTTTTTTTTTTGAAAGAAAAAATCAAAAACAAAATTTTTCAATTGAATTTCTATGTTTTGAAGATATTATCGATTGCGATTATTATTTTTTTGGATGCAATCGCAAAGCAATTTTTTTAGCAAAAAATTTTTCTTCAAACAAAATAAAATTCCATTCGATGGTCAGCCAGGAAAATAAAAATTCTGTAAAACAGAAAACAATGAAAGCTACGCAAATGATTTGATTGGATATCGATTGGATATCAATCGGTTCGTTTTTTTTTGTTTTGTTTTAAAGATATTATTAAAACATTCGAAAGTGATCGAGGAAATAACCGTTTGATTGTGTGAGTGAGATTGAGATTAGAAACGGAAAATCAATCGTTTTGAAATAAATATCCAATCTAATCTAATCTAATTGATTGATTTGATTTGATTGATTTGGTTCTCGATTCTATCAATTCCCGATGTATTCTCAATCATCCGTCATCGATTCATTCGTATTCTATCATCATCGTTTTGATTCGTGATTGATTCGCTTAATTTCGGAATAGAAAACTAAAAAAAAAAAAAAAACGCACACACACACACTATCATTTATTTGATTGGATTTGATGACATACGTCTCTTTTTTGAGAAGATAATCTTCAGATGATGATGATGATGATTTTGGAATCGACAATTCGAGTACCAACAAAGTAGCTATTTGATTGTAGTACAAACGCTGATCGAACGATTTCTTCAATCTATTTTAAAATGGATAATGAAGATTTAAGAGAAAGAGAGAAAGAGAGAGAGAGAGAGAGAGAGAGAGAGAGAGAGAGAGAGAGAGAGAGAGAGAGAGAGAGAGAGAGAAAGTGTCCGAGAATATGATGAAATAATTTTGAGAACAAAAAAAAAAAAAAAGAATTGAATTCTTTCTTTCTTCTTCTTCTTCTTTTCGAAACTAATCATCATCATCATCAACGTGTGGTTAATTATCGAATTGTTTAGCAAATTTTCGATCATCGAGTGAGAGAGAGAGATCTTCTTCAGCCAACGTGACGCCAGTGATCGAACAAGATGATCCAATGATTTCGTTCAAAAGATTCATCTCTCTCTCTCTCTCTCTCTCTTTCTTGATGAAGAGATGGTAAAACAAAAACGTTACTAATAATCGAGAACAAAAACGTAATCCACATCAGCAAAAAAAAAAAAAAAACGGCAACAATTCGTTTTGTAACATAATTAGACTTCGAGAACAAACAAGTGATGGCGAGAAACATCATTCTCGAAACATCTTTATCGAGCTAACTTTCAGAACTTTTAGATAATAATAGCAATAATAATAATAATAATAAAAATAATAGTAATAGTAATAATAATAATCATAATGATGATGGTGTTGTCGATTTCGATGGTAGCAATAATGATACCTTAATTCATTGATGAGCTTCATAATCTTTTTCTAATCAAATATCGATTAGATGGAGAATTGGCTACAATCACTTGTTGCTGTAGAAATTGAACAAAGATTATATTCGAAAATCTTTTTTACGGAAAGTCTTCAAAATTCTTCACCACAAAACAAGCAAGTGAGAGAGAGAGAGAGAGAGAGAATATTATCGACGATTATTGTTAAATTTTTTTCCGATCTTCGTACTTCTAATCCTCTCAAACGAGTCTCGTTAAGGCTTCTAATCCAGATGAGATAAGAGATAAACGTAACGAAAAAAGAAATCCTTTGAAGCTTTGAGAAGAAAAAAAAATTACTAAATTATTAATAATTAACGAAGCAAAAAAAAAAAAAAAAAAAAGAAATCCAAAAAGCTATGAAAAATTTTTTACCTGCAATAATTATTATTAATAATGAAGTTGGTGATCTTTGAACTTTTCTCTCTTTGTTACACACCAATATTCTTTTTTGAATTCATTTCGATACTAATCATAAGGATTCTTCTCGATGAAATTATTGATCTTTTTCCTCCCCCCTCTTAATTTATTTAATTAAATTTCGAGAAGAAAGGCTAAAATTCGAACTGTTTCCGATCGAAATTAATTAATCGAAATCCAAAATTGACCGCAACGAACAAATTCGAAATGGAAAGAGAGAGAGAGAGAGAAAAAAAAAGAAGTCAGAGATTCATAAATCTCTGTCTCTGATCTGAAAATCTTACCTCATCGTTTGTCTTTGATGAAGATGAATTATTCGAGTAGGAAAAAAAAATCAAGCAAGAGTGAATCGAAAACATCGAAACTAATGAAATTGATCTGGATTTGAGGTTTCGATTTAAATCCTCCTATGCTCGTCTATGAATGTCATCGATTCGCTATGAATTGATCAGAAAGATAGCGAGGATCATTAGAATTGGTTGGTGGTAAAACAATCATTATCTTTCCATTCACTCTCGGTTATCGATGATGTCTCGATCGAAGACGATGATGATTACCGACGACCACCTTCAGACTTTTTTTTTATTTTTTTTTCTTTTTTTTTTTTGTTTGTTCGTTTGTTAATCTCGAATTGTTGAATAACCTGAAGGTATTTCTCAATCTCTCATCGAGTTGAATTAGAAAAATCAAACAAATCCGACATAGATAATTATTATTCTATTCTATCGAATCTTTTTGTTTGATTGCATAACGATTTGGATTGCTAGAAGAGATTAACAAATCAACAGCACATCATTAATAATCTCCAGAATTTTATTCTACAGACGCGAACTTCGAGAACGAGTTCGAGGTGAATCGTAGAGGATCGCCTGATGCCGTTCCCGAGTAAAAAAGAAAAAAAAAAAACAAATTGCTCTTGTTTCGATTGTTCTTTTTCCTCCGTCCGTTCCCGAAAATTTTTTTGATAGTCCATCACGAAACATCAAATCTCATTGGCTTCGCTACTTCCGGATTGATTTCTCTACTTATTTGTAAAGGATGAAATAAAAAATCGAACAAATTGAAAAAAAAAAAAATTCAAAAAATTTCTGAAACTATGATTCTATTTGGAACTTTTTGTATGTTTCACACGTAGCTAACAAATTCTTTCATCGATTTCTATTCTCTGATAGCTATTATTATCTCATTTGGAAACACCGTTTTATTGCTCTTCATTCGGATATCTTTAGAATTTAAAATCTAATCAAACAACGACGAGAAAGAGAGAGAGAGAGAGAGAGAGAGAGAGAGATTAGAGGTGTGTGTGAATGACTTGATGATGCCGTTCCCAAAGTTCCCCGCATCACTATAACTAATGTTTCGGTCCTATTTTGTCGTTGATCATAATCATCAACAGCAACAGCAACAGCAGCAACAACAGCATCAATTGTTTTAGTTTTGCTGGTCAACAATAATGATTGTCGTTATTATTACTATTAAGATGATGATGATGATGATGATGATATGTCAGGGTCTAATGACGACGACAACGACAACGAAAGGAAAGCATGAGAACAAATGGATCTAAGTGTCAATTGTTCTAAAACATTCTTTTAGATTTGATCTTCATCTTCATCTTTATCATCATCATCAGCATCATCAGCATCATCAAAAATAGTTCTCATTTCTCATATAAAAAAACGAGAGAAAGAAAATGATTGAATTAAAAACACTGAATCCAGACAGTTATCTATTGTTTTCGAAGTGAAAGAAAAAAAAAAAAAAAAAAAGATTGAGATTTTTGTTTCGTTTCGTTTTGATGAGAACCAAACAATCGCAAACATCCGCAGCAATATTTTTTTTTCTCCGTCTCTCTCTCTCTCTCTCTCTCTCTTTATAGCTTAGTTATTCTTTTCCCTTTTTTTTGATATCTAATAAATCAGACTGGTTTCTTTTGGCGTCACTCGTTTTTTTTTTTTTGTTTTTGTTTTCCATTAAGATTCATTTCGGATTTTGATGGAATCTGATGATGGCATCGAAGATAGACATCTTGATTTCATTCCGAGAAAGGGTTACATAACCTTTCGAGTGAATAAGTTCGAGTAGAAAAATTTCACTTTTTTTTTTACTCTACTCTTTTCGGTTGAAAATCGAATCAAGAAATTGTTGGGGGGGGGGAAGGAAATCTGCAAAGGATGAAAAAGTAAACAGACTTCAAAACTTTGAAGCAAAGCAAATTCAAACTTAGAAAAAAAAATCTAATTATTCTGGGCCCTTGGAGTAATAATAATTACAATTTCATTGGGATCTTATGTTCCAATGACTATCTTGGTCTGGTCTTGAATTCGGAGAACTTATGCTCAAAACATTTCTGATTGTTTGAACATTGTTTTCTCTCACATCAAATCCAGTGATTCAGATTTTTACAACACTGGCGACATTAATCTCTATTTTGATTGAAAACAATTAGCTTAATGTTGTTGAATCAATCAATCTCGGTGATAACGGATCATATTTCTTCGATTCGAATTTCAAATTCATCCAATAATTAATGGCTTTGTAGAGATAAGCAGATTTTTTTCGCTCTCTCTCTCTCTCTCTCTCTCTCAATTCTCCCGGCTATTTGTGTTGTTGTTTTTTTTTTTTGCTTTTTTTTTTTGAATAAAATTCGATCATAAACATTCAATTTTCAATCTGAATTGCTATCGTTCAAGATATGGATCGAGATCGATCGATTGCAAGATCGAATTGCATTTCGACATCATTTTATCGTCGAACGAAAAAAAAAAAGATTCATAAAAAGAGAAGACTCATAAAATTTTGTTTCGATAGCAACGAACAAAGATTTTTAGATAAGAATTTTTAATTGAATCAAATCTCTCGGTTGTGGAAATTGTTTCAGGCGGAAAACGACAATAGCTTATCTCTCTCTCTCTCTCTCTCTTAATCGATGCGATAATCTAGCTGATTGAACTGCCGCTATAACTGTTCTTCTCTCTCTCTCTCTCTCTCTCTCGGCCTTGATGGATTTCGTTTCGAGGTTTCGAAGTTCGAATTTATCATTCTCGAATTCAATGTCCATCGAATTGTGTTTATTATGTGAATTTTTTCTTTTAGTTTTTTTTTCTCTCTAGAATTTATGTTGTTGTTGTTATATTCGACCATTATTATTATTATAATTTTCATCAATCCATTCAGATTACTGACAACTTGTCTTCTGCCCCCCCTTCTGATCTCTCTTTGATCATTCGTTGAGACGTTTAGAGCGATTGAATTCCGGAGCAAAAAAAAAAAGGTAGCTCTCCTTCTCTCCTTCTCTATCTCTTCGATATTATCTTCATTTATTATTATTATTATTAGTAGTATTATTAGTATGAGCATAAGAGTATTATTTTTGCTCATTTTTTTTATTTTTTTTTTATTTTTGCTAGTTTTGAAAAATTTCCCACGCTCAAAACGCATGCGTTTGGTTGCGGTCGCTGTGAATTCTTTTCGCTCTCTTTCGATCGAATCGAATCGCGCTAGGATGGTAGAGTGATGTTGTGCACAGTGATTCGATAGCTCTTTGGTCGAATTCGAAGATCTCTCTATCTTGATCTCTAGACCATAATCACCTGTTTGGTCAGTCATCAGTGTGGTACGATTTAGTAATCTCGAAATTCTCCCCCCCTCTCCAACTCTTACAATCTCATACATTCTCTCTCTCTCTCTCTCTCTTTTTTTCTCTCCCTGTCCAAGCTTAGTACAATCTTCATTCATTCTTGGGATAGATTCTTTATACCATCATCAAGCGCTACCGTGTTTGTGTCTGATCGATTGGGAAAAAAACTGGTAGCTGTTTATTTAATCGCTAATGGTCAGTGATCTGAAGATCACTTAAGTTTTATTGTTACAAATCGCTTGACATTTAGGATTACTAGAGTTGGTTATCGATTCTTAGAAATTAGAAAACAAAATCGCCCACACACACCCTTCACTAAATTATCACCTTCGATCAGCGATTCGGTTATTAAATTCTTAATTATTTTCTATTATTGTTCTACAATTTTTTCTAGCTAAGGCGCCTTCACGAAAACATCGAACCCTCCTAATCAGTGCAAGTATTCGTTAATTAGATCATGAATTCATCATCATCTTGGTGAATGATCTTTAATTGATATCAGTTTGATTGAATACCTTAAGCTTAAATGATTGGGGATCGGATAAGATCAGACCGATTGATAAGAGTGGCCATCTAAAAAGTTTTGTAAGCTTTTCTTCATTCGAAGCTGAACATTGTGAAACAAACAAAACTTTTTACGAAGCTAATATGAACAAAAGCGATCAACTCTCTCTCTCTCTCTCTCTCTCTCTCTCTCTCTCTCTCTCTCTCTCTCTCTCTCTCTCTCTCTCTCTCTCTATTCTCTCGAATATATTTTTTTTTTCGATTACTAATCAAATTAATTGATAATGATGTAATTATTTTCTCGCTAATATTCATTAAAATTTTGTCTCAAAAAAAAAAAAAAAAAAAAAAACAAAACAAAATGAAATAATCTTCGATCCTAAACGATTTCAGTGAGAAGAACCTTCGAAGTAGAAGATTGATTAAATTTCTTAGTTTGATCTCGATTTCGATTATCATCATTCTGATGTTATGATTTTATTCTCCATTCTTTTCGTTTCTAATCTCTATCTCTTCGATCTCTTTTCATGATTGATCGAGACAGATTGCGTAATGCGCTTCGATGAGAATAAAACTTTGCCTTGCGCTTCGCTAATCGATCAAATTGAAGCATCGAAGACTGTAATTAAAATTGGTTTCTCTCTCTCTCTCTCTCTCTCAGAGATAATGATGATGATGAAAAATTCTTAAATATTTTTTTTTGGCTTTTTCATCCCCGTGTTCAACGATAATCGTGGACTATTTTTGGGGTTCGAAATCTATCGAAATCGGTATTCTCATTCAATAAAAGCCCTTTCGATACCGAATCAAAATGGATTCCAAATTCGATTTTTGTTTTATACCTTATTCTTTTTTTTCTAGCAAATTTATTATAGGTTTTTTTTGCTGTCGATTAGATGAAAATTAATTATAACTTTTCGATTCTAATCATAGTTCAAAATTGCAAGTTGAATGGATTATAGTTGCAAAGGTGTATTCGGATAGGGGGCGCTTTGCGAATTTGAAGAAAATTTCGGAAAGAAACCGAACGATCAAATAGTGGTTGTAAAGTTTCACAACACCTCTCTCGATCGATTTTTGATCTAGTTTTTTTTTGGGTACTCGTTTTTTTTTTCAACACAATAATTATCGACACACAACCTCGATATCGACTCATTGATCGATGGAAAAGAAAAGAACGATGAAAAAAAATTACAGTTACAATTTGTAATAATTCGATTTGTTTCGGAATTTTTTTTTTCTTTTTTTGCTTCTTCTCGATTCTTCAGAAATCTTTCATTGCAAATCGAGAATTTCTTTCTCTTTTTTGTTTCTAGACAAAAAGCTCGAGAACAAAAGGTTTAATTTTAAATATTGTCAGCGAGAGAGAGAGAAAAGAGATTCAAATTAGAAGTACTGGAAGAAATTATGGGAAATTTGTATGATTTTTGTTCGATACCAGAAGCGAGAAATTTGATCAACAAATCCATCTGCAGGTTAAAAAAAAAGCGTATCGAAATCAATCAATCGATTTTGTTTTCATTTCGTTTCGTTTTTGGTTTTCGTTTGATTCTCGTTATTTCATATTAGAATGAGATAGAAAAAAAAAATTTTCATAAATTTTCTTCATTTGATTAGAAATATATTCAAAGCAAAAAATGTAGTAGGACAAGCAAAAAAAAAAAAAAAACAAAATTGAGAAAAGGTAAAAGCTATAAGGGGTAAGAAATCGGTAGTAAAAAAAAAAAAGAGAAGTAAGGGGGAAAATAAATCAATTTAGATTGAAATTAGAAATTGAATCAATCAAACGAATTGTTTGATTGGGATCGATTTTGATTTATTTTGTTCGTAAATTTTTAGTTTTTTTAGTTTTTCATCAAAAATCATAATCTCGAAGAAGAAGAAAATTGAAATCAATTCAATAAAAGTTGAGTGGTCATCTTCGGGATCGGACAAATCGAAAAGGATCCGGGACCGAAAATAATTCGATAAAAATTCTTTCCACAATCAAAACGAATCCAATAATAATTGGATTATTTGATTGCAAAAAAAAAAAAAAAAAAAATACCAATCTACGATTTGATTTTTTTAAATTTAGCTTTCTCTTTTGATTGATTGATTGATTTGTTGATTGAAATCGTTTCGGTTTTGTTCTGCTGAATTATTTTTCGGTTTCGGTTTTGTTTCGAATAGCTTCCGCTACGCATCATTTCGATTGATGAGGTTAAGATTGTTCTGTAACTTTGAAGATCTTAATAGATCATTCTCTCTCTCTCTCTCTCTCTCTCTCTTTGTCATTCGACAATGATCTTTGACAATCATCATCATCATCATCATCTTATTCTCCTTCTACTGAGGTTTTAAATTTTCATTTTCATTAATTTTCCATCAAACTTCATCACAAATCATCATATAATTCCGAGATGCTGATGAATGATGATGGGGTTCTTCTTTGTTTCTTTTTTTTTTTTTTTTTTTTATTTTTGCTTCCAAAACAAAACAATCAATTTGTGGTATTAATCGGTTTTGTTGTATTCAACATCTTCCATTCGATTACGATGGTCATCGGGTTTTGTCGACCATCCGATTCCACCGCGATCATTCGATGTCCATCTAACTGTCTCTGTGTGTGCGCGTTTCACTGTTTCTTGTCGTATTTGTTAACAAAAAAAAAAAAAATTTTATTTTTTTGATTTCATTTAGTTTTTGTTCTCGTTTTGTTTTGTTTTGTTCTGTTTTGGTTTGGTTTGGTTTTTTTTGATTGGTAACCAAAAGCAACGAAACGAGAGAAGATGGACGAAAAAAAAAAAAAAAAAATTCTCCCACGATTTTCGTTGACCATCTCCTTCCATTCATTTCCATCTCTCGATTCGATTCATTCAAATTCCTCTCTCTCTCTCTCTCTCCCTTAGACATCATCATTAGCGAGAAAAGATTGGAGCTTTATTTTTTTTATTTTTTTTTTTATTTTTGTTTCCATCCATTCGATGATTATGTTGTTGGTCCTGTTGCTCTAGACTAGTCGTTATGTCATCGATTTCGAACATCGAGTTGAAAATACAGGTAAGCTATTCTCTCTTCGTATTGCTTCTGAATGGATCAGATTGTTTTCTTGTCTAGCTGTTTGTTTGTTTGTTTGTTTGATTGTCAAACTAATCACCGAAACAAGATAGAGAGAGAGAGAGAGAGATATTAATAAATAAAACAAAGATAACTAAATCTAAAGATTAAGTCTTAGGTCTTGTCTTCAAAAAAAAAAAAAAAAAAGATGACGATGACGATGATGTTCATAATTTTTTATCTGATCTCGTGAAAAAAAATGAATCCAATATGAAGTCCATCCAAATTAAAAAAAAAAAAATAACTAGAATCAAATATTCAAAACATAACAAATATGGATCGGAGAAGAAAGGTAAGATCGGATCTCTTCGCATCGCCAATCTTTTGATGACATTTTCAGATGGAAGAGAGAGAGAGAGAGAGAGAGAGAGCAAATCAAGATTTAAGATAAAGTTTTTGATAATTTCGATCTTTCATCTTCTTACCTTTTTGCGATGATGCCAATTTGACATCGAGGAAGGAAATCATCGAATGGTGGTAAGGGAAAGCAATAGGTCTAGATTTAAAATGTTTACTCCCTTTCTTTATCTCTGATTTTGATTTCGAAACTGTTCGAAAGAATTTGTTCTTTTTCCCCCTCCCCCCTCTCTCTCTGTCTTTAGTTTAGAATTAGTTTAGTTTAGTTTAGATTAGTTTAGAATTCAATTATTAATTTTATTCAAGTTTTAGGTTTTGGTGAAAAATTAAATTAATAAATTTATGAATGAAATCTTTCTTTCTCTCTTTAGCGCTCTCGTTTTTCTTGCAGCGTTCTCTTGGCCATGATCTTGATCTTTATTCCTTCTAGTTCTGCATATTTTGTCTCATTCATTGTGAATGCTTGCGATGTTTAGGATCTAGGAACTAGGAACTTGGTGTTTTTCTTTCAATTTCAATCTCACGAGTCACACCGCTCTCTCTCATCCCCCTCTCGCATTTCACTCTTTGATTTCTCAAGGCCCTTCGCTAAGCTTAACTTAGCTCTCTCTCTCTCTCTCTCTCTCTCTCTCTCTACGCATCATATCTGTCAACGATGAAGATGAGGATCACTTTCCTCACGAAGATTTTTATCTGATTCTGATTCCCAAACGAAAAAGTAAAAACCAAAAAGCAAAAATAAAAAAAAACAAAATAAGAACAAGAAATAGAAAGGAAAAAGAATTTCCAACAAGAAAAAATCGAACCAAAGAGAGAGAGAGAGAGAGAGAGTTGTGGGAGAGATTTAGATGGGAGATTTTCTCAAATTCAAAAAGCCAAATATGAAATATTGATATGAGATGGTAGTGAAGATCATAATGGAAGGGTCCTCGATCGGTATGAAAACCATCGTTAATGATCATCATCATCATCAAAGATTTTTTAGTTTTCAAAATTCATTCGAGAATCATGAAAAGAGAAGGGGGGATAGGGAAAAACTCTCACCTTCATTCCAAACACACACACACACACACTCACACACACCCGTTCGAGAGAAAAGTTAAATCAAATAGTACTAAGCACAATGTGATGGTAAGAATCCGAATCAAATATTGTATTTTTTTTTTCTTTTTCGAAATTTCCGACTGATCTCAGAGATACCATCATCAATATTATTGTACCACTTATTGTGCAACATTTTTTTTTTATATTCTCGCCTTTCTTTTCACATCCAAAGTGGGAAAAATTTTGCACTTTGCTTTCTTCTTCCCATTGCTTTTGATTTCGTTCGAAAACCTCACCTCACCAAGAGAACATAAACATTCTATCATCGAACATAGAGAGAGAGAGAGAGAGAGAGAGAGAGATCGAAGAAGATTTTGTTTTAGTTTTCCGAACAAAGAACGAAAGTGTTTCAGATTCTATTCAGCTAGCTATCGAAGAACATTCAATTTGATGTTTGTTTGCTGTATGGGATCGTAGATTAATCATTCGATTGAATTCGAATCTTGAAAGATTCTGTTCATAGTTGTCTCGAATGAAACCTCGAACAATTCTCGATGCTCCAATGTTGTTGTTGTTGTTGTTGGTGTCTCGATGAGCTTGAAAACTTATCACCTTACTCTGTTACCTTTTCGAAGAGAGAGAGAAAAAAAAAAATTCTATTCAACGAAATTCTATCGGATCGAAAACATCTGTCCCCTTTTGTATTGTTAGATATTTTTCTTTTTTTTTCTTGCTCTACATTGTCAAACTGCTATTGTTTCGAGATCTCTTTTTCGAAAACGTCTATCGTCTACTTGTTGGTCTTCTAGCGTTCTAGATCACGTCTTGGATCGATCTAGCTCGATAGATCTGAACGACCTGTGTTCGAACTACGACATTGAATGCTGCTTCGTTTCGATTAGCGAAATAAATGAGCAAGTGACTCTTTCAAAGATCAAAATGACTACCTCTTGGCCTACAATCAAGCCAAAATAGAGATGAAAAATCACATTTTTTTCCCCTTCTTCGGCCCTAGAGCTTTTTGTTTTTTTTTCCTGCCCAGAATGCTAAAGAGCAGAGAGAGAGAGCCTAACAGTTGGCCATAGAACCATACACAGATAACGTCCGTGAGTATCCTAGCTCTTCTTTCTCTATCTCTCTGTTGTTTAGGATTCGAATCCGAAGACTCATGTGTGTGTGTGTGTGTGTGTGTGTGTGTGTGATTGTTTTGGCTTGTTTCGTGGGCTTTTCAAAAAATTCAAATCCAATCGATTGATTATTGTTGATTATTTTTTTTTGGAACAATTTTTGTACACCATAAATTGATAAAGAATAGAATTGATTCAGAAAAAAATAATTTAAACCAAAAAAAAAACGATATTCCCAATGAATAAAAAATGCAGATAATAATCGCAATCTAAAAGCTCTATTGTTTGAATTCGAAACTTCGAAATAGTAATAATAATCGTTGGAATTGATTATGCTCTCATCGATTCTCTAAACTATGTCCACAATGACTATTGACATCGATTTGTTTCGAAACTTTTTTCGATGATCTTGGAGCACAAATTCGATTGAAGAAGATTGAGAAGAAGATTCATTGAAATCAAGTTATTGTTGCATCGACAATTATCGATTATTTTTTCTTAAATCTCGTTCGACATTCATCTTTTAAACAGATCATAACTCTACAATAATTATAATCAAATTAATTCATAATTTTCGATCACCTTAATTTGATGTCATTGGTGAAATAAAAATCAAGATTTGTCATCCACAATGGATTGATCACTCGAATCAATTTCCACGGTAGACATCTCGATTGATGATTTGACATCGAAGATTTTTAATCGTAGAAATGCTCAAGATTTTACTTTAATGAATGAAGATACTGATGATGAAGATGATGATCAAATTGATTTCAAAACAACAATCATCTTGACAAAAAGAAAGAAAAACATCATCATTTAATGATTGGTATTTGAAATTTTTTCCCATTGTTTCTCAAGATTTTACTTTTGCAGATTTCCCCGATCGCTATTCTCATTGTTTTATTTCTCGAATTTATTATAAAAATTTCGATTCGTTTCGAATCGATCGAATTATAATCCAATGGATTATTATTTTCTCAATCTATCAAAACTTGGCCAGCGAAAAATATCGAAATACAATTAGAGAATGTGATGTCGCGTATTGATTGCTTTACTTAACTCATCATAGCATCCTCATCAATCTTGAAACGAATGTAATTCTATAAATATCTTCTCAACCAAAGAAAAAAAAAGATTATTTTTTTACAAAGAATTTTCAAAATTTTATCGCCATAATTCTATCGATGATCAACGAGGATTCAGATCACTTCTAATGAGAAAATTGTAACAATATTAACAATTTTTGATTGACATTGTTTTGTTGTTTTGAAAGCGAAGAAAAAATTACCCCAAAAACGCCATCGAATTTAAATCAGATTGTTTCTATCGAAAACGATCATCATTCTCCATCGATGATCAATCATCAACTGATTTTGTGATATTGCTAGAGCAACAGCCCTTAGTTTACATAATACGCCGTCTCCGATTCAACAGATGCCCCCTCCACAAGGTCCGATCTCATCGACAACATCGACATCTTCGTCAACGAATTCGAATTTGATTGGCTCGATGATGTCATCGCCATTGAACAATCATCAATCACCTTCATCTAACAATGTTTCGATTGATCTTGGTTCGCCAGCAGCTGCCACAGCAGCAGCGGTAGCGATGGCTGCCAATTCTTGGTTCCAATCAAATTCACATTCAGCGACCGCTGCAAATGTCTTCGCACAAGCAATCGCTGCTCATGCAGCGAGACAATTTTTAGAGCAATCATCTTCATCTGCAGCAGCTTCACCATCGAAAGCGAATTCAATCGCATCACCAGCTTCAATCGCATCGCCTTTATCAAATAAATCAACGAAAGAGATTCTAAATCAACTAGACGATCCAAATCAGCTAGATTTGATTCCAAATAATGATTCTCTGCAACAAATGTATCAACTTCAAATGCAATCTACCTTAAGAGAACTATTCCAATCGAAATCTCCTGGTGGTGGGAAGCAACAAGAGCCTTCGACAAGAAAACATCAACGAACTACCGACTCTTATGATGGACAACTTTATAAAGGACCAGATGATTTGAATGAGGATCAAAAATCTAATTTATTAAACGCTAGTCAATTTGGATCATTTCGGCCTGTCGATCTTTCCTCCTCTACCCAACAATCATCATCATCTCTAACCAATGGCGATTCATCGTCACACAATCTTAATTCTCATTTAAATCGAAAATCATCACTATTGTCAGCGATCGTCAATGGTGGTGGTAAAAAAATCAAACAAGAATTATCAAATCAATCGACTATCGAACTTCAACGGATTTCCGGTAGGTCTCTTTTGTTTTATTTTTTTTTTCTTCAACAGAGAGAAATCTTACATCGTCTTGCAATTTCTTGAATTTTGATTGGATTTTTTTTCCCACAAAAACTAATCGTTCTTGAATTTTGAGAAATTGTCGATTGTTTCACGAATCATTCAACTGTGATCCGATAAGGTCAATGATGTTTTTAGACGAAAAGTGTCCACTACTGTTGGATCATCGAATTTTAAACAATCTATAGCTCGTATACTGTAGCCGAAAAAAAAACTGATCCCAAATTTTAGCTCAAATTTGATTGCTTGGAATAAACATTTTTTCATACTATCTTTTTCATCCCGAATAATTCAAATGAATTTTTGAAAAAAAATTCTAGATTAAGTAGGCTGAATTTTTTGATTCTAGAATGAGAATCAATAGCTTGGATCAAATTGAATCGAATAGGAATCACTGACTAACTGACTGACTGACAAACTTGACTGACTGAAACTTAATGTGAAATTCAAAAACCGCCTTACAAGCTAGCCTTTTTTTGTGTTCTGCACTCACACCAATGGTAAAGGTGGTGGGATGGAGTTTCTCTCTCTCTCTCTCTCTTAGCTCTTCGCTTTTCAATCTCTTTCACAACTATTCTCCATTATTCAGAATGAATTTAATGATAATAATAATAATAATAATAAAATAATTTAGTACAGAATAGTGTTGTCTATCTATCCATCTATTATCTTCCATTGAGAGTGTGTGTATCCCTTTACGAATGTGTTTGCAACCAAATTGAAAATTTTTTGCAAAGATATCTTAGAACACGAATGATGAAAATCTCTCTCTCTCTCTCTCGAAGTCTAACGACAGAGGCTGAATAAATTTTCTCTCTCTCTCTCCTCCATCTTCGATGGAAGAAAAAAATTAGCAGTTAGGATTCAGTCTGACTTATGCCATGATTCTTGATGGCAGACGATTGTTTTTCATTTCTGTCCCGATCGATATAATCTGATGAATCTTGGTTGAGAAATTGAATTTGAATCTGTCTTTTTTTTATGCATTCCATCGGAACAAAATATTTTCTATCGAAATGTTTTGATTTTGCAATGATATTTCGATCTGATTTTACATCCTCTTCCTCATTTGACACCAAATGAATTCGTTTGAGAAGCGATTATCTTACACAAAATTCAGTGTGATCGTTTTGATGTTTGATTAAGAAGATGTTTGAGATCTTATTTTTTTCATCTTCTTCTTAACAAATATTAATTCAAAACAGATTTTTGTTGTTTTTACGTTTGTTTTTTGCTTGTTATCTCTCGTTGTATTTGTTCTTGTTTTTTTTTCGTCACAACTTCATCTGTACTATCGAGTGAAATTATTTATTTAATGTGCATTGATCTTTTGCTAATTTGATTGAGTAACAAAGATCGATAACGATGCCTCAACATAGCATGTATGAGCCGGCCTCATCGCCTTATCATCACCATGGTACAACACCTTTTCCACTCTATCATCATCATCTTCATCCATTGCAATTGACAACTAATCCCTCTGCTTCATTGCCAAGCAATGCTAGTTCGTCTTCTGAGATCCCTAGCACGCCACCATCATCCTCTCATTCTCCACCTTCATCGACGGAGTCATCTTCAGGTTGTGGCATTGCTAATGGAAGCAATGGATCAATCGGTAACAGTAATTCTTCTGTAACATCACAACCAACAACTCCAAGCTCCACTGGAGCGATGATTGCGACCGGTGTGAATGCGTTGCTGGAAATGACACCACCATCACCGACTACCAATCAAGATCCCGTCAATTTACATCTTGGTCCTGCGACACCTTTCACACCTGGCAGAAATACTGAACAATCACAAAGCAATGATTCCACCACAGAGCATCAAACAACTCCTAGATCTTCGTTTGTTGGATCACCTTACTCTCCGTTCATTGGCTCGACAGCATCGCCTGGTCAACAAAATCAGCACATATCTTCGATGATGAATAGTAGCACTCCTATTCCAGCACATTATCATTCATCACAACCGCATCGATCTTTCTATCCTAGTAAAGGAATTTCGATGAATAGCGGATATTCTCCTTATGGTGAAGGGATCCATTCGCCACACATTCCAATTCCACATATCAATGATTCATTTAATCCATCGAATTGTTCCACTCCGATCAATGAATTCACATATCATTCACATCATCATTCTAGTGGATCTGCAATAGCCAATCATAGTCTCGCATATGCTAATAATCATCATATCGGTTCCATCGTAAATCATCATCATCATCAACAACAGTTAAGAAACACAACATCTTCACATCACCATCATCCATACAATCATTATCATCATCATCATCATCATTATTCTCATCATCAACAATCGCATCATCTTGCAGCTAATTCACCTGGTTCTACGATAAGCGATTACGGTAAGAGATTGTCGCCAAACATTGAGATAGCATCCACTAGAATAGAGAAAAAGGATTGATATCTTAATTAGTCGCTTCGATATTCAGAGTTGAATTGAAATTTCCTACCAAGGACAAGATTTTTTGATTTAAGAAAATTTCATCAAAAATACTTTTGAAAATAAATTAATCAATTAGATTGTAATTAATCTTAAAGTTTTTTTTCTCTATTTAGCTCGAAAGCATTGAAAATCATCGAGCAAGCTTAAGTTTGATTGATTTTTTCCATGGTTTTTTCTTTCAATTTCTGACCTAAATTAGGTAAATCGGAAAACATCGAATAAAATCTTATCAATCCTTATGTTATGTTTTGCAATCTAATGAAAAAAAATCTTCGCGATCTAACCCAAAGTACTTTACTGTTTTTTTTTCTCAAAGAATTTTTGATACCGATGTAAAGATTTACTTGTAATCTTTGGTTCCAACACAAAACACTGCAAATTGATTTCCATTTGACATCAAAATTGGACGAGATTTAGTAGAAAAATTTTTTTTTTCTCGATCTAGATGGAAATACAATTTTTTTTTTTGAATGATTTGGATTCAGATTGTTTGATTTCTCTCTTTCAATCTGGATAAATAAAAAAAAATAAGCATCATATCAATTTCCATATGATGCGTATGCATAAATAAAGTACTATGGGTACTTTGATCTTTTTATTATTTCCGATACGCTCCGAATAGTTAATTTCGAATGAAGAGAGAGAGAGAGAGAGAGAGAGATCAGACAAGTCTATTCCACCTGACGTTTTCGCATTCACATTTCGTTCCACTCTCGTTCAAGTGTGGTCTCATTTTTAAACAAATCTTTCTGATCCATATGGATCAATCAACCGTTGACCGTGAACCAACCAATACCAGAAACGTAGAACCTGTATACCATCACCGATGAGATTATAACTGTACTATCTATCTCATTAGTTCTACTCAACAAATCGATCAAAGTATTGAAAGCTTCGTTGGTCAAAAAAAAAAACAAAAAGAAATTTGTTACGGACGGTGTTTTGGCCAAGAAGGAGAGAAGAAAAAATCGATCCACAGATAGAGTTGACTGAATCGCTCGAATTGTTGTAATTACCGTTAATATTCATTCACTGAATTAACGATATGAGTGGTGATATAATTATCGAATCTCACCAGCCCATTTCCGTTTAAACTTGCCACCAAAGCCAATTTCGACCTCAAACTTCGATGTTGTTTACCCCCTTCCTTTTCGAAACTGATTACGCTCACCATAGTCAGATTGAAGAAACTTTTTTCTTCAATTATTATTATTGTTATTATTACTATTTGTTATAATTCTCCACCAATTCTTCTCATAATAGATTTGTAATTGAATTCTTTTTGTCGTCTTTATTATTATTATTACCACTGTTCGTATTCGATTCCACACGTGTCGTCGTGTGGGCTTTGATTTCTATTGCCAGGCAATATAATAGTAGTTCTAATTCTCTCGCCAATCCCGAGGCTCTTTTAATGATTCAAAATTCTTGACTGTTTTTTTTTCAATTCGCTCTCCTTTTGCCCTATCCAATTTCAATGTGTTGACGCAATGTGCTAATCGTGTGGTCTAGGCAGCAGTGGGGAATATTAAAATTCCCTAAGGGGATCCTCACTGCTTCGATGCTTGTTTGATTTGAATGAGTTTTGAATCAAACAGTTTCTGGATTGAATTCTGAATGATGATTAAAATGATTCAATCAACAATCAATCGAAACCGATAATTTCATAGAACGTAAAAAATTTAAGGGGAATAGAAAAGAAATCTGTTCGGGTAATCAAGAGAACGAGAAAATTCATTCTGACAATGATGAAGTTGTTGTTGTTGTTGTTGTTGTTATCATTATTGTAGTGCGCGGTCCATAATTCGGTCCCCGTTCTAGCAGTCCATTTTAGCTTTGTTTTGTGTTTGTTTGGTGCGCGATGCGAAATTTGCATCTGTTTTTTTCTTTGTTTTCTATTGTCCAATTTTTTTTGTTTTGCTTTTCTCTCTCTTTCTTTCTTTCTTTCTTTCTTTCTTCCTTTCAATTATACTCCACTCACCTTAACTTACTCATTGCTTTGTTTTTGTTGTTTCGAGATTTCGTTTGGTTAATGGATTAGATTTGAAACTTTATGTCTAATTAGTCTCGAGTTTGGTTGCATGATTCCCTACGACAATCATCTGTCATTGTCTTTTTTTCTTCCTCTTCAAATTCCCCTTCGTTTCCTTTTCATCACTTTAAATTAATTATAGGTGTGATAATGAAATTATCTACTTCCATCCATCGTCGATCGATTCGGTTTTGTTTGGATTTTTGTTCTAATTTTAACGATAGTTTCATTACAAATTATCTTTTTTTTTCAATTGTTTTTCGATACTTGTTTCGCTACTATTTCATCTCGGAATCCTTTTCAAAACCAGGTGAAGGTGATTGAAAATGATTCACTTCTAATCGTTGAAACTAATTAGATTGATTTCCTTCCGAGATCAATCAAAATGTTTCCAAATTTTCCCCTCAAGTTCATTTCGATTGAACCTTTTGGATTTATTCAAACGTAAAACGGATATTTAGTGACTATTCTCTGATCGATTTTTTTTACATTCCAATCATAATCTTTCGAGCAAAATTTGTCTCGAAGTCCAATCATAATCATCATCATCATCATCATCATCATCGTTAGCCATATTACAAGAAATTCGGAACGAAAACTTATGCGAGAGACATTCACTTTACATCATCAAAATTTTACAGTTTTAAATAGCTTGAAATATTTTTCTCCCGTATCCAATCATTTTTTTTTTTTTTTTTTTTGGTCCAAAACGTCAGTCCAGTCCAAGGAGAGTGACAGAATTTGGAGACCATTTTTTCACTGCTACAACCATCATAGACGATGAATATGGATTGAAATTTTAAAAATAATAGCAAAAGCAATTTTTTTCTCCCGAACATCACACCTAAAAACAAAAAACATACGCACGCAATTATCTCTTGTGGTGATGGATGGAAAAATTCTTTCAAAATTTCAGATGTTTTTGTCAGATTTTATTTTATTTTATTTGATTTGATTTTATTTTTTTTTTTTTTTTTTTTTCGTTTCGATATCTTCGAGTTTGAATCGTTTTGAATTTGATTTCGATTTGAATAACGCTATGATTATCATATAATCAAAATGAAATGAAATGAATGAAATCATATTCTTTTTTTCATCAATTAAGAATTTCTCTCGAATGCTCTCAGTAGTGTTATTCAACACGAATGAAGCAAGTGCAGTTTTCATTTAGCTAGGATTTTTCATACAAAAATGCATACACACATACATACACCACACCATACAACATATTCACTTATCGTGGATATTCTTCAAGATTGTCAAGTGATTGTGATGTGATGTGTGCTCTTGACTGATCCATTAAGTGTTTTCGATGATTTTTTTTCTTCTTTCCTTCGGAACTACATAGCTATGACATAGTACTAACTAAGTGATAGATTATATATATAAACGGAATGAAATCAATAGATCCCCGATGCTCTTGTTCACAGAGAGAAAAATCGGGGCTGTATTAGAGCCAGTTGTATTTTTTTTTTTTTTTTTTTTGAGATGTTCTAGATCTAGGTCCAAAGTATATATGTGTGTATGTGTGTGTGCGGTTGAATTTTTTTTTTTTCGCTCTGCTCGATCCAAAGCAGCAAACCAAAGGCGGTCCTGGAATTCATTCCAAATTGTACCAACTGACTGTTCTTTTTGTTCACTTCTCTCTCTCTCTCTCTCTCTCTCTACTTGTCTCTAGTGTCCTGTGTGTGTTGTGTATCTCTCACTCTGTGTTTATTTAATTTTAGATATCGGGCAATGAATACCTTTCAGAAAGTTATGAGATTTTGGACACCTGTTTTTGCATTCGAATTTCGGTGTTCCAAAACGAAAAAAAAAGACGAAAAGATCTCCCCTATTCTTAGCTCATAGAAATCGATTATTATTATTATTATTATTTTCATCTAGAATTTTCTCTTGTTTTTCCTAACTATTTGATTTTTTTCCACAATGATTCTTTTTCTGGAACCACCACCATCGTTTCTTCCCATCTTTTTCTATCTATCCTATCTCTTCAATTTTTTCTCTTCTCAACGTCATGAAATAAATAAGAGATTCGGATCTAAAATTGGTGTAGCTTTTGAAAAAAAATTCGGTAAAATTTGAAATCGATTTCTCTGGTATCCAAACAATCTAATGCTTCAACAAAGCAGATTATTTTCTACCGATTCTATTCTTTTCAAAAATATTCATTATTGTTTTCCTTTCTTCCAAATGTTGTATGGTCTGAGTGAAATTTTGTTTTTCAACATTCAGTTTGATTGTTTCACTGTTTTTTTCTTTCTGTATGAATTCAATAATACAAGGTACAATGATGATGATGGTGATGATATGGAGGAGAGCTTCTCGGTCGAAAACAGAATAAACAAGAGAAAGATTTTAGTGGCGATGATGATTTTGTCTTATCAGTTGTAGATTCGATTCATTCATACTTTTTTCCTTTCATTTCGACATCTTCTTGTTTCTAGATGAAGAAGATTCTATCGATTCTATATAATTTCTGTTAGAATATACGAAATTATAATTCTATTTGGTCGATTTCAAACGCTCTCGATGGAGAATCGAACGATCGGATGAGATTAGCCAGCAAAAGTTTCGTTCCTTATTCCATTCGTTTTAAAATTTCCCTTCTAGATTGATTCAATTATGTCATCAAATAACGATGAGAATAACATTGATGATGAAGATGCGAATGGTCTTCATCATCAACACCACCACCACAATTGTCTATCTGATCATAATCATAAGCATTTCTGTGCGACACCAAATTCTTTGGATTCGACATTGATTTCGTTATCAAATCATTGTCCAAATGCATCGTCGATATTTTTCGATCATCTCTTTCAATCGACTGAATGTCGTCAGCTACCACCAAGCAAACAACAACTTTTAAGACATTATTTTAATTGTTTCGCACCATCATCAAGATCTTTCTATTTATCTGGTCGATTTTTTTGTCTCACAATTTAATCTTATTGTTTCATATCGATAATTTTATATTTGAAAATTAATTAGATTCTATTTCATTATTTCAGATTCAAAATCTCGTGATTCACCTCATAGCTATTATTCTTCTCTAAACAATCAAAACTATTCCCATCAACAACAACAACAACAGCAACCGCAACATCATCTACAACAGCAATCTCAAAATTCCGGTGGTTTGATGTCTCCGATTCCGACTCCATCTCCACCGACCGATGGTAATATGCCTATCGATTATCTAGGTCGGTCGTCCAATCATCACGGTGGTCTACATCAATCCTCACCGAATCATTCAAGATCATCATCCTCATCGATTATGATCAATCCAAGATCTACTGGTGGATCATCAACTTGTTCGTCTACCGATCCTAACTCATCTTCTTCGAATACATTGATGATGGTCACCGGCAATCATTCATTAACTCGTGATGCTATGAGAAAATATATTCGAGAAAAGAACGATCTTCGGATCATAATCTTGCACGCCAAAGTTGCACAAAAATCCTATGGTAATGAGAAAAGATTTTTCTGCCCACCGCCGTGCATTTATCTGGAAGGCGAGGGTTGGCGAAAAAAACAAGAACAAATGATTCGAGATGGCCGAACGGAGCAAGAATCAAGTCTTTGTGCATATATTGGCATCGGGAACTCTGATCAAGATATGCAACCATTAGATTTCAATGGGAAGGTAAAGAGTTTTTTAGCTAGGCTCATCTTGATCCTCATTGACTAATCGAATTTAACAATTCAAAAGAGTTTCTGTGCTGCCAAAACACTGTATATATCGGATTCGGATAAACGAAAACATTTTATGCTCTCAGTGAAAATGTTCTATGGCAATGGTGAAGATGTTGGAGTATTTCATTCTCGACGAATCAAAGTGATCTCGAAACCATCCAAAAAGAAGCAATCTCTAAAGAATTCCGATCGTAAGTTAATCCCTATTTTAAAATCTTCTTTTGCAATTTGAAAACTCCTCAAAATTTCAATCAATTTGTTTGAATTAAAATCTCTGTTGTTTGTGTCATTTTTTTTCACACTTATAGTCTGTATTGCTAGCGGTACCAAAGTGGCCCTATTCAATCGTTTACGATCGCAAACTGTGAGCACTAGATATTTGCATGTCGAGAATGGACATTTTCATGCCAGCTCAACGCAATGGGGATATTTCACAATCCATTTAGGTATCTATTGATTGCTTTGAGCTTGCATCAATTATTGTTGATTTTCAATTCGCTAACTCGATGATAAATTTAAACTCACAGTCGATGAGAATCAAGAAGAATCGGAAGAGTTTACCATTCGTGATGGCTATATACATTACGGAGCCACTGTGAAATTAGTCTGTTCGGTGACCGGAATGGCCTTGCCCCGTTTGGTAAGTTGTTTATTAGTATTCTCAATCTCGAAAAAAAATCGAATCACTTGAGTTCTGATGTTCTGATTAAACCTATAAAAAGCTTGGAGTCTTTTCTCTTCGCTACGATTTTAAAAATTGCCTACTTCCAAGCGATAAAGAGTGATGACCATTTGGTTTGATTCACTTTTAGTGTATCGAAGAAGAATTCTTGTTCTTCTTATTCGCTGCTGCTGTTTTTGTTGAAAAAATTATTCTGATAATCATTCTTCATCTTCATCATCGAAAAACAGAGGAAAAAAATTTAATGATTACTTTGATTTAATAGCGAAGATGATGATGATAATAATATGGAATCTCTCCGCATAGTGTTGTCTCACTTCAAGATCATCAGAACTTTTATAGGATCTCTCTATTCTTTTCCAATGAAATTTCTAATTTTCCCCCACATTGCTCTGCTCTCTTCTTAGACTCTAAATTCGAAGAAATTAGTTTAATTGCAACTCTATCTCTCTTTCTCTCTCACTCACTATGATAGGTCCATATAATAATAATAATGATATATGGATGAATGTCTGTAGTGATTTTCTTTTATGATAAATTTCAACACTCTCTGCGTGCTTTTGTTGTTGTTATTTTGTCTATTGTTTCGAAGATGACAACTGACATTAGACGATCTCGTTCTTATTGCTGATGAGACAACCAGATCTGGTCGGTTGGATTGCAAGATAGTGAGTGTGTGTTTGGCAGTGACATCCAATCGAATCTCTCTTGCTCTCTCTGTGTTCGTTGGTACTTCGATTTCTATTGCTTCCAATTTTGGATTGAATCTTTTTGAATTATAGATCAAAACTCCCTGGTAGCCATCCAATCAGATTGATAGATGAGATGATGAATTGGTGGTATAGAAGGAGCAAGTGGAAGATGGCCATTATTCTTTTTCTTTGAAAAATTATTCCTTGATAGAGAGAATGATTCTTTTTTTCTTATTTTTTTTCTAGTAATCCATCTATCCACACTATCTTTTCTTGTATGCTTCCTTGCCATTCATCCATTCATTCATTCATTGAACAATCAAATTTATTTCAAAATGAAACGAAGATTATAATGATGATGATGAAGAATGAGATGGGAATTTTCTTAAAAATTTTCACACAATTTTATTTCGATTAGATTTTCTCATGACGCCATGATTTTGATGATAGTAGTAAGATGCCGAAAAATTTCGATTGTTTTCAGTCGAAAAAAAAAGGAAAAGGAAAGAAAAGGAAGTTTAATTTACATGATTAGTTTGACTCCATATCAGATCATTAATCCTGCACAATGTGCTTTTGATGATATGGTTCCGTGAAAATGATAGAGTTTGATAAAGAAATCAAATTGACCGGTTTTGATCTAAATTTCTTACGTTTGAAAAAAATTTATTCATTGTCTAGAAAAACCAAAATGGGACATTCCGCTTTTTATGGGAAATCAAAATTAATCGATTGAATAAATTTTCATTGATAGTTCTATTATAATTTGTTTTTTAATTGTGAATTTCAATTCTCTTTTTTTTTGATCTCATGATCAAAACAGATTATTCGAAAAGTAGACAAACAAACCGCTATGCTCGATGCTGATGATCCAGTATCGCAACTTCATAAATGTGCTTTCTACATGAAAGATACCGAACGAATGTATCTTTGTCTTTCACAAGAACGAATCATTCAATTTCAAGCAACACCATGTCCCAAAGATATCAACAAAGAGATGATCAATGATGGTGCCTCATGGACGATAATTTCCACAGATAAAGCTGAATATACTTTCTATGAAGGAATGGGCCCTATTCATCGCCCAGTCACACCAGTTCCAATTGTTCATAATCTCAATCTCAATGGCGGTGGTGATGTTGCGATGCTCGAATTGAGTGGAGAAAATCTAAGTCCTTCCTTAAGAGTTTGGTTCGGTGATGTGGAAGCCGAAACAATGTATCGGTAAGTCTGAAAAAATTGTTTAAGCCCTACGTTTTTTTCAATTGCGTTTCTCATTCAAACTTTAGCTGTGCCGAAAGTATGCTCTGCGTTGTACCAGATATCTCACTTTTCCGCGAAGGTTGGCAATGGGTTCGGCAACCGACTCAAGTACAAGTTTCATTGGTTCGCGATGATGGTGTTATTTATGCCACAGGCCTTACATTCACCTACACACCTGAGCCAGGTCCAAGACCTCAGAATCCAGCTATTGATCGGATTCTACGGCCTAACATGCATCCAACATCACCACAATGGCCAATCATTTAGAGCTAGATTCTGTAAATAATCTTCACTCTAATTTTGCTGTCTACTTAATCAAGTGAAACTTTGATAAAAATCTTGAACAAAACGAATGACCAATTATTCTCTTCAGAGATTGAAGTTAATTGAAAAAAAAAATTCTATGATTGCAATATTAATGTGAAACGCTTGTTCAGAAAACTTTCAAGTCAAAATCAGAATCACAATGATGCTGATGGATAAAACAAAACTCGTTAGATATAAATTATTTTATTTGAAAATTTTATCTAATTATTTTGATCATTTTGTTGTAAATACCAAAATCATATCGAAACAATCGTAACAGATGCCACAGACTAATATATATTGTAATTCTCATCAAAAGCCGAGCGGTTCTATCATCTCACAAATCCTATGCACTATTCGATGTGAAGATTTTATGATTTTTTTTCTGTTTTTATAATTTTTTCTCTCTCCCTCTTTCCATTTTCCATTATTGTACGATTTTATTTCACAATGATCACTTGATAATTTGTACAGAAGAAAAACTTCTCTATTATATTTCTCCCTTTCGTCAATGGTATTTCGGAAAAGTGAAGATAAAAAGAATAAATTTTTTTTTATATCTAATCAGTATCGAATTCTTAGGGCATAAAAGCTAATTTATTTGGTTTGATAAAGTTTTTTTGAAGAAAAATTAAGTCCAATGAGTAATTCAATCGAAGCTAAAGAAAAGATTTCATTTTTTTTTTTGGGCGCGTTTTGAATCCAAACTGATTTCCGATTTTGATTGCGAATTTTTCCTCGAAGATCACAAGATGGAGCATCTGAAATTTGACAAAAGAAAAACAAATCTGATAATCTGATAACAATCTAGAGCACTAGATGTCGATAAATTCGTCTCCGAAATGGGTCTTTAGATCGAGACATCGAAAGTGGAATATCTCAACATCTTTGGAACTAAGCCTCAGCAAACCTAGATGCCTGAAAATGATTTAAATTCTTAATGTTCTGGATCCAGAGCCAGAGTTTTCAGGCGATCTAGAGAGAAAATCTTTAATGCAAACATACTAAGACTCGAATCGAACGGAACTTGTTCCCTAATTTATTCTTTCGTTAAAAAATCTCTACCGAAGCACTTTGATCGGAGAAAATTTTATTCGGTCCACAAAGAGGCTATCGATGTTTTCTCCACCAAAAAAAAAAACAAAGAGAATCAAATTTTCGTTCAAAAAAAGCAAACATCAACAACTCAGTAATGTTCTGCCGTAATGATAGGTTTTGTTAAGAAACATTCCAAACGAATCAAAAAAAAAAAAGAAAAACAACACACAAAAGAAAGCCGAAAATAACCGAATTCAATGAATTAATGCGCAATGAAAAAACAAAATTGGAGAAAGGGGAAAAAAATCCAGCTTAAACAATTGATTTCGATAATCGGCTAACCAAAGTCCATCGAAATCTCTTATACTTGTCTTTTGTTTCTATCTAGGCAGATACCAATATTACTTTTTTTTTCTCTGGATTTAGAGACATCGAACATCAAAACGATACCGTCCTACCTGTTAGAGCATAGGCAATATGTAATAATAATAATAATAGTAATAATAGAGAAATTGTTATTTTCATTGTTTTACAACTCTCTCTTTCTCTCTCTCTCGCTTATTAAATGATTAAAATGTTCATTGGAACCAAACGCCATCGCGCCACACTTTCAAAAAAATTAAAATAAATCTAGCATTTTTTCCCCTTATATTCCCCTTTTTTAGATCTTCTTTGTTCTATGATCCGCTGATTAAAATGTTATGAACTTGTTATTCTCTTTTCTCTCTCTCTCTCTTAAATGATCTCAATCAAATAAATTTATTACTAAGAGAATAAGAGATCAGATGAATGAAACTTTCGATCGAATAATTTTTATTATCATAATTATTCGATATTAATTATGAGCATCATTTATTCGTTCAGCATTCGAAATGATCGCTTCTTTGAGCTACTTCATCGCAATGTTAGTCTATTAGTCGATCCAATTTTGAGCTCCAAATTCAAAGATCAAATCTTTTGAAGCTTTCGAATCTTTGTGTGTGTGTGATGATTGTTAGACGATTATATCGTTATGATTCATTATGATGATTATGTGATTGAGATGATCATTTCGATGATGCACTTCAAGAGCGATTTATATACAGCATCGAGAAAGGAAGAAGATTTGAAAATTCTTGGCGGTTTTAATGGATTTCGGGGGAAAAACTTATCCCTTCTATTCTTCTTCACAATACTTTTGAGTTTCGATGTTGAAAAAAAAGAGGTGAGGTTATGATTTGATTTAGTTCTAAGCTTCGATGATCGAAATCGCTCGAACAAGGAGAAGAATTCTACCAGGAAAGATTGATGGTCAATTTTCTTGCTCGATACTGTTGCTGCTGCTGCTGCTGATGATGATGATGATGATGATGATGATGATGATGATGATGATCATAATCGAAAGGGCTATCGATGCCTGGTGGCTAAAACTTAATCAAAATGTTAATCGCACTCTATCCTTTCTCTCTCTCTCTTTTCTCGATGTAATAATAATTAATAGTTTTGAGCTTGGAAAATAAAATTGATCAAAGCAGAAGAGAAAAAAAGGGTAATCAAAATGGAATTCCATCATAATCAATATTGATCTCAATTGAATTGATACTGAGAATTATCGAGAGCAAAGCAGAACTCGAAGCAAAGCTTCGAAGTATTTTTTCGAGAAAAATTTTCCAATCAAAAAATTCAACCAAAAAAAAAAATCTAACTCTTCTAACTTCGATAGTTAATAATCGCTTCGAATGTATGTACTGAAGAGCTAGAACAGAATCGAAAGATTCAGAGAAAGGTTTGGTTGTTGCTGATTCTCGAGATGTTATTCTCTTATGAAACTGAACAAAATCATCCAAACAAAGTGATCACTTCAAACTATCGATCAATGTTAAGATCAATCCAATAAAGCTCGAGAGAGAGAGAGAGAGAGAGAGCAAAAGGTGAAAAATGAATGAGATTCAAATCAGGCAACGAAAGGGTTGATGAGCATCGACATCGATCGATGAAGTTGTTGCAAAAAAAAAAAAAAAAAAATAAGCCAGAAGTTTATAATATTGGCAAGAAAATGACCAACCGGTTCGGAAAGAATAGAGAGAGAGAGAGAGAGAGAGAGAGAGAGAGAGAGACCGAGAATAGATTAGAAATGAATAAATAATGAACCAGAACATCTTCTCTAATCGATTCGCAATTAAAATTTCATAATCAAAAACAATATCCAAGCAAACAATAACCAGAAAAAAATAACAACAAAAAAAACGTAAAATATCAGATTAATGGAGAAGCTTTGGCAAAAAAAAACTTAAACTCATCGAAACAATTGTTTTCTTTCACCCAAAAAACTGCATTTCACCAAGAAAACACTGCAACAAAAAAAAAAAAAAAAAAAAAGGAATGAAAATATAAAGTTTAGTGAGAGAGAGAGAGAGAGATGAGGTGAGGAAGAAACTTTAGAAAAAAAACTGGCACAAAAATGAATTAATTTTTTTTTCTTTTTTTTTCTTTCTATGGCTTCTAAACCTAAAGAAATTCCGGTTGAATATCAAATGAATAGAGCAACCAGTGAATGAAGCGGACAAGAACAAACATCGTTGCGCTCTCTCTCTTTCTCTCTCTCTCTCTCTCTCTCTCTCTCTCTCTCTCTATCTTCTGGTCCATATATCGAGAACAATGGACACTCGATTGGTTCGAATTAGAAAAAAAAAATTTTTCGAAACCATAAAAGAAAATTATTATAAATTCATTGCATCTATCCGATAAGGATGTTTGTGTAGAAGGAAAAAAAATTTTTTTTTTTGATCAAAAAAATATTCATTTTGAACTTTTTGTTGTTGTTCGAGAGAGAGAGAAGAGGAAAGCAAACATTTGAGCCAGCATTCGAATCGGTTTTAAGATCGGAATAGATTGAATTCGAGATTTTACCTTTTGAGAACAATCGAATCAAAACATCGAATTGATTGACCATCAAGCGTTTATCATCGAATGAATGAATCATCATCAGTATCTCTCTACATAAACCTATTCGTTTCTCTTCACACACACACACACACACAGACACACAGACAAAGAGACAGAGAAATATTTGGGCTCAACGGTTCGATTTGATCTTCGTCTCGATATGATACACGTTCTAAAGTGAATCGAAACGAAATTTTTTTTTGTTTTTTTTGTGCGTTTTTTTTTTTTTGATTGAAAAATAATTTTCTCTTCAACGATTTGTCTTACTCTGGATGATTTTGATTTTTGTGCTTTAATATTCGATGGAAATCCGCCCCGTTTGGTTCTTGGTTCTTTTGCCTATCGATCGATTCGAGATTGATGCAAAGAAACCGATCAACGCTTTCAGTGTGTTCGATATAGAAAAGAAGCGATATAGAAAACTCACGAAATTTTAATCAATCATTTAGTGTGAGAAGAGAAGAGAAGAGAAGAGAAGAGAGGGGAGAGAAATCAATCAAAAATTTTTTTTTCTCTCTCTCTCTCTCTCTCTCTCGATAATCGATTCTTGATTATAATTTTTTTGGATGTGATCCTTTCGATTTGGTTTCTCTAGTTTTTTTTCTGTTTGTTTGCTCAATCTTTTTTCTTTTCAAATGGTCTCATTTTATTGATTCGATATGGCCGATTGAATTGTTAATAGCCTAAACTTTTTCCGTTCTTCTCCTCATCCTCCTCCTCCACCACCATCAATGCTTTAGTGATATGCAAAAAGTGGTATTCTCTCCTAGAGAGATTATCACTCTAGTCAATAGAATAGAATTGTCTAGAATACCGATCGTCCGAATAGAATAATCCGAATAGTTCGTTCCGAAAGAAAATCTTTGCTTATTGATCTTTGTTTCGATGATCGAAATCTTTTCCGATTGTTTTTTTCTTGGCGATTAATTTTTATGCTTAAAAATTTTTTTTTCTCCATCGACAGAAAAGGCTTCAATCGAAATCTCTTTATGATTCTTTCGTAGTTTCTTAGTTAGCCTCGACAGCTTCGACAAAAAAAAATAGACCATTTCGTATAGAGATTGAAATTAGCGACAGATAGAAAAAGAGAGAGAGAGAGAGAGAGAAGACAATGATGATTTTGGTTTAATTATAATGGATTAAGATCAAAGATTTGTGTTGTAAGATTTCAGTCCAAATTCGATTTTCATCACCATCACCAACGATCTTAACGATTATTTCAATAGTCCTAAGATTTCTTGAAGTGTTGTGAACAAAAGGTCGGAAAGAAAGAACCATTGAAAAGATGAACCATAACAATCATTGATTAGAATCATAATTATAGAAATGAATAAGAAAAAAAAAATTCGAATCCGATTGGTGCAGAGTGATTTTGAAGATGATGTTCGGATTGATGAGACCACGAAACATTGATCGTAGACAAAAGAGTGAAGCTTTGAAGAAATAAAGAGAGAGAGAGAGAGAGAGAGAGAGAGAGAGAGAGAGAGAGAGAGAGAGAGTGAGTGAGTGAATAAAAATCACCCTTCTCTTTCGTCTTCTTTCTTCGAAAATCTATTCGCTAATCTAACCAAACGAAAATCATTGAGCAATCCGAAACAAGCCACAAGTTTGAGTGAAGAGAAAAAAAGAGTTTAACTTCATTAATCAACAAGATCCGACAGTGTCAAGATTCTCTTTTTCCTTTCGGTTAACTTCACCACCAAATAATCTCAACAATAATCTCAATTATTATTATTATCATCACTAGTGGAATGATTATTTTATTTTATTTTTTTTTCGAATGGAGTGCAAATTTTTCTTCCCTGCTTAGATAGATCAAAGTTAAGTTAGATAGATTGAAGAATGAGAATTAGAATGAGATAAAAAATATGTTCGCGCAATAAGATTAACTATTGCGATGGTGATTGCGATGCAGACGATGCGATGTTGATGTTGGCGATCAAAAAAAAGAATGATAATGATCACAATCATAATGATGATGATGATGTTCATAGTGTGGAGATTAGCCTCCGAACAGAACTGCCCCTATGATTATGAAGATAGTTTTAATGATGTGGATGATGATTATAACTATGATGATTATTATTATTTACTATTGAATGATCAAATCAATTCGATAGCTATGGTTTTTGTTTTGGATGTGGTTTTTGTTTTCGAACCCTAAAAACCAGATTAAATCTTATACTTAGTTGATAAGAGAATAACGATGAAGTGAATACTTGAACAAGCATTCAGCTAAGAATTTGATTCGAATAGATCGGCATTTAATTGTAATCAAAAGTTTAGGTGATAACGATGATGATGATGATGATATTGTTTTCGAACAACTTTAATTATTTTAATTTTTTTTCCCATTTAATTTTGTATAATATTTTTCTTGAAAATATTCCGATTCTCTCTTGTGAGAATCTTAGATAAAACCAAAAAAAAAAAAAAAAAACAAAAAATTACTTTGAATTGAATAATTAGATTAGATTTTGTGTTTATTTTCACTATTATTATTATTTAGATGAAAATTTTCGATAGGTTTAAAAATAGAATGATCGAATTGGTTGCGAAAAAAACAAAGGCCTAGATTTGATATTAGATTGAGATTAGTTTTTTTTGTTGCGAATGCAACTAGACCCTGAATGAATGCGAGTCCAAAAAGAAAAAAAAAGAAAGAAAACGTGAATTTTGTCCGTTGTTTCAAACTTCATTGGAAGAAACAAAAGGTGGAGATGATCGAATGGTGAATAATTATCGAACATCTCTAATCGAATCAATGAATCCAAGTCTTCTTCTAGCTTCGAAATGCATCAATGAATTGGCAGCAAATCGTTTCTCAATGTTCGAAGCAAACTTCAAGTACTCATCCAATGCATCCGAACATAGAACCAAAAAAAAACAAATACTCAAATAGAATAGACTATTAATTAAACGATTCAGATGAATGATGATGGTGATCGAAATGAATCGAAGCAGTTAATCAACCATCATCAATCCATCATCCAGCATATTGGTTTAGATTCCTATCTAAGAGTGTCGTTTACTGACACTGAGTACACTAGTCACTCTATTATTATTTGTTCTCCATCGAAACCTAGGATTTTAGCTTCGAAAAACACACTAGACCACTTGAATGATAATGATCGATTTTTTGGTATTCATATTTTTTCGATCAGAAAAAAAAAAATTTATCTAAATCATTAGTTGTTTCGTTGAAATGAAGCTAGAAATGATTTCAATAATAGCAATAATAACAATTTCCGTAATGGTTTTTTAAATATTCTAAATATTTTACGAGAGACAAACATTAGTTAAACAAATAAATGAACAAACAAAGAAACAAACAAACAGAATCGAATCGAATCAAATTGAATAAAAGCAAAAAATCTTTGAGTCTTTTCGAGACTTGATGTCAGCAGGAGATTCTCTCATAACCCTCCTTGCTTGTGGCAAAATGATCTCTGGTACGAGCATTCCTATTCATGCAATACTCCTCATCATTTGATGATAAACATTGAACGAGAAATATGTTTTGTTGCCAAATTAATTCAATATTTTCATATTCGCTTTCATCGAAATACATCATCATCATCATCATCATCTCTAAGACAATTGAATAGTAGCCTAGCAGAGTACATCGAAGAGAGATGACGGAAAATGATCGTAACAGAACTCCACTTCTATAGAGACTTCGATCGTTCTGCTTTTTCAATTGATTTAATTATTTTCAATAATATCTAATCAAAATTAGAAATTTATTTACTATTTAGTTTAGTTCACAATTTAAAATGAACATCTCTTATAAGATTTTAATTCCATTCCAAATTCAACTTTTTTGGATTGGTTCCGATTTTGATCGATCGATGTGATGTTGGATGGAGAAGATGGTTTGATTGATTTGATCTCGATTGATTGAAGACCGAAAATCATCTCAAGTGATCTCTTGGCAATGATTTTGATCTGAAGTTTGATCAAATTCGTATCTCGCTTATTCAATGTAGAGATTTGATTTGATATGGAACTTTTATGTAAACTATCAAACCTAGATGAATCAATAAGAATGGCTATGGCTTCGTTTTTTTTTTTTGGGAGGGATTCGATGTTGAAACAATCAAACTATATGAAGCTCTTTACTGTTGCTATTAAGGGGCATTTCAATGAATGTTCGTTTATCGAATCTCAACTGTCGATCTTCATCAATCAACAAACATTGAATCGAATCAATCGAGAATGACCAAATGTAATTTTGTTGATGGTGGTCTTACATATTTTCCATTTCTCTCTCTCTCTCTCTCTCTCTCCTTCTTTTCACTCTGCTGGATGTATTTTATTAGACTACTGATGCAGTAGTAGTAAATTGTTACCAAAATCACCACCATCATTGTGGAATGTAAGATTAATGTCAAACATTAAACTAAACTAATCTTTTGAAAACATATTGAATCAATAACGAAAACGATGATGGAAAGTGTTCGCAAATGAAGCGATGATAGAGCGATAGAGAAAGAGAGAGAAAGCAAATAAGTGATCGAGCAAGCTAGAGACCAGATTGTTTGCTTAAAAGATTTCGAATGCGAAAAAAAATTGAGAGATTATTAACTGAGAAAAAAAACGAGCTAATTGAAACGGTAATAATGGAAATAATAACCAAAAATCTTTTAGGCAATGGACCTAGATTGATGACTCAGTTAATAATGAAATACCAAATTCGATTGCAGACAGACAGAGAGAGAGAGAGAGAGAGAGAGAGAGAGAGAGAGAGAGAGAGAGAATCTTCACCGCCATAAACACAGCAATTAATCAGATCTATTCTTTTATTTCTGGATGGAAGATTTATTTGGAAAAAGTTTTGATTTTTTTCTTCAACCTCTTCTTTTCATAGTCCCTTCTAACCTTAAGCTTTAAGATTGTGGATCCAAGAAGAGACAACACATAACGGGTTATGACCGACAGAGATGTTCAGTATGTAAAACAAGTTTAGAGATTTTTTTTCTTCGTTTTTTTTTTTTTTGATTTTTCTATCCATTTAATCATTTCGATAATGATGATGATGCTGGTATTCATTACCTGTTGAATTGGATCACATCAACCCAGAGAGAGAGAGAGAGAGAGAGAGACAAGCAATTGATTGTAAAATGATCTTCGAGAAGCGCAAATCACAAACTGATGAAAAGATCGAAATGATTATCGAAAGAGAGAGAGAGAGAGAGAGAGGGAGAGAGAGAGAGAAAGAGTTGCCGCTCTCGACGATGAAGACGACATCGGAGCAACGAAAAAAAAAAATAAGACAGAAATTCGGTCAGACTCTTTTTTTTTTGCGAAATCTTTGATTATTTATTCTCATTGATAGCGATGATAAAGATCAAACAACCAAACTTTACGTATTCTCGATCAATGATCCAAAATGATCGGAATTGAAATCGAGAGATAAATTGGTCGATGGAAAGAGAGAGAGAGAGATGAAAAAAAAAAGAGAGACATTCACAAGAAACATCGAGAAGGAAAAAAGAAAAAAAAGAGCTCAGATTTCCAAAGTCCGAAAAAAAAGAGAGCGCGAGAAAGGCTTAGAATTTAATCGACGCTCTTCTTGTCTGAGTTTCGCGAACAATAGCTGTTGTTCTCTTTGGCCTCTTTGGACTTTTTGGTTGTTTTTTTTTTTTTTTTTTTTTTTTTTTGATAGATCAAAAGATTTTTTTGCTGTTGTTGTAGTTGTTGTTGTTGTTGTTGATGTTCTTTTTCGATCAACAAACAAAATCTAACCTTTCTATCTATGTGAAAATTCTATCACATCCTCTTCGTAAGTTAGCTTCAACTTTGAAAGTTGAAAAGATCGAAGTTTCACATCTCTATCCATCATCTCTATTATTCATTTTAAATTTAATTATTATTTCTTTTTTTTTTCTTTTTTTTATTACAATTGTTTTGTCCCAAAAGCATTTCTTTGAAGTGCTATCGGAGTCTAGCCATCAACAATCGTTTACCTAGAGGAGTTTTCGAATAATTTCTTTCTCTGCATTACTTTATTATGTATCGCCATTATCTAATGATGTTGTTGTCGGTGTTGTTGTGAATGGAAACATTGCACATTTTACATCTTCAAAAAGAGCCCAAAAAAAACGATCTTTTATTACAAATAAATAAACTCAGCATTTTTTTTTTTAATGTTTCGCTTTGTTCCAATAGCAGTGTTCTTTGCAAGAGAAATGGTTCTCGACATTCTACCTATAGTTTAATTTAATAATGGCCTATTTTATATAAAGATTGACATCAATTTGAATGAACTTTGATTCTAAAATTTTAAATAATTAAATTAAATTTAATCGAACTATAATTTTGAGATTTATAGTGTAATTATCGTTCCATTCGATTTGAATCATGAATTTAAAAGGTTTCCAATATCAAAACAGATAGCTTCGATAAGGAATAGATGGCATTGTTTGATTAGTTTCGATCCAAAATCTAACGGTTAACGAAAGGATTCGGAATCAAAATCGTTCCCGGAATTGTCGATAAATGGATCGATTCGATAGGATTCGAAGACAGGTGCGCTTCATCGCTGTGTAGTTGTTCATCATCAAATCTGAGGTAAGATCGGTGGAAGAGGTATTAGGATAGTGAAATGTTTCGGACCATTCTCGTCAAAGATAACAACAACGATTGTAAAGCGAATGCATATTTCGGTGCGGTATTTCGATCTCGTTTCAATCTTACTCGATCACGATATCCGTTCACTGTTTTCGATCGAAAGATCGGATAGTAGCATTCACGGCTACGAGATGAACGAAGCTAAGAGAAGAGTTCCAAACGTTGAACAAACAAGTACCAGTTTCGAGGGGAATCGAATTCTCTTTTAAAAAAAAAAAAAAGTAAAAAGAGACCAAAACGATCGTACCAGGTTATGGTGGAGAGGTTGAATGTTACTCTAGAGAGAGGAGAGAGAGAGAGAGAGAGATCAATACAAGTGTCTTGAAAGTTAGCATTAGCGTAGAGAGAGAGAGAGCGTTAGAGGAGAGGAAATCCAGCACTCGCAATCGAGAGAACGAATGTAAATCGTTTGAATGTTTAAAGAGAATCTGTTTTCGGTCTCTCATTCGATCCGTAGAGTTCGTTTGGTTCGTCTAAGATTCGTACACACACACACACACACACACATACATACTAGTGTGATTTGTTGCGCGAAATTCAATCTTCGCTACGTAGATCTTGTTTTCTCCGAATCCCAACGAAAGTACTATCTAGATAATTTTATCAACAAAGAAAAAAAAAAAAGAATAGTTTTAATTTTTTTCCAAATTTGAAAAAAAAATTTCTCTTACCATTGTTGAATTGAATCGTTAAAAATTTTTTCCATCCAAAATAATTAAGGGCCAACTACAAGTTCCTGGTACTTCAACGTAATGTTTCTTGGTGTTGTTGGAAAAGAATCCAATAAATATTTCTTTGCTATCGCTTTGCTATTGATTGCTTCTCTCGATTCTTGAAAGCTATTTTGATTTGTGATCTTCTAGCATCTGTTATAAATTAAAGTGATTATTGAAAGAAGATCATTTCGAAATCTAACAAAAGAATAAACATCTTTACTCTCATCATCGACATCGACATCTCAGCATAACCACAGAAGACCCTCGCAAATCATCTCTCTCTCTATCAACCATGTCAAAATTTTGATGGATTTTAACAGCTTTCAACCAAGAGAGAGAGAAAAACCTCCGAATCCGATCCTAGCCAACTGTGTGACATATGATGGAATGATTTTTTTTCTGTTTTGGCTTTGAAATTTAGGCTGCAGATCTCTCTTTCCGATTCAACCATTTCATCATAAGTTTCGACAAAAAATCAAAATGAAATGCAATGACATGATAATGGTGATATTTGCAAAGTGAAAAGAGAGAAATATACTCTCTCTCTCTCTCTCTCATTAGTTGAGTGATGGAATGATGAAATATTCTGGTCCTTCTTTTCGCAATTCAAAAAGCTAGTTTTCTGGTCGTTTGCTTACGATCTGGTTAGCGTTTACGATCACAAAGCTTTCTTCACTCGAAGTTTTGTCTTTTATTTTATTTTGTTTTTTTTCGATTATGGCCATGTGTTGTAGCTTTTCATCTTTTTTTTGATTTGCGATCCCATTATTTTGTTTTTGGCTTTCGTTCACTCTCAGAATTCATTCATTTGTTTGTTTCTATGTTTATTTGTTTCGTCAAAATTCTTCAACTAATTCTCTCTTGTTCTTATTGTTTCGATTTGTGTCCGATGTTTCTGTCGATTGTATTTTTGATTTATTTGAAAAGAGAATCGTGATTATCGAAATCATTGCCAATCACAATGGCGCCAAAGCAAATAATTCAGGGACCGAATCGTTTTGGCGTTCGAGTTTTCGCGCCAAATTCGATTCGAATTCTAGATTCAATCGATCGATTTCATAGATCTTCAACACTTCTCATCTCGATTGTGATAATTTGTTCGATTCTTGGCTCAAGTTTGACTGATCCAATCGCCCAATCATCATCATCATCATTATCATCCGGCTACCCATCTCATCATCATCATCTTCTACTTAACTCTCATCCATCTTCATCGCACAACTCTTTACATCATTCATCTCCACTTTCACTCTCTTCCTCTTCATCATCATCATCGTCTCGATCTAGTTTCGGTGATTATTTGCCATCGATTTCTCGATCGTCGATATCGCAACCGTCCAATTCTTTGTTTCCCATTCATCATCAATCCTCTTCATCACCGAATCATCTACATCATCAGCAATCGATGCTTATGTCATCGTCTCATCATCAATCCCTTGCATCATCTCAAGGAAACGGTGAGTTTTTTCCCCTCCCCCCACATTCTTATGGTTCAGCTAGAGGAGAAAGTAGAAAAGAAAAAAAAAACAAAAACAACAAACATCACTGCTTAACGCTTTTACGCTAATCTGAATTTCGAAGATTTTTAGTTTCAACGACTTTAGTTTTTTTTTCGCACCCAAAATATCGATTTGTTTTTTTTTTTTTGGAAATAATACAGAACAGAAGAGTATGGTTTTCCATATGGTTTTCGATGGCTTGTTTTGGTTCTTGATGTTTTGGCGATGATGGCTCGATCCACGAGCTCTTTTATTTTTTTAACGAGATTCGCATCCTTCTAACGTTTTTCTAACTCTCTCGCATTCTAGGAATTAGAATTCTCATCAAGACGAAGAAGAAGAAGAAGAATGTGTTAGTTTTGCTGTTATTGTTTTCGGATGAAATCTAATCAAATAAACACAAAACTATTCATTGAATGCTCTCGTAGTAAATGAAAGATCCAATTAGCTTTGGCCATTCGATCTAGCTTGTTGATAAACGATCCGATCGGTTTCACGAGAGATAATGAATCACGTATCCAATTACCTTTGTTCTTAGCTTTTTTTTTTTGGTTTTTTTCTGTTTTGATCGAGCATCAAAAGCATATCGAACGAAACGAATCCACTTTCTGCTGCTGCTGATGATGAAGAAAAAGAAGAAGAAGAAAGAGAAGAGGAAATCTTGGAAATTTTCCCCCCCTCTGCTTCTTTTTCATCTCTCTAGATCAGTGATCTACAGGGTGAGAATTAGTGTTGAGGAAAAAGTTCGAGATTAATCCACAATCTACTTTTATTTTCTCTCGTTTGATTACACTGATTTTGGTTTGAGATTTTCGAAAATCGAATTCGTTTTTTTTCTCTCTCTCTACCGAATAAAATCCTTTCTGTGTCTCTTCTTCTTCTTTCTTTTTTTTTTTTTTTTTTGATCATAAAACATCGTTTTTGGACGATGGATAGATGGATGGACAAGGATGGATGGATTGTTTTTTGTTTCGTTATTGTTGCGTGATCACTTGCCCCCTATACCAATTGGAAAGTGTGAAAAAAAAAATAAAACAAAATCATATTCATAATCACCATCATCATCTTTATCGATTCATTTTGTTTTCGGTGCATTTGGATGCTAAATTTTTTTTCTCCTATGTAAATTCATAAAAGATAAAAATAAAACTCGTTCGAGAGAGAGAGAGAGAGAGAGAGAGAGAGTGAGATGAGTCCAAAATTGATCGAGTTTTTTTTTTCTTCCATACTCTCGTGGGCCGATAAAAAAAATGGTTTACGATTGGTAATGCTGTTGAAGATGATGTTGTCGATGTCTACGGTTGTTTAGATTCGCTTCAAATCTCTATGATGAAAATGATGTCTTCTTTCTCTCCTTCTTCTTCATCTTCTTCTATCGAATTTTAATTCTTTGATGACCTAAAAACAATCATCAGAAATGATTTTCGTATATCTATTTGGTCTGTTATTTTATTATGTGTGTGTTTGTGTTTATGTTTGTGAGTGTGTTTTATTTGCTAAAGATTTCTGTATGCGCTAAGATGAGATGTTAGATGTTAGATTACCAAAACTTGAATTGACATTCTTGAGGATTGTTTCGAAAGGGTTCGATTTTGAATCTTTTATGAGCAACATTCATTCCTCGAGACTACAATGATGAATGATATTCTAAATGCTATCGATTCAATACTTTTGTTCTCTCTCTCTCTCTCTCTCTCACACTCAATCTTCGATGACGATGATGAATTAAAAATGGGGAAGATTTCGATAGCGATTCGCAAGTTTTCTTCCAATTTTAGACCGTCTTCATCATTCTAATCGATCAAATACAGACAACAAATAATGAAACCTCTTGGTACAAGATGATTTGTTTGTCATCATCACTACAAGGATCGATCGAAGATAGAGAGAGAGAGAAAGTTTCATTTTCTTCAGTGTCTGATGTTCTATAGACAAATATTTACTTATTAATAATTCATTAGATTCTCAATTATCTTCATGAGATTATCTTGTATCGAAGATTATTATTTCTCCTCCACTTTGAACCATGATGGTTGGAGCTCAATTCAAGCTCAAATAGTTTTAAGACTTGGTCTAAGAGTTGGTTCAGACAAAATTCTGCTCGATTCAAACTGAAGAGATGAATGCAATCTAGTTCTTTTAGGTACTTAGAAGATGAGATTTTGGACGTAAATTTATCCCTCTCGATTCCGCTATCGATGATGGATTTGGATGAAATTCGCGTTTGATTTTAGAAAGAAGATCAAACGAATCGAATTGGATTCGATCGATTGATTCGGATTTGTTAACCTTCGAATCGATTTTTGGCTAAGATTATTTTCGATGATCAGATTATTGTCCTCTTTTTTTTCGAAGAATCTTCTTGGTTCTAGAACCTTCATCTATCTAGGTTCTAGATTGGTTCTAATTAAACTTTCTATAAATATTTCGATGAGAATCGATTCGAACATTTAATCCATTATAATTGTAGGTTGATTGATTTTTATTCCCAAAAAAAAATATCCAAAAAATGAAAAATACCCAAAAAAATATCATTGCAAATCAAAGATTCAAATTCAAAAAGCAATCCTTGCGATTCAAAGCAATATGAATACAAATGTTTTTCGATCGAAAAAATTTCACGATTTATCAATTGAAAAAAATTAAAAAAAAAAATATCCATATTTTTTTCCCGGTGAAATTGATTGATTCCAAAATTGATTGAAATCCAAAACGAAATTCATTTTTCTTTTCTCCATTCTCTAATTTAAACTTCCATCAAACTTTCTCTAGAAAGAAAGATCCTCTTCAATCTTTGTTGATTGTTGAATTCTTTTCGAGTAGGGGAAAAAAATGAAAAATAATTTTGTTTTTCCATCTTTACCATCCAACCAACACATTCGCTATTGGATCAACGGATGTTTAGGTTAAATTTAGATTTTCTTTGATGGAAGGAGAAAAAAACATTCTCTTTGGTCTTGATGATGCTCGATGCTATCTGAAGTATTTTGATCTTCGAATACTAATCCTAAAAAACTTCGATTCGTTTCGCTTATTTATTTATTTATTTTTTTTTTTTTGAAGTGATGATGAAGTCTTTGATTTTGATTTTTTTTTTTTTTGCTCCACTCTCTTTGAATTAATTTTTCTCGAACAACAAGATTTTCTCTTCCAATTACATTGACAGTCAAAAAATGTGAATGATTTGTAATGTAAACAATCGAATGATTTCAAATCTTTTGCTTCATTTCAAATGAGAGAGAGAGAGAAAAAAAAAAATATTCTAATTCGATTCAATCTTGATTCTTCAAAGTTGGAGAAGAATTTTTCTCCATTCTCAATCAAATTCCAAATTAAATTCACTTGAGACCCCAAAAAAAAAACAAAACAAACCACACATCAACAATTGACCTAAAGTTTAGATCCCTTAAAAAAAAGATTCTACTTTTCAATGGGGGAAAAAAATAAAGATCGAATTGATAAAGTGATTTGATAGCAAAGCGATAGAGAGAGAGAGAGAGAGAGAGAGAGAGAGAGCGATCGAGAGAGTAGTCAAATCTTAAACTTGGCTACCTGGCAGGTATTTTCTCGCCTCAAGCCTTAGTCTCACAATAATAATACTATTATTATTATTATTATTATTACTATTACTATTACTATTACTATTACTATTATATTGTCTAGATGATCATTTCTCTGTCTCTCTCTCTCTCTCTTGCTTGTTTGTTGTTTGTATCAATCTGAAATACTTTTTCCAATTTAAATTCATGCCGGTTATCTTCACTCTCTATCTCTCGATCTCTCTTTCTTCCTTCAAGCTATTTGAAGAAATAAACAAACAAATAAACAATCACTAGATGAAGAAAGAGAGAGAGAGAGAGAGACAATTGATCGAATTGATTGTCGAAATATTTGTGCATTTTTGCAAATCAAATCTAATTGTCCATTGAAGAGATTTTCTTCTTCTTCTTCTTATTTCTTGAAGCTCATCGAAGAGGAAGAATGTTTTTCGTAAAGAAGTAGGAAAGAAAAAACATTCAAATTTAGTGCATTTCTATCTCTCTCTCTCTCTCTCTCTGTCTTTATGGACTTTGATGGACAATGGTTTTCTAATTTTCTCCTCTCTCTCTCCCTTCTTCTCCATTCATTTTTCGTTTTTAATCTCATTGAAAATTTAACATTTTTAAAAGTGTGTTTTTGTCTCTTTCAAATGAAAAGAAGAAATAAAAATTCGATTTATTCTAGATTGTCTCGCTCTGTCTACGATAACGTTAGGGTTAGAGTTTCGAGCTTGAAATTGTAGACGAATTCTCTCGAAAAAGACCTAGGATAGTAAAGAGAGAGAGAGAGAGAGAGAGAGAGAGAGTGATGTACGATGTGCAGCTGTGTGTGCAACCCTCTTGGATGGTAGAATTTTTTTTCTCGAAATCCAACCGAGACAAAAGTGAATGTACAGTCAAATCATTCGAAGCCATGTGACACCACAGACCCTTCTCGCTCTTGTTGTTGTCTAATTGAGCCTGAAGCTTAACTAGCTTCAAACCGAATGATTGAAGATTGAATAGAATATAATCGAAATCCTTCTATTCTATTCTTTTGGTATCTAAAAGATTGCTCTATTGCTCAAACACACTGCTTAGCTCTTTTGGCTTTGTCTTTGAGGGGTTTTGGGTATATCGAACTGCAAAAATTTGACATTTTTATGGGCTAGCTATAGTAGTTCGAGAAGGAAATATTAGATTTTTTTTTTTTTTTGAAAAAAAGGCATTTGAAAATTGTTTTCCATTCAAAATCATTGACTCTTTGTTAGCGTTGCACTTTATTAATAATCTAAGTTTTACTCGCGGATAAAGAGTAATAATTGAAAGATTTATTTTTGAAGCAAAATTTATTTTAAAAAGACCAAATTTCAATTTGAAAACATTCGAAACCCTTCTTCTTCTTTTTTTTTTTTGAAATCAGCATCATTGAATATTCTTTAAAGCTTTTTTTTTTGCTCCGATCCAAGTTTGTTTCGAAAATGCAATGTAATGGACAACTAGCTAGATGAGACTCTTTGAATCTCTTTCTCAATTTGAATTTCATTAAAAGTGACAAACATTGGTACGAGAAAATCATTAATATTACCAAATCCATTGTCGTACGATATTGTAAGGATAAACAGAAACAAACTCAACGAAAACAAGAAGAGATTTGTTTGATTCAATCTAATTTTTGAAATCGAATCCTAAGCACTAAATCAAAAGATTAGAATCGTTACGATCTTGATACGTAGTAGCGGATAGATCGTTAAGTTTGTCAACAATCAACAATAACAACAACAAGGACAAAAAAAACTCTATTTTTTTTTTGAAGGATAAAAGAAAACCTAGAATAAAATTACCATTTTCCTTTTTCCTTTTTTTTGAAGAAACGAATTCAGTCAGCTAGGTGATGGTTACGAGAATTTAATGATGATTAATTTGTTTGCCAACACAATGATTTTCGGTGCTACAACGAAATCTTTTGATTCTCGAAGTTTTTTTTTCCACTGTCTTTTTTTCCTAGTGTCATTAAGTTTTCATCATTTTCTTCACCATTTCATCTTTGATCATCGTTTTTTCTAGAGAAAAGAGATACTCAGTCTAGAGATACTCACTACTGCTATTCATATCTTGCGCAATTATCGTAAACGGTCTTATCTTTTCCCATGTCATCATTCTTCTCTTTACGAGCGAAACAAAACAAACATTGTCTTCATAGATCAAATTGGAAGAGAACCAATCACTATTTGTTTGGTTGGCGAAAAATTTTCATCAATTAAAATTCTTATTCGTAGATTAAATCTGTTTGATTGGATCTCACTTGCGGAATAGAGAATAAAATGAAAAAAAAAATTTCCACCCAGATGAGTTCAATTTATTCAAGCAGAGCAACAGCATTTCTTAGATCTGATCGAACGCTCATCAGATAATTGTTAATTGATTAGGGTAGGGTTTTGCTTGAAGATCAATCGAATCAATTTTTGATTCAAAATTTTTAAAAATCTCAATCGAAATCGGAAGAGACTCAATCGTAGTATTTCTCGATCGAGAGTTTGCGTATCGAATGAGAAAAAAAAATGTCATTCAAAATTCATAGAGGACAAAAGCTCAAATAAAAGTAGCAAAAAAAAAAAAAAAAAAGTAAGGTAAGTAGATAATAGTACCAGAGAGAAAAAAAAGAGTATCTAGAATGACGAAATAAAAAATAATAGGGTTAGGGTTAGAATAATTTAGAAAATTATTCGATTATTTTTTCTTTCTCAACACACACACAGAGAGAGAGAGAGAGAGAGAGTCCATAGAAAAATTCTTTTGTTAGCTTCTCTGTTCATCGCTCTCTTATCGGATGGAGATTGTATCCGCGATGATTACGATGACGCCAATGACCATAGAGAGAGAGAGAGAGAGAGAGAGTGAGATTGGAATCATTCAATTTAGTCGATACCTGTGGCAAAAGAGAGAGAGAGAGAGAGAGAGATGTGAAAAAAAAATCTAGGTAATTATTTTTGTTTATGTTACCTTCTTTTTTTTCTTTTTGGTCCATTTTTGCATACGCAATCATTTTCTTTCTCTTTGACCAGGAAGCATCGAAATGAGCATCAAAGAAATTGTATTTTTTTACTTTTTTACTGTTAGTTCATCTTCATCATCTAGATTAATTTGATTATTATTATTATTATTATTACTATGCTATTTGGTCTTTGTATCTAGAATCGAGTAAAAAGATAATTACCGAAGGAAGAAAAAGCATGATTTTTGTTCGATTCTAAGCTTTTTTCTTTTACGCAAATCCTTTTGTGTGTATTTATCTTGCTCCTGAGGTTAGGTTAGGTTAGGTTAGTTAGGTTTGGACTATTTGAAAGAGAAATTCGCATAATAATCATTGCATAATTATTACCTTTGATTTAGTTTTTTTTTTCTTTTTGATTACTTCAAATTTTCGATAAGAGTATTCAATCCTTAGTATTGAATGGTGGTGATGACTCCATTATCTTCATTTCGTTGAACTAATAGATCATTGCATTATCGCCACTGGTCAACAACATTATATTGCTCCGAATCTCAACACCAAAAGGATTGAGATGTGATGAAGTTTTGGAGTGAAAAACAAAAACAAAAAATAATAGCTTAATTAATCTAAACTTTGTTTAGATATTGCGAACAAATTTCTTTTTTCGCTTCTTCCAAAAATCAATTTTAAAATTATTTCGAATTCATTTCTTAAATAAAATTTCATTCAATTTGATTTGGATTTTTGTCATTCGAAAAAATATTCCAAATTCAGATTGAAATTCAATCTTCTAGCAAATTCAATTTTTTTTTTACTCTCTTTTCAAAAATTTCATAATTAATTTCGATATTAATTATGAAATTTATCTCTGTTGAGATTGAAAAAAAATGGGGAAAAAATCTAAATCAGATAAATTTGAATCCGATCCAAGTAGATAGAAGATTTAATCTTTGATAGTTTTTTTTTTTTTTTGATTATTTCACCACTGATTATTGATTGAATTTTCTTGACCATTTCGAATGATGAGATCGTTGAGATGTCATATTGATATTACATTTATGGTGTTGATTTGTTGATCCATCATTTGATCTTGGATCATCAGCATCATCATTTGTTCCAAACATAGCAATGCATTTTTTTCTGTGTTTTTTTTTTTTTGCAAACAAATCTCTCTGGACATTGGGGCAAAGATGGAGAGAGAGAGAGAGAGAGAGAGAGAAGGTTTTTTTTTATGGCATATTAATAGATCACAATTCTCTCATCTATTCATTGCCCTAATGTTTCTCTCCATTCTCTTCGTTTTGTTTCAATTTTTTTTTTATTTTGAATGTTTTTATTTTTATTTCTATTTCTATTTTATCCATTTTGGATATTTTGGTTGATTTCATACATTTTTCATTTCTTGATTATGATTTTCTTTAAAGAAAAATAAAGGGTGTGCTTGTGTCAGTCAGTATGTATGTCTGTGTGTGTATGTTTGATATGTGTCTGTGTCTGTGTCAGTGTGTGTGTGTGTGTGTGTGTGTGTGTCGGTAAATTTTAATCCGATATCATCGAGGGGATGTATGGGGGTGAGGGGATATCTAGTGAATGTTTATGAATGTGGTAATGAATTGAAATTGAAAATCTCCATCTCCAGCTCTCTCTATCTGTATGTTTCTAAATTTAGATCAAGAGAATGATGATGGTCCATGGTGATGGTCAGATGTGGAGAGATTGAAAATTTAGATTCGCAGGTAGAAAAAGAGCTTCAATTCGTTTTCCTCTCTCTCTCTCTCTCTCTCTGTCTTGCTTTTTTTCGGATTTGATGGTCAAAGATTTTGGATTTAGGCTATAAGAGATTAGAAATTTTTCCCCCCTCTCTCTCTCTCACTCTCTCTTTAGGTCTTGATCTTCACTGATTTGATTCATCTGAGAATGGAATCTTCGATGAAGAAGAAAGATGAAGTCTTTTTTTTTCTTTCTAGGTTTGATACAATTTTCAAATCTTATCTATTTTTATGCCATCGAAATCAACTAGATCATTTGGTTTAATATTTCAATGAAGTAATAGCTTTTTTCTTTTCATTTCATTTCATTTCATTTTTACCCCATCGATGATAATTCAATCTGACAATCGAGAAAGAATTTCTTTCTTGATTTCGTTTTGAGGTTTAGAACTAATTTTATCTCTAATTGGTTGTATCAAAAAAAAACTAGGTGACAATCTATATTTTTTGGTGAAAAGAAAACGAAAGAGATCGAAATCGATCATCCACTATCGAAGCAACATCGAAGCAACAATAGCTACGATGCGAAATCTTTCTAATTGAAAATTTACTCTCCAATAGATTTAGCATCAAGAATTAAAAAATTTCCATACATTTGAATTTTTTTTTTTTTTTTTTTGAGACGATCGAAGAGATTGCTTCACTTGAGATCTCGATGGCGAGAATTCATCGCTCAGTAGATTCTCTTTGAAAGTCTCGAATCGAAACTGATCTATGGAGACGTTTGATTGTTTGAGTTTTATTCATCTTCACTCTCTCTCTCTCTCTCTCACTTGCTTTTTAAAGAAATTGAGATTGATGATTTCTGTGGAAGAAATTCGGGGGAGGGGGTTCTCTCTCCGTTTCCTTTCGAAACTATTAGTGTTTGTGTTTCGGATCAAATCTTCTTCTCAATCTTTTTGTTGCTGTTGTTGTTTTTGTTGTTGTTTTTGTTGACCATTTTGTGATGTAATTTTTTTTTTCGTTCAAAATTCAGAGCGAAAAAAAACTCTCTAATTAGATTCATTCAAGCGCGCTTCATCTTCTTTCGATTGTATCTCTGGTTCTCTCTCTCTCTCTCTCTCTCTCTCTCTCTCTCTCTCTCTCTCTCTCTATTGCTGCTGTAGAAACATCTTTGTAGTGTTTTTCATCTCAACGTTCAAGTTCTATCAGCTGCAATGGAAAAGCGGAAATCCAGAATGATAGAATTTCTTCGAAGCCTTTGACCTTAAACTCAACTAAAACTAAGGAGTTGAGAAAAAAAACAACCAAAGAAAAAGCGAAAGAGAAGAGCTGACAACCAACAATCAATAAAGGCTATTATTATTATTATTATTATTATTATTATTATCATCTTTGTTGTTAATTAAAATCAAATTTGTTTCCCGTTACCTACTCCATTATCGATTAGATTGGAGAGCTAAAGATAGTGAATAGCTATCGAATATTGACAGCTATTGTCGATTATGTAAGACAATCAATAGCAATCATTTCATCTTATGATGAAATTCTATTCTAATTAATTGATTTTGAATCCAATTTGTGAAGAGACTAATTAATAGTTTTCATTCTCCCCTCTCTCTCTCTCTTCGGTTTTCTCTCTGGATGATGGATTCTTACCTGGAAAGAAATTGAAATATCCGGTTTATGTCTACGGATTTCGAATCAAGAATCTTATCGAAATATTTTGAAACTTTTGCTTACCTTTTCATTTGATTTTCACCTGTTTAGTGTTTAGCTCAATTATTTTTTCTCCTTCTCCTCCTTTTTCTTCTTCTTTACTCCATTGATTAATTAAAATCTCTCTCTCTCTCTCTCTCCCATTATTTTAATTTCGTTTGGGCGATAATTAATTTCCTCCTCGTAAAAAACTCTTGTTAGATTCTTACTTTTTTTTTGTTGTTGTATTCCTAAATATTCATGAGGTTTTGCTGTTTTGAGGTACGAGGGGTTTTTGTTTTTTGTTTTTTTTTGCAAACAAATTCAAATAATAGTATCTTTAGAGAGATATATTTTTTTTTTCACCAAACTTAGATCGACGCCAACTTTGCTCGCCATCTCGATCCATCAGTACGATTCGATTCGTAGCGATGTGAATTGAATTGTGAAAAATAGAATCACATTCGTTCATTATCGAGAGCGATCATCGAGAATGATCTCGAATCACGCAATCATCATTGATAATTATGATCATTTCGAGATCCAAACTATTTGGCTAGTGATTCGATTTTTTTTTCGGTCTTGATTTTTTTCGCTTTTTTTTTGCTTCAAAAAAAAAAAAAAATATCATTACCATCATTCATTACTCGTTGAGCTCATAGCCAGTTATGATTGGGTTTGATGAAAATTTTCGAAATAAACACGATACTCGATTGTGATCACCATCAATCGCAGCTTCTCTCTCTCTCTCTCTCGCTCTCTTTACACACAAATCTAAAACAAAATGGCAAAAATCTAAAAATATAATTACAATTTCATTTTTTCCTCTCTCTCTCTTTCTCTCTCCTTATATTTCCGAACCGAACGAAGAAAATTTGTATCCGTTTTCGAATCAAAAAAAAAATAATAATAAAAAATAGCTATTAAAAAATATTAAATTCAAATCTTAGATGAAAGATCTTTCTTCTATTATTAATTCGAATTAGATATCGAATTAGATCTCTTCTACAATCGAACAAACAAATTTCCATATCGAAAAGTTTTGAAAAAATCGTTTTCGTTTCATTTCGACATAGAACATTATGATTGTAAATTCAATTGCAATCATTTACAATCATAATGTTCTATGTTCAATTATTATTATTATTATTATGATTTGATTTGATTGAGTGATCCGAGTGTGAATTAATTGTGATGAATTTGATTTTCTTTTTTTTTTCTTTTGCATTTGTCTATTTTAATCATCATCAGCATCAGCATCACCATCATCACAGGAGTTGATTTTTATCTCCAAGATACATCACAACAAATCTCAACTTCATCCATTCATTCATCATTCATTCATTCAGCCATTAATCCTTGTGATGGATTAGATTGGATTTATATCGCTCCTCTTCTTCGTTTAAATCTTCGGTGAAATATCAAATGAATAAAGAAAGAAAGACAGAGAGAGAGAGAGAGAGAGAGAGAGAGAGAGAGAGAGAGAGAGAGAGAGAGAGAGCAAAAGTAAAGATTATCACGATCTTATAGATTACGATCGAAAGAAATTGTTTCTTCTCTGCTGTTTCCAAACGAAACAAATATCGAAAATCAAATCCTTTTTGTAAGATCATTTATTCATAGACAGACAGCAAAGATAGTGGGCAGGTAGAGCCAGAGAATGAGAACGAGAGAGAGAGCGATAACGCGAGCTTACCTTGTTAATCATAGTTACGTAAACGTTAGGTTAGGTTAGGTTAGGTTAGTTTGAATGAAAAAGAAAAAAAATAATTTCGGGCGAAATAAATGGAATGAAAAAATGTAAACTTTTTTTTTGTTTTTTTTTATAAGATTTTTGATCGCACATATTATCTTCTCTTATAATCTACACACACACACACACACACACACACACACACACAGACATCTAATAAATTAACAGTTCTAGAATCGGATGATTTAAATGAAATGAAATCAGACGATAAAAACGAACCGAATTCAATTCACCTACACTGAGGAATTTTCTCCTCTTCCTCCTTCTTCTTCTTCTTCCGACAATGATTGAAATGATTGGGTTGAAAATTTGTGAATTTTTTTTTTTGCTCCTATGGATTATATCTCTCTCTTATTTCAACGAGCGAAACTAATGAAACTTTTTCATCGATTAAAACGATTGATTGTGTTGTGGATTGTGGATTCGTTTTCAAATGCAAGCGAAACCTAATCATCGAAATCTTTGTTTGTTTGTTTGTTTTTTCGTTCTTCATCCACTCGATTATTCTCTCTCTCTCTCTCTCTCTCTCTCTCTCTCTCTCTCTCTCTCTGTGTGTGTTTTTTGGAGGTTCTTGGTTTTGGTTTGGTTTTGGAGGATGGCGTGTACAAAATTAAGCTCATTAATTAGCAATGAATTCTTTTTTTTTTTTTTTGCTTCAAAGTTTTCTTTTGCTAATCAAAATATTCGATTAAATACATCTATCAAATTAAAACCAAATGGACATTTGTTTTGTTTTAGTTTTTTTTTTTTTTTTGGGAAAAGAGAGAATACGTTTCTAATAGATAATCGCAGCGATTATGGTTATGGTTATGGTGGTGGTGGTGGTGGTGGTGGTGGTGGTGGTGATGGTGATGATCTTAGAGGTCATCCAAGTGTTTTGTTTTCGATTCGAAATAGAGAGATAAAATAAGATAATAAACTAGCATTTCATCTCCAGCCTAGGCTCAAAATCGATCATTCAAAGAGAATAAACAAATCTGATTGAACAAAGATTTGAACTCTTTCACCTTTCCACCATTGGATTCATAATGTTTGGCTCTTACTCTCTAATTTCTCTCTATCTAGATCTAGACCTAGCTATCTTGATTGCTAGATTTGTGATCGAATTTTTGATTCGAAACAATCCAAAATCGAGAGATAGATCGAGATAGAACGATTTCGATCAACCACGAGATTTTGTTTTCGAAACAAACTATTGAAATTCGAATTGAAACATTATTGCTTACCTTTGAGAGAGAGAGAGAGAGAGAAAAAAAACGAGAGATAATCTAACAATTATTGTAGAGCAACAAGATTCTAGTGTGGTGTGTGTGTATTGTTTCTACACACACATTGTTTACCTGCTAACTTTGTGACTTTTTTTTTTTTTTTTTTTTGGTAGAAAGGGAAACGAAAAAAAAAATTCGAAACAAGATCGAAATCGAACAAACAGATCGGCATAAAACTTTCATTTGTTTCCATTTTTTTGCTGTTTGGAATGAAATTAGATCTGAAGCTTCGGTTTCATCAACGCAAGCTAGATTCGCTAGATCGGTGAAGAGATAGTATCAATCAATTTTTTTTTGTTTCGTTTCTCTCTCTCTCTCTCTCTCTCTCACTCGCGGTGAGATTGAAACATCATCTCCGATATCCAATAATAATCGAATTTTGGGATATTTTGGCAGCTGTTTTCTTTCATGTCGGTATCTCAATTTTTTTTTATATTTCTCGTACTTTGTTTTCTCCGATTGTTTTCCGCAACACACCATCCCTACTATGTTTTGATCGAAAAAAAAAAATCGAATTTTTTTTTCTTCGCTCTTTTCAAATTATGTAGGCGGTTGTGTTGGGTTCGCATACCGGATTGAGTTCGATCTTTTCACTGAAATATCCCAATGAATATAGAATAAGGGTGGACATTTTCTTCAAACCAAAAAAAATTTCGACCAAAATAAAAAAAAACAAATTCAAATTCAAAATCTCTTCGAAACTAATCGAGAAAAGAATTTTGCTAAAAATTAGAGAAGATTGTTGTTGATGATGCTGATCGTTTGCTTAATATCTTTTCCAACTTAATCCAAGTGATCAAATGGCAGATCATTTAAAAAAAAAGGCAATTATTAACTCTTTCAAACCTAACCTTAACATTTGATTAAAATCCGAATCCAATCGGATTCGAAGCATAGAGAATTGAGCGAAGAATTTTTACGGAAAATCGAAATAAGATTAACCGAGAATGGATGGAGATGAAAAAGATGTCTGTACTGAAACAGAACGAAGCTAAATTATTCCAGGTAAATTTTTTCTTCACCTCGTTGACATCATAACCGAGTGTGACCGAAAAAAAAAGGATTGATGGATAGATCTCTCTCTCACTCTCTCTCTCTCGCACAGAAATTTTTAGATTACATTTAACTTGTTTCCCGGTTTCTAAATTTAGTTCGTAAATTCTCATCGATCAAGATTGCCTCAAGCAATCAGTGTTCAGTGCTTGGATCGAATTAAAACGATCTAGCTTCTCATTGTCAATGATCGATCTCTCTTGATCTCAATGATCAACGATGATTGTCCAATGGAATGTTTGCGAAGACTTCAAAACACTAACATTTCATTTCATTTTTTCAACATTTTAGTGTTTAATCCATAAAGATTTGTCCAATTTTTTTGAGCCACAAAAAAAAATTTTCTGGCTAAACTCTTTTGCTTAAATTATCTTTGCTTTGCTGTCTAAAATTTTCATTCGGCGTAATTGTTGCGGAGCGATTTCGGATTGCGGAATGGCGAATGCCATTCGCATCCCCTCCCACCACCGCGATGATTGATGAATTGTTTTTTTTTTGTTGGTTTTTTTTTTCAAAATTCTATTGGTTTAGGTTGAAATTTTGCATTTTTTAGCGCTCAAATCAATCAAAATGTATCCTCGGATGATAGTTTTGATTGTTTCTCAAATTGTTTTTTTTTTTTTTTTTTTTTGAAGATTAATCTTCTCTAGAATTAATTAAATTGATTCTTAATCTTCAAAATTGAATCGAAACAAGAATGGCTTAGAATAATGAATGAAATGAAATATGAGAACGACCGGCATTTGTCTAATTTTTTCTCTCTCGATCTATTTACAATCATTCATGTCATTTTTGGTTTTATCCGATCCGCTATGTTCTTGGAAGCTTTCGAAGCTTCGAAGCTAGGAAAGAAAGAAAAAAAAAAGATTATTTTTAGCCCTCAAATTAATCTCTTCTTAAGTTTCGATGCGATTCTTTTGAAAAATTGAAGAACATTCCTTGGGGCCGGGATGGGAAGGAGGCAAGATGATGACAATCTCCGTAAAATGAAATTGATTCGATGTTTGTTGTGGTTGTATGCTGCTGTCGCTATATGTTCCATTGATATTCCGCTTGCTAATCTATCTTGTTTCTTGATCTTTTTTTTTCTTTTCTTTTCTTTTCTTTTTGGTTCTTTTTTTTTCGCAATCAAAAATATTAAATCAGATTCATTTTATGGATGATTCGTTGGTGTGATGATGATGATGGGTGAAAGTAGACCGAGTGAGAGAGAGAGAGAGAGAGAGAGAGAGAGAGCCAAAAGAGAGAAGAAAGATAATTAGATAGAAGATAGAGATATAGAGTGATATAGAAAGAAAAAAAAAATTAATTAATTCAAAAAAAAAAAAAAAATTTACTAAACCACAAAATATTCGAAATTTTTTCTCCTCTTCTTCGCTCTCTCTCTCTCTCTCACAGCGTTTGCTGAATGACAATTTGACTGTTTGAATTTATTTCACTTTCACATTTTCGAATTGTTTCGTTGCAAAAAAATTCTTGATGGCTGGCGACTCAACGATGTCTTGTCTTGGCTAAAACTCTTCTGTGATTAACAACATCATCATTGATTGGTTTAGTTGATAAATAAAATTTTCAAAAAGAGAAGATTGAAAGGAAATATTTATTTTTTCCGAAATATTTTATCGGTTTTGATTTAGTTTGCCATATTTCATTCTTGATTTTCTTTCGTCGCGATTCGTTGAAGCCGAAGAATCGAAATGAAAAACCTATCTAATTAATTTTCTCCCCTCTCTCTCTCTTTTGGTAGTTCGTTTTCTATTGGAAATTTGAAACCAAATTCTCTTCGAAAATATTGAATTTTATCTTCGATTTTATATTCTCTCATCGGCCTCCAAAAGCTTCTTAATCAGCTTAGGCTCATTTTTTTTTTCGTCTCACCCAAACAAACAGAATAATCTGTTTCGATAGTTTTCAATATCTCTCCTCAAAACCTCACCGAACATCATCTTGTCATCTTGTTTGTTTTTGGAAAATTCTGTAATTTATTTTTATTACTGAATCCCTCCCTCTTCTCAAAAATTCTTTCTCTCGAAATAATTATTATCGTTTTGTTTGATTTTGATTACCTTTCCTGGGCTCTTAAATCTTCAAACATTTCGGTAGCTAAGTTAAATACTAAATTAGAAATTCGTTCCCCCTTTTTTTGATTACCTCTCAGACGATGATGATGAGGAGGAGGAAGAGAAAGAAGAGGATGAAAGTTATTATAATCGGTGGTCAAAGTTTTCGAAGATCAACGAATTCAAAATCTCATTGGATTTCATTCGAAAACGAAACAAAATGAGGGATAAGAATTTATGATTCACATTACAACATCGGATCGTCATAAGATTCCAAATGGTTAGGTTTGTGGTGAAATCTTTAAGCTTCCCTACGAAACAAATACTATATGTTTGTTCTAGCGTATCGAAACCAAAAAAAAAAAAAAAATAAATAAATAAAAAAACATTGAAGACAAACATTCCTAGTGATTTACTACTGTTTGTTCATCAACGACAACAACGACACCAGCAACAACAACAACATCAATCTTAGATTGAATAATAGCGATTCGCAAATTACACTCTCAATCAATCTTTGAATGATTGTGCAAACCTTAAATGGAATTCTTGTTTTTTTTTCACAGCAAATCAAAAAAATTTTTTTTTTTACTATTTATCATTGCCATAAAGAGAGAGAGAGAGAGAGAGAGAGCGATTCACTTCGTTGTTTTGTTTGATTATCAAAACGAAACAAAATTATTCTTCCGTTCAATCGGATTCGCTACCAAATAATAAGCTAGGTCTTTGGGTTTTCACTTCAGATTCATTTCGTAAAGTGAAGAGAGAAATTGTGGAAAAAAAAACTAGAATTTCAAAGATTGTATCAAAATTTACCAAAAAAAAAAACGAAAGCTATTGGCCACTATTCATTCTTCTCTTTTGCATTGTCTACAATTGTTTCGTCTTCTAAGGTCAAAGGTTAACACCGTGAAGATTTTGTATCAGTACGTGTGTGTGCGTGTGTGTGCGCGCTTGTTTGTGTCTAGTGTATCTCTTAGAGATATCTCTTCACAACAACAGCATGGGTCATTGAGAATCGAAAACAAATTCAGATCGTATCTACAATGAACGATGAGGATGTTGATGAAAACTCTAGATTCTTGAAGATATTCTGAAGTTAAAGTTTTCATCCCTGATCATCATCATCATCGTCGTCGTTGTGATTATCTATGCTAACAATCGTATTTATTTATTTATCTATTTATCTCTTCTCTCTCGTTCTCTCGAGATCTACCTAGACAATCACTGAGTTATTTTCCACAACGATTTAGCGAAAAATTTCGCTAAAAATGAAGAGATCGATGAGTGGTGAAGAGAATCGAACAAATCAAAACAAAACCGAAAACCGAGAAAAAAAACAAACACAGAGAGCGATAGAAAGAGAGAGAAAGATTCATGGATAGTTGACCTTTGACCATCATTTTCTTCAACGATAGAAATGAATCAACGAGAGAGAGAGAGAGATTCGTTAATTTTGTTTCGCTCGTTAAGAGCCCTAGAGAGAGAGAGAGAGAGCGTTTTCGTTGTCCTTGGAAGATATGATTGAATATTTCAAAGTTAACTATCCATAACAATAATGAATGTGTGGTACACCTAGTTCATTTCTTTCGACCATCACCATCATCATCATCATCAAGACCATCATCACCGTCGACGTTGTCCTCGAAATCAAATCAACCGTCAATACGAGCTCGAAACGTCATTTTCGATGATGATTCTTTATGATAGCAATTGGATTCTTTAATAATTTCGCTCTCTCTCTCTCTCTCTCTCTCTCTCTCTCTCTCACTCTTGTGAGCTTAAGCTCTAAGTTAAGCAGAGATGTTGTTCGTTTTTCTTGTCGTCACTTGTCTTCATTAGAATATTTCTGTTGTTTTCTTCAATTCAACGATTTTGAATTCGTTCTTAGTGGCATAAATTATGTTTCTGATTTTGAATGCTAAATTTTTTTCTTTTTCTTCAACAACTTTCTCTTCGATGATGATGCCGGCCCACACACCACGAAATATTTTCGATGATTCGAAATACGATATTGATCAATGTGTGTGTGTGTGTGTGTGTCTATCTATCTCAATGCAACAGCTTCAATCTTTTTTTTTTTTAGAAATTCGATGGTTAAATTTTGTCATGATTTTTACATCCGGACAATCATTGATCATCATCTTAATTGGTTCACATTCAATCAAACACATACCCTCTCTTCCTCTCTCTCTCTCTCTCTCTCTCTCTTCTTCTCCATTTTTTGGAATGAGAAAGAAGCAAATCATTGTCTGCGATCATTAAAAATGTCACATAGCAATAAATTTTATAATGAAAAAATAATTTATAAATATACAATTTCGATCAATTCAATGTTCAGATGTCGTTTGAAGAAAAAAAATTACATCGTACAGATTTTTTTTTTGGTTTGATTTGTTTCGTCTGTGATTCAACAGGTCTTTGATCTCTGTTTCGAGATACGAAACGATCCAGATAGAATAAATTATGCGGCTTTCACAATTTGAATTTTTAAACTTAGAATTCAAATTCAAATTTGGTGAGAATTCAAATTTAGGTGAGAATTCGAGAGAAATAAAAAAACCCCAAAGATTTAATGCTCAAACTTTGGTGAAATGAAACTCGAAAAATCTATATATATTGACGTAACTAAATCTAATCTAATTTAGTCCTAGGGAAAATGTTTCAAAATTCGTCTTTCTACTTCTCGAAGATCAGTAGGGAGTCTCGATAGTTTAATTGTTTGAAATTGTTTTTTTTTGTTCGCTATCTTCAAAAAAAAAAAAAAAATCGTAATTGATTCGAATCCTAGCAAACAAATCTTTGGATTTATTTAGATCAATAATCGATCGATTGATTGATGATTCTGATGAATTGTTTTGGACAACGAAGACCAAAACTCTCAATTCTTAATTAAAAAAAAAAGAATTTAAGATCCGAAAGCAAAAGAAATGATTGTTGTCATTGGCTACAACATTGCTCAATGTTTTTTCTTTCGAAGTTTTTTTTTGGTTAGGTTTTGGAAATTTAATTTAATTTCCCAAAAAAATAAAAAAAAATTTGCTCCGATATCGATTGCTTCGGGTCTCTATCGCAGCACTGAATCCAGCTTATCAGCCGAAGAATCTCTCGTTTCACAGGTGAGATTCGATTCGTTGATTAAATCCGATTCTGATTGCTATGCTTAAAAAAAATCCACCGATCGCAATCGATTTTGATGCAATTAGTTTGTTCTAGCAGAGAATCTTCTTATCAAAAAAAAAAAAAGAATCTTCTTCGTCTGACATCTGACAACTATTATCGATTTCGACAGATATATTACAACCGGACCTAGAAGAGAGGAAGAAATAAATTTTCTCTTCCCCTCTCTCTCTCTCTCTCTCTCTCTATTCATTCAAAGACATCTGGTTTGTTTCAATGGTCTAGTGAGAAGAAGAAATAAAAGTCTATTTTATTTATTGTTGAATTTTTTTTTTCTTTTTTTCTTTTTTTTTATTGTTAAAGATTTTGATTGAACACGCAATTGTATTCGATAGAGTGTGGCGACGATGTAATAATAATCATTCGGGTCAGGTAACAAAACATAAAATTTCTACACTAACACTATCTTTTGTGATCGAAAAATATGGACTCTTCATTATCGCTTCGTTTCGAATTGATTTTGTCTCCTACGTTCGAATTTCATTTGCAGCAGGTCTCTTCTTCTAGCAGTGTTTTGATTCTTTGATTCTATGAACGAATTCTATGCCACTTTATCTATATGTTCTAGCTGGCGGTCTCTCTCTCTCTTTTTCTTTCTCTCTCTCTCTCTCTCTTCCTCTCTTGATCAATTCTCAATCAAGAGCTATTAATGGAAGAGAATAGAATAGGTTTCGTTTTTGTTTTTCTTTTTTTTCGTTTATCCGGTAATCAGTTCTTTGTAAATTGTCATCATCTTCATCATTGTCAATTTCAACCAATAAATTTGCTATTTCTAAATTCATATTCTTATTCTTTTTTTTCCCCTTCATTCACATTCTCTTCACTAATCTCTTAGTAATAGCCTAGGATTATTTAGAGTAATTTTTCAAAAAAAAAAAAAAAATTCTCTCTGCTAAGATTCGGTTGAAATATAAACCAAAAGCTATGAAATGAACGAGATATGGACTCTTCCAAAAATCTCTCTCTAAGTTCTATCCATTCTATAAGTTTGGAATAATTAATGAGAATATCATTGCGATATTGAAGATTTGAGAATTTTTTCCCCCATTCTCATTCTGATTCAATATAAAAATAATTATTGAATCGGAAGAATTGTGGGGGAAAAAATTAAAACAACATAACTGAACATCGATAAGTAGTCCGAGATTTGATCCAAAAAAAAATTCATAATCATTAAATTTTGTTCCGATTGTTGCGAACAAATCTATACCATCAATTGATATAGACGATAATCTGGATCTTCTTTCAAATGAAATTCGATTTTTGAATTCGAATCACCAATTTCATTCTATGATAGAATTGGATTCGATATAGTCATCAAATTTCTTTATTTCTGCTGAAATGATGGAAATTTTTAGATTAAATCTACGATCGAAATATCGAAGCTATCAGTGAAAGCTAAATCATTCGAATCTCTTTTGTTGTCGATCTCTTCATCTCAATTCATTGTCTCGATGTTTCTCGAACAAATGAATAGCTTAAATAGATTAGTTTATGAATTTATTCAAAAGTTTTTTTTTCTTCTCATTGTCTCCTTCTCTTCGAATAGGAATTGGATAATCATAACGAATAGGATCATTTTGATCGAATGAATCATCACACCACATTGTCCTGTAAATCGTAAACTGTAAATCATCGAGACCACAATCGAATCAAATTATACCTACGAGATTTACACCTCACTCTCTCTCTCTCTCTCTCTCTCTCTCTGGTTCATTACAATGATGATGCAAATGGTTTCGATAAAATTCAATAGAATCATTTTATGGTTCATTGAAGTTATCATTTTAGATTCAAATTAAGAAGAGAGAAAAAGTTTTTTTTTCTCACTAAAATTTTCATCCATCCTAGAGCCTTTCTAATCAGAATAGGTTTTGGATTCATTCATTTCGAACATCGTAGGTAGCGATAAAAACTGTCTGATAGTGGAGCTCGATAGCTCGATTAACGGTTACAAACGTTGACCAGCATGGAACAAAGATTTTGTACAACGGTTAAAATTTTTTTCTTTGTCCCTTCACTGTTTCGAATGAATCTGGAAGCGAACTGAATCAATATTTGACACGTGGCAAAAGAACAAACATCTCACCTTTATTTTTCTTACTCAAAATGGCCCAAAATCGAGACACTAATGAAAGAGATTGAATAACCTGGAAGAATTACTCTGTCTCTCTCTCTCTCTCTCTTTCTTTCTAATGATTGAGTTGGGACAAAACTCAATTCGAATCCGATTCCAATTGTTGTTTTGGTTGTTGGATATTTTTTTTCTCCAATCCTATTCGTTCAACACTCAATGATAATAGTCTCATTGTTAGCTTTATCAGTGTGGTAGATTTATGAATATGATACGCAGAGAGAAGATTTTCGATACGCAGCAGCTAGATCAAAACGATTCAGAATGATTTGTGGCATTGAAATATATTAACGACAATCATTGCTCTATTGCTTCAACATAATTCAACTATCAAAACTTAAAAAAGATCGGATCAAATATGGCCCTAAAATAAAGCCCTCGAAGAGAGAGAGAGAGAGAGAGAGAGAGAGAGAAAAAATAGAATAGAGATATGAATCTAAAGCGAACAGCAACAAACAACTAAAACATCTAGCAATTCTAGACCAATCAATGATTAATCTCTATGATTTTTCAGAGGGTTTTTTCTTTTTGACACGTCTGGTGACACTCAATCTCTCTCTCTCTCTCTCTCTCTCTCTCTAGCTTGTTTTGAATGTAAACTTTGAAGCGAGAAAAAAAAGCTTAGCCCAAAATATTTTCTCCCCAAACAATATGTTCCAAAGCGATATCGCAACAATATGTAATATCCCACCTTTAATTTTGAATCTCAATCTCATTGTTTGATTGCATTCTCGTTTGTTTCAACAAAATTCAATAGCTCAATTCGATGAAAAAGCTCATTTGTTGGAAAAAATTCAACACTAAACGATTCGATTCTAAAAGCAAATATTCTCTTATATCCTTAAGTTTTTGATCTGAAAAAAAAATTTACGTTGAAAAAAAAACTTTCAAAAATTTTCGATATAATTTTCTTTCCCGTTTCTTCATTGTTGAATCTAGGATTTATAAAAAATAAAAAAAAAATTTCTTTGGATCTCTCGAAGAGCTAGATTTCTTCTCTAGTTTAATTTCGTTTGTATTTTTTAAAATATTCGATTGATTAGACTCGTTGGATTTTTTTCGTTTTGTTTTTCGCAATTAATAAACCGAATCTGGAGCAAAAGTTTTGATGAGGAAGAAAATCTATAAGCCTCTCGATTCGGAAATGTTCAAGATATTGATTGATTTATTTGTTTATTAACTTCAAGTCTCATCTAGGCGATGTATCTAGGCGGATGCGAAAGATTTTTCTCCCCTTAAGAGATCCAAACATACACATACATACATACACATACACATACACACCTTTTGATTCACAATTCATCAATCTCTCTCGATTGTTGTGTTGTGTGTGATCTGGGTCTGATTGGAAATTAATTCGAATTCGGAAATACACACAGACATACACACACACACACACAGAAACACACAGAAAAAAATTGAATTGAAAATCAATCAATCGATTGATTGGAAACATAGCACATTGAAAAAAAAAATATAGAAATGGATTGATGGAAAGAAAAGAAAGGAGATCAAATCGTTTACGTACGGAAAGATAGTCGATTATTTTCACCGAAACAATTACGAATGTTGATGATGATGATGGTGATGATGATGATAGACAATCCAGCTGCTTTGAGGTTAGGTGATCAGGATTTGAATTATCGATTTCACACACACTCACACACACTGAGAGATCGAGAGAGAGTGAGAGAATTCATTAGGCCTAGTAAAAAGTTTCGATCGGCCATCCAATATTCTCTATGGATTGAATCTGTATCCTTTCACCAATTGAATCGCCTTCCGTTTGTCTTCAGCGCTTTGTTTGAGACCAATCTCTAGCTTATTTGAGCGTAGGATTCAGAATAGTTCGCTTGGAATGAGTAAAGATCTACTCTGATGGTTTTGCTATCGGGTGGCTAAAACTTTTTCCTAAACCTCAATATCAAAATTCCAAATAATAGTGTTTTTTTTTTGGCTTTCATTCAATCGATTCATTTCGATTGTATCGAGTATTTTTCGATTAGATATTCAATGAGTAATGATTGAGAGATTGTCTCTTCTCAATCGGAAACGATATAATCCTTTTTGGTTTTCGTAAGCAAATCTTAGATTTGCTTAGAAGAGAATGAAACGAATCTAAATCGAAATTTCTTTTTTTTCCTTCTTTTCTTGAAATAGAAAATGAAATTCTTATTTGCGATTCAAAATTCTTTTCCTCTCTAATCGATAGAATTCTTGTGTTGAAATTCTTGAATTGAATCTTACTATTCACTTGAAGAATTAGATGAGAAATTTAGAGGAGAAATTTAATATTAATGAAGATAATCTATATGAAAATTATATTCCATTCTCTCTCTCTCTCTCTCTCTCCCTTCACCTTCTGTTTGCAATTCATTCAATGTTTCGCTAGGTCTTTCATTCTTTTATCTGCATAACTTAAGCGGGGGGGGGGGAAATACAGAGAGAAAATTGAAGAAAAAGATTCAAAGCTAAACAATTTCGAGAAAAGAGAAACGATCGTTGATTTTTTTTTTCGAACTAGATTTATTATTGAACAATTTGTTATGGCGAGAGAAATAGAAATCGATTTTAATAATTGGGATCAAAAAAAAAAAAAAAAAAAAACAATCGATTTGGGAATAAATTTTTTTTTTCTTTTTTAAAGTTTTGATTCTAAGTTTGGAAATAGGCTAAACTTTTTAGCCTCTAGAGAAGTATCGAGAAAGAGTTATGTTTGTGAATTCCATCCAAATTGCTACAAGCCCTGTAGGTATGAGATTCAAGAATCTTTAGGGGCCCAAGATTAACAATAATATTTTTTTTCTCTCTGTCGATATTCATTCATTTGAAGTAATATTTTTTTTTACTCAGAACAAATTGCTTTTTTTTTCCTAGCTCTCAATCTTTCGATGTTGACAATTCGAATTAAAATTTAATCAAACTCTACGGTTACTTAATAACTCTCAGTAGAGAATCGATTCACAATCGCTTTTCGAACTAGACAACACCAAGTGTTGGAAATTTTTTTTTTTCGCTATTTTATTCTCGGATAGAAATTCAATTCTAATTCTCTGAGTTAGTTATTTCATCAACTCTTCACTGCGATCCAAATGGAATGAATGCACTCTTTATTTTTTGCTCTACACTCTGTTCTCTCTGATTCGTTCTCTGGTTCTGGTTCCCTCTCTCTCGCTCTCTCTCTCTTTGATTCGATTCAATCAAACGATCGAATCGAGGTTCTAGCTTGAAGGTGTACCGGAAAGAAATTTCTCAATACTTTTCTATTTTGTTTTCTATTTCTTTAGATCAAAATCTATTAGCATTGAATTCGTTCGATTCAAATTCTGCATCTATTTATTTCGATTGAATTATCATTTTGTTCGAATAGAATGAAACGTAAAAATTATCTCTATCCTTTTTCTTATCTCTCATTCAAATAGTTGAAGTAGTAGTTGTTTCAGCATTCAAAAAAAAAAAATTTTGATTTCGATTGAATATTTTCAACTGAATTCACCAATCTCTCTCTCTCTCTCTCTCTCTCTCTCTCTCTCTCTCTCTCTCTCTCTCTCTCTCTCTCTCTTTCTCTTTGTCCCCTATTGTGTCAGTTCACTGTGGGTGTGTTAGTGTCTGTGTGTGGGTCATTACGCTTTTCAAAGTTTTTGTTTGCCAAAATGTGTTGTGTTTGTGCTCAGTGAGCTTGGTTTGCTGAGTTTGAATTGAATCATCTAGATTATAATAATAATAATAATAATGATGATGATGATGATCTAGGACTCTTTTATGTCGTTCACTCTCTCTGTTCTCTCTCTCTCTCTCTCTCTCTCTTCAATCGTCAAATTTATTGAACAAAATAAATTATTATTATTATTATTTTCTTTGTTTGGTTAATTAAATTTTGCCACGTGCAAACGATTTTCAATCAACAAAAACCAAACTGCAAATCATCATCATCATCATCATTTTGAATGGAACAGGAAAAAAAAATTCAAAGTCTAAGCTTCGGACCTTTTTTTTTTTTTTTGGTTTGATTGTGTTCTGCTTAAGTTTCGATGATGATAAGTAGCTCATAACTTATGACAATACTGATGTGTATGTCTGTGTGTGTTTGTGTGTTAGTTTTAGTTTTAGTGTTTGTAAACCTACAAATCTTGGTGATCTTTGAGGCTCAAGAAATAATATTGCCCAGTTAGTGTTAGTTAGTTCTTGGAAATTTTGAGGAAAGAGCAGAGAAAAAAAAATGTCGATAATATTCGAGAACACGTGCCATCGACCAATCTTCAAATAAGAAAACTAGCTAGATTTATCAAGATTTGAACAAAAAATTTGAACCAAAATAAAAATCAGTTCAATGATCATTCGGTTCAGTAATAAATTTTCTGATTCTTCTCTTCTCTTCTATTCTCATTACGAAATTCTGAGAATTCTTTGCTCTGATCTTGTGAACGGTCCATACAGAGCTACACATACATCAGAATCTAGACCCGAAGAACCGAATGGAATTTAATTTTGGAATTCACAATTGCTTCAAATTATATCTCTGCTTTTAACTGGGGCCTAAATTTTGATTGTCCATTTTGAATTTTCATTTTTTTTTTTTTTTTGATGGAATTTTCTCTTCTCTAATCTTCTAATTTAATTCAAGAACTTTTTTTCTTTTTCGTTCATTAAATTATTTTTAAGAAAACAAAAATTTTCTTCTATTGAATTGATTGAAATTTTTCTGGGGAATCAAGCAATCAGAAGAGAAAATCTCGTTTTAGAATTTCTCCTAAAAAATTCTCTTTTTTTTTGAATTTCTCTCATCCCTATATGATTCCATAGAGTTTTGAAGAATTTCTTCCATTCTACACACACACACACAGGAGAATGTAAAAATCTAATCTATTCAAAAAAAAAAATAAAAAATCTAAGCCCTTAACTATTTCATCAATCGAACGAATTGAATGAATGGTATTAGAATCAATCGTTTCGATCTCTCTGATCAAAGACAAACAGCAAACAAATTTCTGTGAATTTTAAATTCTAATCATTCATTCGAATCTTTTTTCTTCCTCTTCTTCTTTTTTGTCAAGAGATGAAAAAGATTGAGAACCTGGAACGAAACAGAGAGAGAGAGAGAGAGGGGGGGAAATTTTTGAATTCTTTTTCAATAATGAAGATTGACAACAGCTTTACAGCCTAAGCTTAGAGTTTCATTCAATCATTGAAATTTAATTTTATCAATCAAATTTTGTTTGATGAAGAATAAACGAGATGAGGAAGAAAAAAATAATAATAATAATAATAATAAAGAAAGAATTAGGCTCGAATTTGATTCGAAAGAAGAGAAAAGAAATTTCACTCTCTAGGATTCTCTTCCAGTCTAGGTCTTTTAATTAGAATTCTAAGCTCAAATCTATTCAGAATTGATTAGATTGGAGTTGTTTTTGAAAGAAATTTTTTTTTTTATATTTCTTCTTCATCACTAGTCTTAATTAATCTAGTTCAATGATTTTAAATCTCTTCATAATCATTGAGCGATCTAGATTTTCGATTCTCTTTTCAAAATTTATAAGCTTAGATATGGCAAAGTTTAGCGTTACACTTCTTGACGAAATTGGGTTCCACTTTTTTTTTTGGTACCGTAAAAAATTTGATTCGATTTGAATCCGAAAGTATCTATGCTTTGGATTGAAACTTTTCCGCTCAACAACAATCAAATCAGATTGAATTGAATCGAATCGGGAATCGGATCAAATCGTCTCGATCGATCTAGGTCCTTGGAGGAAGTAGAGAATAGACTGATTCGATTACGAAAAAAATTTGATTGTATTCCAATCGAATTTCTGACTAGATTCTATTGCCCAAAACAAAATTTCGTCTCTTTTCTAGATTAAGATGATATGAATGAATTCATCGGCCCTAGTTCGTAGCAAGCGAAGAAAAAAAACTTTCCAAACAAACAATCCAAATGAATTGTGAAATTTCCATTTCAAAATGAAAAAAAAAACTTCCATCTCTTTTCTATATCTCAAATCAAATTCAAATTGAGTTCTGGAATGTGAATAATAAAATTTCGAATAGATTTTGAATGTGGAAATTGAATAAATATGGAATTTTCATTAGGTCCCTAGTGTACTTATGTTGAGCTTTGAATCAAAATAATGCTGATTATGATTAGATTTTGATGTGAATCTCAATCATCATCTTCATCATCATCATCAAACGAATGAATTTTTGATATAATTATGATGATTTCCATTCTAATTCAAATTAGATTCGAAAAAAAAATAGAAAATTGAGAGAGAGAGACAGAGAGAGGAAATTCCGGAATCGGATTCTGAACTTGGGTCTCGGCTCTTCCTCTCTTCAAGTACTTTGTCGTCATTCTCTTGAATTGATCGATTTGAAATGTTTCCGTTTCATTCGTATCGTAATTTTTCAAAGAAAATAAAAATTCTGGATCAAAAACTCGAATGCCTTCAGGGTTGATTTGATCGAAAGATTAGCCAAACATTGAATTAGTATGAATGGAATGAATAGAGGCTTGGCGCTTTTTTCTTATATCTTCTCTTTTTCTCAGTCAATTATTAATTAGTGTGAATTTTTTTTTTCGCTTTTTTTTGCAAATCGGATCATCGAAATTTTTTTGTCTCGACAAAATCGATTCTCTCAGACGAATCAAAGAACATTGCTGATGTTTATGATGCTGATTATCTCAGTGATCTAAGGTAGATACCATCTCAGAAGGATGAGATGCGATCGCTTCGAATCACAGCCAAATTCAGTCACATCGATCGAAACCAAAATCATTGAGTTCTCGACTTTCCGTCTCTCAATCTCAATCCCATCTTCATCTTTCTCTTCAACTCAATTATCGTAGTAATAAAAATGAATCTAGATTGACCAGATCGAGTGAATTAAGAAAAGTGAACAAATTATCTTCAAACTGAGTAAAATTCTGGTTAGCCAAATAGAAAAATAAAGAAAAAAGAAAAAATTATTATAGATTTGCAAATTAGATTAAAAATTTATCACTTCACTTCACTTCACTTCTACATTAGATATTTCATTACATTGATAGAATCAAATCGATCTAAAATCTTGATGACCATTGAAGATCATTCTAATAGCCAGACAGTTAATAAAACAGTCGATTAATAAAATACCGTAATCGTAAGCGAAAAGAATTCTCACCAAATTTCTTAGATTCAATCTCAATTGCTTTCATCTTTTTTCTATTTTTCTCTTTTTTTTTTCTTTGTCTATTCGTTTGATTTGTGAATGTTTAGTTTCAATTTTCGTTTGCTTCCGGGATTTATTTCTCTACCGCTATTCCATCATCTTATCTCAATGATTCTAACATTTCAAAGAATTAGTTAGTTTCTAGATTTTTTTCACCACTGATTTGAAAATAAATTCCAAATTCTTTAGTGAATTTGGTCGGAATCAAGAAGGACAGATGAAAACGATAGGCTCGAAGAGACTCTACGAAATTTTTCGGTCGGAAATTTTTTCATAGTACTCAAAATTACTTCGACATTTTTTCCCCCGTTCTTCGTTCTATTGCTATTAAATTAGCATAAATGATGATGATTGGATGAGGGTAGGAGAACAACAACAACAACAACAACAACAAGAATGTCTCATCACTGCGAATGGATTTCAGTTATTCAAGAAAAGGCGATCGAATCTTGATAATCTTCAACTTCATTATGATACGGTCTAGTTTTATGATGATGATGATGATGATGATTATGATGATTACCGAGAGATAAAAAGCAAACGTTCGAAAGCATTCGAAACAACAACGAACAGAGAGTCATTCCGTTTCCGTGCAAATTTATCGCTTTTGTTTGCGGCCTTTGGTGGTTGTTCTCCTAGATAAAGCTCGAACCGAAAAACAAAAAAAAAACATATTCGATTCGAAGCAAAGGTGGAGACCAGTGTTTCAAGTGTTTCTTCTCGATGGCTATGATTATGATGGTCATTTCTCTTCCTCTCTCTCTCTCTCTCTCTCTCTCTCTCTCTCTCTCGCTATCTCCCATTCTGGATAGATCGTTTTTATGATCCACATCTAGATTCTAGTTATTGTTTTTTTTTATTTTCCATTATTGTGCACGTTTCACCAAACCCAGTAAATAAAAAAAAAGAGTTTCCACAATATAGCTGGCTTAAAAATTTTGATAGAAAGAAAGAGAGAGAGAAAGAGAGAGATTTTGGAATTATCTTCATATCTGTATTCGTTTCACTATTGATTATCATCACCATCCCTATCATAATCATACACAGACAGACATCAAATAAATCATCTAGATAGAGTCATTTATTCCAAGATCATCATCCTTGCAATCATAATCGTTAAATTCGTTAGGTTTACTCTTATTTTCCTAACTAATAGCTAATCAAATGTTTTGAAAACAGAGAACGATTTTGATGATTTCAACATCTTCAAGCTTTATCAAAAATGTTTCGATTCAGATTTGAAAATTAAAATCAATTTAGAATGAGAGAGATAGAAAGATATCGGTCGTTTTAGGTTCTATGAAACATTTTGATTTGTTCCAAAATCATTTTGTTGGTGGGTGTGTGAGTGTGTGTATGTGTATGTATTCATACCGAATTTCAAACGCTCTATTTGATACGAACGTAATTTGTTTTCGAATTAAATCATTAAGTTAATTTGAAATGTAACTTTTTTCTAATATCATCAATCTTTCTCTCTATGATAATAATAATAATAATAATGGAAAAGTAATTAATTAATTTTCTTTCATCATCATCATCAACATCATTACTTTGTTCTAAACATCATCATTAGCTTAGATAATCGGTAAAAATTGAAACATAATTCAAAATTTCATTCATCATTGTTGCCATTTAATTAATTCATTTTCTAGATCTTCATTTCCTCTCTAATAGAATGTTGAGAGCATCTTAATCATTATGAGAAAAAAAAGATAATTAAATCATCCGTAAAACAAGCAATCGATACCTTAGATATGAGCTAGAATCTAGATCCAAGAAGATTCTGGCCTTTTTTTTCGATCACAACGCAATGATTCGCTTCTCATCGACAAATTTGCTTGATGATGTAGCTGTTCAGGTTTAGGATCGTGTTTCGAAACTCAAACTAAGATTTGCTTCCAGAAGAAATCATTGCCTCTCTCCTTCAAAAAAACTTCTAGATATTAGAAAATTTTGATAGTTTGATAGTTCTCATTCATAAAGAATTGCGATATTTGTTAAGTGAGGCATAAGTTTAATTAAAAAAAAAAAAAAAAAAAATTCCAGCAAATATCTTCCTCACTCTATCTTTGTCTCGGTCTCCGATGATTTGTTGTGCCATTTTTTTTCTCGCGTATTCTTTGTTTTCGATCTTCATCTTCTTCTTTTTTTTCGGTTTGATTATTATCAAATCTTCTTGCATCATAGAAGTACTGCTTCAATCTATTCATTTTCTTTCTTTCTTTTTTTTTTTTTTCATTCATTCTTCTGGAACTTGATGTTGTGGAAAAAATATGTCGCGTCATATGGCCTCTATGTTCGTTTTGTTTGCGAACGCTTTGAACCATCACCGAATACATAGTAGAGATAATATTGGAATGGAGAGTAGAATGCATAGCGATAATATTGGAAATCTAAAGCAGTTGAAATTTTTGTGACCTAAGCTAGCGAATCGAGAACAATATTCTAGAATCAAATGGATCAGATAATGGAAGAGTAAGAGAGAGAGAGAGAGAGAGAGAGAGAGAGAGAACAGAATAATTCATTCTGAAAATTCTTCAATTTTCGAAATAATTTTCCGCAATTTTTGTCGCCTTTTGATGATTCTCTCGCCGATACGGTTTTGTTTTGAGATTTTTTTTTCTATGTTCTCTACTATCCGCTGAGATTCTTTTCCGATTTTTTTTCATCTCGTTCTCCGATCCAACACATCCAATATATATCTCTAGCATTGTTTTTTTTTCTGTCACTCGTTCCGCATTGTTCCATTTTGGCTTTATTTTCCGAAAGCAAAGAGAGAATGAGAGAGAGAGAGAGAGATATTGATGAAGATTGAAATGAATTGAAAAAAAGAAAATATGAAAATAATAATATATTGGAACGGATTCTCTCTCTCTCTCTCTCTCTCTCTCTCTCTCTCTCTCTCTCTTTTCATAGAGTAAATCAATGAGATATTGAATGAAAACGATGATGACAACCTGTGCATTGATGCATGTGGTGTATTCCATCGAGAATCTTGAAATCAAAAAAAAAACCCGAGACAAAGAGAGAGAGAGAGAGAGAGAGAGAGAAAGAGAGACCTAGCTTCCTTGATTGTATTCTAGCAAAGATATTGAATACCTAAATACCGATAGAAATTCGACAGCATTCTAGGTATTCTCTCTCCAGAGAGGATTTCAATTTTGAATCAAGGGGAAAAAAATCGGATTTGTTTCGAACAAGAACACAGAGCTTTGATATGAAGAAGAACAAAATATTGAATTTAAATATGAATGCAATCGAAATGTGAAAGAGAAGGGAGAAAATTTTTTTTTTAATGAACAAAAAATTTTCGATGCAAGGTGTCATTTGCACCCGAAATCGAACGAAATCCATCGAAAGAAATAAATTGACGTACCTTTCTTTCACGAGATTCGATGACAATGAAATCCAAACGACACGTGCTTTATTTTGACAACGTTTTTCCGCTTCTTTGGAAATCTCAAAGATCCCTCCGATCTTTCTAGCACCGCTTCCAAAACAATCGCAATCCATCTCTCTCTCTCTCTCGGTGTGCATTCATCAACGATTGACATAAATTGACATTTTAGATAAACACAAACGAGAGGCGGAAAGGAAGTAAGGTGGAAGTAAGGGATGATTTGTCGATATCTAATGAAAAAAAAAACAATAGAAAAATTCAATTGTTTTTTTTTCGTCATTCAATTCATTTCTAACCTTCTCTAATTTGTTTTGCTTGGTTTGGTGTTTTTGTTCTTACGAAAATTGGTTTCGTTTTCGCGTTCCAAACCTAGCTAGCTAGCTTTTAATGATCTCTATGATCATCATCATCATCATCATTGTCTGTATTTAGGAAAAAGAGAATTGAATTTTAATATATTTACATTCCGTCAATAACCATAATCATCACCATCATCATAATAATCATAATCTATTATTATTATTACTATTATTATTATTATTATTATTTTATTTCATTCATTCTTGAAACTATCACTAAATTACAACTCATTATCATTAAAACATTAGTATTATTATTATTATTACTATCGTAGAAATGTAGGTTTTTCAAATGGAATTTTTACCCTCACTTCCTTTGGTTTTTGTTCCCGCTTCTACTAACATTTTCGATCGCAATCCTTCCAAAATTCCATTTTCATTTCATTTTCGGTTTTCATAATTTGGTTTTGGAGAGAAAATTTTTTTTTTTTCTTAATTTAATGAGAAAATGTTTTGGATTTTTCTCTTAGAGTCTCTCTCTCTCTCTCTCTCTCTCTCTCTCTCTCTCTCTCTCTCTCTCTCTCTCTCTCTCTCTCTCTGTCCTTAGTTTTCTATTTCGAGTGAAATCAATTATATTATTATATCGAAAGAATTATTGCTAGTATTACTTGGAACATAACTACTTGGAACTTGGAACTGTTCATCTAGCTTAATTTTGCTATTAATTTCAATTATGACAAACGCTTTTGGACTAGTGAAATTTAGGACGAGAAAAAAAATTGAATGAAAAAAAAACATTAAATAGTTTTGTGAAATGAAAAATGTGAAAATTATCGCAACCCTTTCACTTTTTATTTACCTTTCTACGGTCCTTGTTTTCAACTCTTATTTTCGGAATGAGTTTTTCGAATTCTCTATCTCTTTTCATAATAATGAAGTTTGATTGGAACTTTTTTTTTCCACCAAATCTATGGCCTAGAGATTCTGGGCCCTAGATCTATTATTGCTACCTTTTTTTTCTCTATTTTTTTTCATTTTGACTTTTTTTCTTTTGCTCTCTTCGCATCAACGAAATTTAGTTTTTAATTGGCAATGAGTTAACAATCATAAGGGAAATGAAAGTACAAAATCAAAATAGAACCAAAGAGAGAGAGAGAAAGATTCATTTGATTGAATTCATTAAGAACTCTCTTAATTTAAGAATCTATTTTTCGATTCTATCTGTCTCTAGTTCTATCAAGTTGAAATTGAAAGCCATCATTAAAAACGATAACGATTGCGATGTCGAATTGATGGTTTGATATACTTTCCAATTAGTATTGCACTTTTCACATCGAAAACATATTGAAATGGAAAAACAGACACAGCTTCAATGATGATTTGGTTGATGGGTTTTCAATGAAAAGAGAGTACCATTGTCAAGAGAGTACCACTTTTTCTATCGAGTATCTCACATATTTTTTTTTTCTCGAAAACTAGATCCAATTTATTTATTTTTATTTTTTTAGGTTATTTTTTTTCGCTAAAATATTTTCTAATTTCAATTCTTGAAAAGAAAGACCAAAATTTATTCGAAACGTAAGCTTTAGATCAGCATTGTGGTTTCGTTTTGTTCAATATGCTCGTTTGTTCCAAATGTAACCGTAATTTTTGGTATCGATCTGTTTCGATTCGAACAAATCGATTGATTGATTGATTTTTTGATTATCTTTTGTCATCGTATTAGCGTTTTTTTGTGTTTAAATTACCGAAATGACCGTGTTATTTCTCTAACCTTACCATCTCGCATTGATGATGTCTGATCGCTTCAACAATCAAAACGAGTCGCTTGAGGAAAATTCTCGAGAATAGTTTCAATTCTCTCATTAAATCATCATTATCTTCTTGATGTTAATTATTCTCATCAAACGGAATTCATTTAAAAATTTTGGACGTTTTTTTTTTTTGGTTTTTTTGGTTTGCTTGGTTTCGATATTTCTAATTACCAAAAAAAAAAATCTAGTCCTAGTTGTTTGAAATCCCAGCACTTATGATATCGTCTCGAATCGAAACCTATAGAATAATTTATTAATAGTGTAACTTAGATCTCTCTCTCTTTTTCTTTCGCAAGAGTTCGTTATGACCGAAAGAATGACTAAGAAGCAATTTAGAATTCTGGGACCGAGAGGATGCTAGAGATTGTGTTCGGTTTTCGCTTGTATGAGCTCATTTACAAAGAATGACCACCATCTAGCACGTATTGTGCTTGGCAGTTATTGCAATTCTTCATCATAGCTATTCATGTTTCTGGAACACGCGTTCTCAAAAAGCGTTTCATTGTTGGTGGATCGAACACAAATGGTACCAATTACATTACATTTAGAAGCTTTATTTGATGACTCACTGCATTCGGATCGAATTTCATCGCAAGAGAATTGCAATGCTTTTATTGTCGAATTGAGAATCGCTAGAATTTTTTTTATATCTTTCAATAAACAAAAAAACCAAACTAAACTAAACTCATAGCTCTCGAACAGATCCAAGTATTTTTTTTCTGCTTGTGACATCAAAAGAATCGGAAATGTTTACCTAAAATCTTAACGATTATCTAACTGAGATGAGATCTTCGCCCGTCTCGAGAATATTTTTTGATAATATTCCATAATGGAATGCATTCAACCATATTGGCTTTAGATCGAGAGATAAGATCTGATCGACAACATAAAAAAAGAGATTAATCGAAATTGAAAGCTTTGAAACAAAGTTGAAAAAAAAAATTTAATTAAAAAACTTAAACTCTTTAATGATTTAATCATCAAAAGAATGAAGATTCTCTTTGTTTCGATTCGATAATTGAATCACAATCGAAATTTTTTTTTTTCTAACTCTTTTGTAATGAAAAGATCTTTTTGTGAGGAAAAAGTTTCAATTTTTCTTTTTTTTTAATCTCTCGATTCGCATCGATGATTCAATGAAGCCTATTTGAGCTAGTGATTTTGATTTGAAAAATGTTTGGAACAAATATCATCATCAACTTTATTTTTGACACTATCTTAACAATCTTTTCATACACAGCACTAATCTTAAGCTTAGAAGAATTTTGAAAAAATTTTTATTTGAATTATCAAAAAGAAAAGTTCACATCGATTCTATTACTTCCGTTAGAATCATTGAGACTGGACAATAGATAAAGAGAGAGAGAGAGAGAGAGATTAAAATTACAAATCTATCATCACAAATCTATTCTATTCGAAAAGAAAATCGTAGCTATTTCCTTCAAAAAGCTAAGATTTCAATCAAAAAAAAAAAAAATTCTCTTTTGCTAAAGAGAGATTTTGGATTTGAAGAATTATTTTCTTTCAACAAATAGAGAATCAAAGTTTTGCATTTTGATTGAATTTTTCCATCAAAAAAAAAAAAAATCCAAAAAAAAAAAAAAAACATTCAAAAAATTCGATTCCAATTCAATTGAAATTTGTTTGTTTCTCGGATGCTGAATCATTGTCGCTAGTGCCAAAAATATACATCCCGATTTCGTTCGAAACAAATTAGTCACAGATGATTGCTTCAAACAATTACCGAATAGCTCTCTCTCTCTCTCTCTCTCTCTCTCTCTCTCATCCAAAATATTCGATATCGATTCTTTGCAGAATTTGCTCGATTTTTATTGCTCTCATCCATTTAATAGGTTTTTCTCCCCCCAAACTTCTAATCTAAACTTCTAACAGTTTGTGTAACAAAGAAGAAGAAAAAAATTTAAACAAAAATCTAGAATCCAAATCAAAAAAAAACCGGATCGTTCGGATTTATTAGATTGGAATCTTTTCGTCTCGAACGAAAAAAAAAGAAAAAAAATTTGCTCAAAACTTTGGGTCGCTCCCTACTCAACATCGATAGAGCGAGCTAGCTAGCGAAAGGCTATAGCTTTTCGTTCTATTTCCGGCGACAAGACGAAATTCATTTTGAAAAAAAATCAAAATTCGTATTCGAAAAAAAAAAATGCGATAGCTTTTGATTCGTTTTTTTTTCTCTCATTTTCTGCTGACACATCATATTTGTCACATCATTTTGTATCAAACGTTTGCAATGTACGCGATGTGTACTCAAAAGTTTACTACGAAAACGTAGGCGATTAGATTTTTGCATCTTTTTTTCCCCCTCTCTTTGCTTTGAAATCTTTCTCGAACGTTGACGATGATCATCACTGATCTAGCAAAAAGATCTCACAAAACGAGATCTCACAAATCTCGAAATTCACACAAGTGGATCCGAATCTTTCCGATCTTTAACTTTTCCTTTCGATCTTCTTTGATTTTGACTTACGATAAGCTGTAGCACTTAACTCATCACTTAACAGTGGTGGAACAAAGTTAGAGAGATAAAAAAGATCAAAAAAAAAATTTAAATGAAGAAAAAAAAAACAAAAGCTAAGATATGCAAATTTTTTTTTTGCTTTTTGGATTTTTTTCTACTTCTTCGGATCACACAACGCCTTGATCTGCGCATTCAGCTAGCTAGATTCGAATAGCTATTTCTCATTAGAAATATTTAGGGTTCAGGGAAGTTTCATTTTTGATCGAAAACCGATCATCGCAAGTTGTAACAATCGAAAAGCGAAAAGAATGGCTCTTCTTCTGACGATGCTAATAAAATCGACAATTCCATCGCTATCCCTTTGTGATCATAGCTCAAACTAAAAAGAAAAAAATTTAGTTTTGTCTGTGGAAAAAAAAATTCTTAGAAATCATAGATCAGCTGTGAGGACACACATATATTATTAAAATCATTAGATCAGAAAAATTCTGATTTAATAATCGGAATCATTCTCGAACGCTCCTCTCCGCTAGGTGGCTGATTGTCAACTTCTTTTCCGCATGAAGTGGCAACTTATTAAAAATTACGAGAGAGGGCAAAATAAAAAAACTATAATTTAACTTCCTAGCATAAACTTTCTAAACAACTTCAACCCATTTAAATTGAATAAAGTTCGACCAAATACAAACCTTATAGAAACCGAACCTATCCAAACTTAATTCAAGCCTAACCTAACCAAAACCGAACCAAAACCAAACCAAACCTAACCTAACCAAACCTAACCAAACCAAAACCAAACCAAAATTAAACCAAAACCAAACCTAACCAAGCCAAAACCAAACCAAAACCAAACCAAACCTAACCAAAATCAAACCTAACCAAGCCAAAACCAAACCAAACCTAACCAAAACCAAACATAACCAAACCAAAACCAAACCTAACCAAACCAAAACCAAACCAAACCAAACCAAACCAAAACCAAACCAAAACCAAACCAAAACCAAACCTAACCAAAACCAAAACCAAACCTAACCAAAACCAAACCAAACCGAACCAAAACCATTAAATTTGCGATCACCTCACCCTATAAGGCTATAGACATAGATAGATTCTCTGCTAGAATTGCAAAATCATAGATTTCATCGTTATGTCAGATCTGATGTGTCATATCTTAAAGATAGATTTAGATTGCCAGATTGATTCGCGCTTAAATTATGGTTAGTCTAAAAAAATTCGGAAGAAGAATAAGAAATTTGGATATCGCCCTCTATCGTATTCCCTACTGATAGCTTATTGCGCAAAAAGTAATTTGATGACAGTTAGTCCACCTGGCGGAGAGGAGCGTTCGAGAACGATTCCTAATAATCTTCTCTCTCTCTCTCTCTCTCTCAATCCTAGTGTGTGATTGGATCGATGCCCATTCCATTGAATTCGTAGCGTAGAACGTTTTTTGGATCGTTGTGACTCATTTCTAGAGCGAATCTCAACCTAGATCGGTTTTCTAGACATTAATTTTTACGAAAGGAAAAAAAAAGATCCATAGAGATATTTTTCTCGGTCAATAAAACTTTGAAACTTTTCTCGATCCAAAATTAAATCTATGAATTTGTATTGATTCATTCGTTCTCTCTCTCTCTCTCTCTCTCTCTCTCTCTCTCTCTCTAAATCATTACGCATCTGGGTACGTGTTTGTTTTTCTTACTGTGTGTCAAACATTTAGAAACATTGGATGCGATCCAATATAACTATAGCTTAGGCTCCCTGTATCATTCACATCACATTTGAGCATTATTACATTTAGAACGCGTGCTAATCACTTGCTGACTAGCACTCAATAATTTATTTCGCTGTTATTTGTATTGAGTCATCATTTGTTTCATCTCTTCCATTGTGGATACGAGCACCAAAAAAAAAAAACGAAACGAAACGAAGATAATAAACCAATCGAACTTACTTGATCCAAAATTGATCTGATAGAGTTTCAGCTCTAGCTATCGTAGCACTGTTTCCGAATTTCTTTTTCTCCCTTGATTTCCATCCGAAGTATTGCTTAGTTTAAGTTAGATTAGTAGAACAAAAAAAAATAAAAATAAAAATAAGGAAACCTTTGCTTTTGATTATTACAAATTGGATTTCCATTTTCCATCTCGTTCACGATTTCCATTCTTCCAATTCCAATTTTCCAAACCAATTTGTTTAGATCTTTGATGATTAGAGTCCAAGCGAAAGATTTGCTTCGAAACGAAATTGAATTTTTTTTTCAACTTCTGAATCATTTCTACGCTTTTTTTTTCTTGATTTCTTCATTGATTGATTGACATCATCAGTTTGATTATTCATAGAAAATCGATTGATTGAATTATCTTTATTCTTCGCTTTTTGAACAGAGAAAGATTTGAGGGAGGAAAATTTGCGAAGCAAATCCTCTCTCTCTCACTCTCTGCATCTTCTCTTTTTATTCAAAAGATCTAGAATCGAGATCTAGGTCTAAGGGAATGAAATCTGAATGAGTTTATTTGCTCAATAAATTGATGCTTCAGATCTTTCTGGACCTTAGACCATAGGATCAAATCAGAGAGCAAAAGAACACATCATTTCATCATCATCATTTATAGTCGATGATGAAAACAAATAATTACTAAATCATTGAATGAAAGAATCTTTGAAGAGAAGAAAAGCAAATGTTCGCTTGAATGATTCAATGAGATTGGTCTCGATGATTAGCTTTGGAATAAAAAAAAAAAAAAATTTCTTTCTTTCTCTCTTCACCAGTGTCAGGATATCGAGCTCTTTTCACAATCGAATATTGAATATTTCACACGTGTCGAATCTCAGCCTTTTGAAAGTTTTTTGTTTCTCGTTCTAAAAACGATACGATACACTTGAAATGAATGGAATGAATCATTTCCTTCGATAACATTTCAATAGTGTCCAATTTTTGATGCGATCCAAAACGGATCTGTTCTTGAGAAGATAAAAACGCACTCTGTATAGTCTATTTAGTTCTTCATATAATCAACAAACCAAATTATGAGTGTTTGGAGAATTCCCCCCCCTCCTCCCATTTTCTCTGTCCCTTGCATCCTCGTTCAAATTTTTCACTTTTAAACCTCCGGTATTCGAGCACTTTTATGTCTCTGTGTATGTGTTTGGATCTTTGTGATGACAAATTCGTTTGTCTAACATTGTCAATCTAAATATCGCTTTCGGGAGATTTTTTTTTGTTTTGAATAATTCTGTTTTTGGAAAAATTCTAGATTGTAACATTTGTCAAACATCCGATAATTTCTCTATGAGAACTCTATTTGAATGCTTCAAAGCTGTTAGGAGGCTCTGGAGGGCATTCATTCATTTTTCTCTTGTCTTTTTAGTTATATGTTAAGATCGTAATGATTGTTAATATCCACTCAATAGACGAAAATAAATTCCATTCTAATAATTTGAATGCCCAATTCTTCTCTACTAGCCCAGTTATCGTGGATAGTATGTTAATCTCGATGCCAATAATTATAGTCGTCTCGCAAGTAATCGTAGTTGACCAAGTTTAGCCAATAGCACTTTTGAAAAGATTTGAGAAAGCAATCAATTTGAAACGATCAGCTCGATTCAATTTGTTTCACAGTGATCCAAAAATATCTCTCTGATTAGAGAAGAGAGAGAAATTTTGGATTGAAAAATGCTCTCTCTCTCTCTCTCTCTCTCTCTCTCTCTCTCTCTCTCTCTTCCCTACGGTCCGAATAGCTCGAAAGGTGTTATTGTTTTGATTAAAATCAATAATAACATCATAACGAGTGCTACTGTTGTGATGATTGAATCTATTCTGATATTTCATCTCTATAGAGTGCTAGTGATTGGATCCGGACCCGGGAACTCTCTCTCTCTCTCTCTCTCTCTCTCTCTCTCTATCTCTTTGCTACGAAACAAAATTGAAATTTTTGTTACAAATTTATTAACAATAAATTCGTTTCAATATCTGTTTATTTGTACAAATTATTATCGAGCCTATTCTCTAGAAGTTGTTGTTACTCTCTCTCTCTCTCTCTCTCTCTCTCTCTCTCTCTCTCTCTCATTTCATTCTCGAAACCGATTCAATGATTATATCGATCTCTAGTAATAATATTGAAAAAAAACAGAACCCAAAACAATAACCTTCGGTTTTCGGTTCTGTCTAGAATCATTTTCTGTTCTGTTTATCGGATTCCAACATCCAATATTGTTCGCGTGTCTGTGTGTGTGTGCAGACACGGAAAATAGTAGCTTTAAATTTCGAACCTTACAAATTATTTCTCGAAAACATATTCTGATCTCAAACAATTGGAAACCTTAGAACGAAAGAAATGGACCTAACCTGTCTCGATCGCTATCGAAAAGAATTGGAACGGAAAAGTTTTTGTCTTTTCTTTTCTTGTCTTTTTTTTTTTTTTTTTTTTTGTTTCATCTTCGTGGGTACTCTATGATCTAAGTAAGGTTTCTACTTCTTTCAATTTTTTCTCTATTGGTTCCAACCAAAACCTAGTAACCTTTAAGGTAGGTCTAGGGAATTAAATTGGTGTTACAGTCAAAAATTTGGATGAGTACATTGTGTGTTTAGCTACACTGTTGGTGAGGCTATACGACAACATCGGTGACATGCGATTCATTTCGAGAACTTATAGAGCAGAACTTTGAATTGATGTAAATTTAACGTGTTTCATTCACTACGATAGACGGACAAAATAGACGAGCGCTCCAAAGAAGACGAAGGGACAAAGGAAAGAAGGGCAAAAAAAAAAAAATAAAAAATTAATACAACAACCCTTGTGTGAATGTTGTAGAATACAATTAGTAAAATTTGATGAGATTTTCTAGCTCTCTTCTTTCGATCCAGAATCAAATCCAGAAAGAATTTCTGTATGCCAATATTTTCTAATCAAAAAAAAAAAAAAAAAAACTGCTCTCGAAGTTAGAGTGAGTGAGAAAATTGCTTCAACACTAGGATTGAAAAGTTTCTTTGTCTCTCTCTCTCTCTCTCTCTCTCTCTCTCTCTCTCTCTCTCTCTCTCCAATTCGTTTGACTAGTTTGAAAAGTTTTTTTTTCTCATCACTAATCAAGCCAATTACCTTTCTCGACATCATCATCATCGTTGTTGTTGTTGTCATCGTTGTCATTGCAAATCTGCCAGAGTTCTCTGTTTCTCATTCATATACCTTGAATGCTTTTTCGAAAATTCTAGTCCCTTGAATCTAGTGATAAATTGGAAATACAAATTTGAACTGATTTGCTTGGCAAAATCCAATCGGAACTTTCATCTCTCGATGTTCGAAATAGATCGCAAGGTCCAATTTATTCCATTAGATTAGAATCAATATTTACAATAGCGTAACGAATGGAAACAAGAGAGCCAAGAAAAAATCAATACTCCTTTTTAAGAGTTATAATTTCAATCAAAAATAATTTGTTTCAATTCTAGATTGCAGCTATATCGAATTCAAATATCTCTTCTCAATAGAGATGGTTTGTTGAGAAAGCTCGAAGCAGAGTGAGAGAAAGAGAGAAGAAAAAACAATCTCTAAAACTATCAATTAATTTCGTTCTATAGTTTCGAACGTGTCCGGAAACAATATTCTCGATGATTTTGTCGATATTCGAAAAACAATTCATTCTTCGATCAATTTTTGTCCTCTCAATTCACCTCAACCTCAATATCATCACCCTAAGGCTATCTAATCTAGCGAAAATGTTTTTTTTTTGTTTCGTTTGCTTCCTCGTTAATAATTAATCATTAATTTTAATTTATTTCTTTTTTTTTCTTGTGTTCTCGTTTTCTCTTCTCTTCACCACCATTATTCATCTTCGTTCAATGTAGTGTTCCATGCTGATGATGTCATTATGAGTCCACCGGAACAAGCGGATGTTGAGGATGCGGATCCAGATGAGCTTGAAGATGATTTCGATGTCAATGATGATTTCTCTTAGTGAGTTATCTCCTATGAATCCATCAAGAATTGTTTGTTTCATTCATCTAATTTTTTTCTATGATTTTTTAAGCTATGATAATGATCAATCATCATCATCATCTTCATCGACGATCACACCGAATGCGAATAACACTAGTGATCTAGATGAGAGTAAGTGTTTCGAATCTTGATCATCTTCATCAAAAAAAAAAATATCTTTTCTAATTGATGCGCTATCCTTTTCGATTATTTTTTTTCATTCTAAGATTCACATCAATATTTTCTACGAATCGAGAAACCTTTAACGAATCTGACAAAAGAAAGCGGCGATGATGTTCGATTGAAATGTGAGTTTAGTGGCAAACCGAAATTGAAAGTTAATTGGTATAAGAATGAGGCCCCGATCGAATTAGAAACTGGAAAGATTTCGGTGAAATCGACTAAAATTCAACCGGATCGGATACGAGCTCGATTGATCATCAAACGATTGGATACGCACGATACTGGCTACTATAAATGTGAAGCTACCAATGGCTACACAACGATCGAATCCACCGGTGTTTTGGTAGTGAAAGCTTGTAAGTGTTCGATTGATTTGATAATCTACGAATGAAAAAAAAAAACAATAAAATTTTCTTATTTTTTTTTTCTATTCTTCTCCTCTCTTCAACGAAGATGATTTCAATCAACCGAATATGAATAATCCACCACAATTCTCACCACCGGAAACAATCATGCAGCCAAGGTAGGTTTTCGTAGCTCTAGAGATTCTTAGAAAGCGAAAACGCATTTTTTTTAAATAGAAAAAAAATTGAATCAAATAGAAATTTCTCAAAGATAATCGAATCAAAATTAATTTAATAATTTATTTCTTTCGTCTTAAAGATCGAATGAGATTAGTTTAGAATAATCGTTGAAGATTTTTGTTGATATTTGTCTCTCTCTCTCTCTCTCTTCCGATTTTCTAATATTAGATTTAGAGTTTTATCTCTCTCTCTCTCGGTCTTCATCAGTGGTTCTGATTTAAGGACGCACGGCGCACAAGCTGAACGATGCAAACGTTCGTGCAGGGAGTGCGAAAGGAGGATCGCCAGCTTACTAAATTAGTACCGCTGGTCTACATAATTAAAATTCTACATTTTTTTTTACCTTTCTCTCTCTCTTTGTTTCTTTTTTTTGGGTCTCAATATCGAATTTCAATTTTAATCTCAAATACAAACTGACATTTTGCTTTCAATCTAATTAATTCTTCTCTTAGGATAGCATAGATTTCATTCATATTTTTATAGCTGTCACTTTGTTTGGTCCGTTTGATAATATTTGATATGATAGTCTCTCTCTCTCTCTCTCTCTCTCTCTCTCTCTCTCTCTCTCTCTCTCTATCGGTGATAATAACACAAACAGATTGAATTTGAATAGATCAAAACATTAGATAGCGTGGATTACTTTTTTTTTCTAGTCCAGATTTATATTTATAGCATTGGCTTTGTTAATTGAAAGTACCAATCATCTAATTCTTCATGAAATCAAAAACAATTAATTAGTTTGGATTCAGCTTAATTTTTTTCTCTCTTCTTTCCGAAATCTCTTAGATTTTTCGAGCTCAGTTGATCGTAGTCTCGATTAAGGATCGATGTCTAGGGAACAAGAAACGAGAACGAGAGAGAGAGAGAGAGAGAGAGAAAAAAAGCGAATAGCTTCGATTGAAATCTCAATCAAAAGGTTTCGTGTTGTGTTGTGTTGTTTGTTTCGAAGCCGAGGTCATTATTCACCATCTTTTTTTTTCTTTTTTTTTTAATCCGATTTGTTTTTATCCATTTCGATCGAAAACAATTCGAAGAAATTCAGCTATCTTCAGCACTTCATCGTAATTGTATCTCAGTATGTTTGATGATCCAAAAAAAAATTAGGCTACAATCGTTCCAAGAATAGAGGGCGTTCTTCTTTCTAGAATCTGTTCCAAAAAAAAAAATTGATTAGTCTAAATTTGGATCGCTTTATTGGAATGAGTTACAAACAAGAACATCCGAAATCAAATAGAATCAAAAAAAAAAAAAAAAACGAGAAGAAGAATTGTTCTCGAATGAATTCGAATTGAATGAGTTATGCAGTAGGCAATTTCTTTCATCGCAATAAGATTCGATGAGATTAAATTTTTTTTTCTTCATACTTCGAATCGAGATGAATACAAGGAACATCTTCGAACACTAAGCAAAACCGATTAACTTTTTCATTCAATAAACCAAATCTTATTCATTTGATTCAAACCGAAATGAATTGTTAGTTTCGTTTCGTTTCTCAATCAAACCTCCTTATTCTGTTCGAGATTAAAACTAATCAAAAATTATTGTACATTGTGGCTAGGTTTATGGGAAGATTTTCATTTCAATCGTACCGAAACAGAGAGAGAGAGAGAGAGAGAGAGAAAGAGAGAGAGAGAGAGAGAAAAAAAAACAGCAATAAAAACCTAAAGAATTTTAGTGCTTCAAGTCGAATTGAAACCTAAACGAGAAAACTGGCAATTGTGGATTGAAATTAATCTAACGTTGTGGAATCAAGCAATTTTCGCTAGTTTATCGAACAAATAGATCGATTTTTGGATCGTAACAAATAATCGAATCTTATTCTGTTTCCTAGTTCTATTTTTTTCTGGTTTTCTCCAATTTCTTCTTTTTTTTCTCGTTTGTTTACTTTCCAAACATTGTTTGCTTCGACTTCGATGTTGTAAATGTCAGTCTCTAAAATGATCTAGAATTTATTCGATACCATCTTTAATTATACTGAATTGAACAGAGTTCAACAGCCAGTTGTTGATAATTGAAATTGGTTTCGATTTTTTTTATTTTGTTTACTTCCTCTTTTCTCTTACTCTCTCTCTCGATCGAAGAACGTATTGTGTAATACGATGGTCATAGGTTTTTTTTCGTTCGAAAGAGAAAGCCCAACAATTAACTTTTATGCGGCCCAAAGAGAGAAAAACCTCCCCCAAAATTTATATCGGGTTTTATGGGTGTGTTTGTTAGCATTTATTTGCGATTCCGATCCGTAGATTATTGATTCTAGACTATCGTATCGAATCAAACTCTTTCACAAAGGATATTAATCGATTCGTTTCAAGTTTGATTACTATGATCCAAATTGATCCAAGAATTGCTTTAGTATTCCTATAGTTTGCGAAGCAAACAGCCACTCCTTAAAAAGCTCTAGTTGTCCTAGAACCTAGATAAATTTTTATTTCTTGATGCTTAGAATCAATCATCTTGAATCTTCTTGAATGTAGAAGATTCTTTATTTTATATTCAAACAGACAATTTATTGGAAGAAATTTATCTTTCTCTCTCCTTCTTTCATTACTATTATAGCCATTATTGCATATCCGTTTCTATCGTCAATCGAAACGAATCGGAATCGATTTTTTTTTCTCTGCCTAGTTTTGCCTATTCTCAAATTAATTTCTCTTCTTTCTCGAACAAACATTCGAATATAAGTAATGATTATAATTTGATTCAAACATCAAACATCTACCATAATTAGTTTTATTTCATTTCATCAAGCAAAAAAAAAGTAAGATTTAGGCGAGGAAGAACTCTAGAATCATAGAGCTTAGATCTTCTAGATCTAACACACATTCGGACCGAATTTCTGGTTTCGTTTCGATCTCTTCTCAGATTCAATTGTGTACTCTGTTTTTTTGTTTCGTATTCTCTCTCTCTCTCTCTCTCTCTTTGTCTCTTCTCGATGGTGCGTAATAAATTTTCACACTTCTCTCTAAAACTTTACATTAATATGTTTGTAATGTAATACTTCTTTGGAATTTCTCTCATTCGCTATCTTTGCTCTAGGTCTCGTATGGCTGTGATTTATAATTGACTTAATAATAACTTTCATATCTTCTTTCTCTCTCGCTCTCTCTCTCTTTCTTCTCTCTGAAGAAATCTTATCGAATAAAGAAAAAAAAAATTCTGTGAAGGAAAAGTTTTTTTTTTTCGTTGTTTCTACTTCTGATTCTTGGAACGAAAAGATTAAGTAAGTAAGAGAGAGCGAGAGAGAGAGAGAGAGAGAGAGAGAGAGAGAGAGAGAGAGAGAGAGAGAGAGAGAGAGAGAGAGAGAGAATTCCGAGAGATAAAGAATTACTGCAGCAATTTATATGAAATTGAAATAATCGATGTCGATGTTCTTGTTGTTGATGGTGGTGGTGGTGGTGATGATGGTGAAGATGATGGCGATCATCATAATTTTCTTTCGATCGAAGTTTGTACCGTATTGGTTGATTTAATGAAGTTCACTTACTTCTCATCTCTAAGAATCGAATCATCATCATCATCATTATTATTATTATTATTATTATGATTATCCAAACACATTTGGATTCGTTTTTTTTCCATAATTATTTTTCTATGTTAAGCTGGAAGATCGAGATGAGATGATATCTTTATGTGATCGAAGTGAGACCACATTGAATCGAAAAAAAAAAATTGATTCTTCCAGATGTTTTCGATTTAGTTTCTTTTTTCGTTTCGGAATTTAATCTCTTAATTCCAGAAAAAAAAACATTTCCTTACCATTGGATCACATCAGAGATGATAGTGAGATCAATATTTCATCGCCCTAAACATCTTCATCATCGAATCATAATCGATGATTTTATGATGTCTCAATTCGATAGCAGACTCTCTTCGATTGCTTAGAAACAGAAACAAATGTAAGGATTACAATACAGGAAATCCCTAGCTAGGCCCCCTCTCTCACTCTCTCTCTCTCTTACTCTAAATCTTTTCCAATAGAATCAATCTTTGATTTGACCCATTAGAACCTATCGTATAGTTTTTGGTATTAAATAATAGGCTTTGATATTCTTCGAGAATAACCCTTTTCTTTTTCCGTTCGCTTATCTTCGAAGTTTGAGGTCGATTTATTTCAATTTTTTTTTGCTAGATTTAGTTTCGCCGATGTTTAATTCTAGATTCCAATCGAAATCGAATCTCTCTACGAAGAATATGAAGTTCATTAATAATTGATGCTATGTTATTCTCAATTATCAAAGAAATCTAGCATATTCTCAATCAAACTTTCCGATCGTTTCGAATAGTTTGACAGTTGCATAACGACAAATCAAGAATTGGAAGTGCAATCAAACCGAAGAGAACCGATCCGAAAGAATCGAGTAGAAAATTGGATTTTAGAATGAAGTAATTCTTCTTTAGCATTGTCCACCCCCCCTCTCTACCTCTCTCTAGGTCTCTTTGGGCTGTATTGTCTGTATTATTATATTACATCTTGCGAGCGAGAACTAAATAATTCAAATCGCATCTAAAATGAATAGTTATTATTCGGATTGTTTGATTTTTTTTCACGATATTACCACTGTGCTATTGTTTGCATTCGAGAAACTATCAAACTAGATTCATTTGAATGCGAATTATTTGAGAGAAAAGATTGGCTGCATATGATTGTTTGATGTTTGTTTGTTCTACCTCTTTCTCTCTCTCTCTCACTTTGATCTCTATTGAATGAGTTTGATTGTAACAATTTTTGGAATGTTTCAATGACTCGATTGTTTGTCTCTCGAATCGAATCTATTAATGTTTCGAAACATCAAAGAATTTGAGATTCGTAATCGAAACAAGATGCTTTGAAAATGATTTGAATCATCGTCATCATCATCATCATCATCGTTTCTAATGGCATCGTTTTGAAATTATTGCTAGGTTTCCTAGGAGACAAAAAAAACGCTATATAAAACCTCTCTCTCTCTCTCTCACAATTGAAATTCTTTCGAATTTCTTTCGAGAATGGTGTTTGGTGAGATGATGATGATGATGATGATGATCTTGATCAACATCATCGATTGATGGAAAATCACCATCATCATTATTATTATTATTATTGTTATTGTCTAGAATTGCGACTACAAATAGACTATGGATTCTTGTTCGAGAGTGTTTGACATTCTCTCGGTCTTCAACCCTCAGCACTTATTTCCATCTGGCTCAACAATTATGATGATGGTGATGGCGATGGTTATAGCTATGGCTATGGTGAATTATCTGGAAACGTTTTTTTTTCGATCGCTAAGTAACGATTCTTTGGAACTTACCCCTCTACTCATTTTTTGAAATATTTCAACAACTGGCATCTTCAATGAAATGCTTTCTCTCTCTCTCTTCATTACGATTTCTGTTTGGGTTTATTCAGCCCGCTATTACTCGACTGTCATTCTTTCTAGAATCTAGATGTTTCAAAGCAAAACTAAGTAAACAAAGAAATCGAAACGATCCAAAAGAGTCTCTTCACTCTCTCTCTCTCTCTCTCTCTCTCTCTCTCTCTCTCTCTCTCTCTCTCTCTCTCTCTCTCTCTCTCTCTCTCTATCTGCCTTTCGATCTTTTTACGAGATTGTTACTTTATTTCGGAATTTGTTTCGTATCTTCAATTCCAAGAAGATTCGAAGCCGATGATTGCATTGATAACATCGGTGAAACAATAATTCAATAAAATCCAAATGAATAGATGAAATTTGTTCCATTTCTGGTGCTAGAATTCTATCCAAATCATCACAATTTAATGTTTACATTATTCTTTCAATTCGTTCGGTTTTCTGGTTGTGAGAGAGAGAGAGAGTGCGAAGAAAATTGAGACAAAAATCGTTGTTGAATATTGTCGTTTGAAAACTAGTGTGATTTTGTTCAGCATTTCCCTTCAATCATTGATTGAGAGTAGAAAGAATCTGATTGGATCTGGGCCTCTTTTTATTCCATTTTTTGATTCGATATTAGAATATCTTCACTTCCTACTCTCTAGGCCATCACAACAGCTTCAGATTCGATCGTATTGAATCGAGCACTGGCGAAGAACACAATGACAGTCTCAATCTTTCTCTCTCTCTCTCTCTCTCTCTCTGATATATTTCAGTCTCGAACAAAAGAGAAGAAAAAAATTATGAAATTTTAATTTTCCGATAAAAAAAAATCTTTCAATTTTCTCAACCAAACCAAGAGGTCTAGTTGGTTCATTGTGGATATAATTATCTCTCTGGTGCTGTGTATGTTTAAAGTCTCATTTTTTTTTTTGGGTTAAGAGAAAATTAGATGGGGAGAAAATTTCGATATTCTATTTAGAAAAAAAAATTTTTTATTCAAATATTTTGTTTCCCATCTTCATAAATGATCGAGAACATAAATCATAGAAGCTTATCGGTTTTTTTTCTCGTCTGGAGCCAAGCTAAAAAAATTCCAATCCTTTTGTTCCAGAAATTTTTTTTCCTTCTGTTTCGAAGTTGCAATCCAATTCGCCATCTTAAGACGTAATCAATCGTCTAGGTAGCGAACAGAAAAAAAACTAATTTTGTAAACTCTAAACACATTGACTTTTTATTCGAAACGAAACCAAAAAAAAAAATTGGTGTAGTGAAATGAAGAAAGACAAGATGTTTTCTTTAATCCTAGGATCTAGTTCTAGTATTCTGGTTCTAGTATTCGAGAAAAATGAAAACTATAGCCAAGATAGAAGAATCGATCTCTCTTGGGAAATCCAAAAGTATCAGAGTGGAAAAAAATAGCGCTAAGCAAACGATAGTTTCAAATAGAGAGTATTTCTTCCCAGTATATTATCGAAGTTTATTTTCATCGAGACCTAGCTTTCTCTCTCTCTCTCTCTCTCTCTCTCTTTCCTTCAACAACCAATCTCTTCATCTTCATTCATATTGGTTACATAATGCTGCTGTTGTTGCTGTCGTAGGAATGTTTGCTTCAAATCGCTTTTATATTATCTCTCTCTCTCTCTCTCTCTCTCTCTCTCTCTCTCTCTTCTTTTCTCTTTATTTGACTTTCGATTTAATTTGGATTTCGTTGGAATAGATTTGATTCTTCTTCACTTCAATCTATTGCGAATAGAAATGGCCTCATCAATTGTTGATTTATCTTTCTGTATCTCTCTTTTTCCTTTTTTATTTACGAAGAAGGAATTACCGGAAGAATAATATTGTGAATAATCAAGATATAATAGAGAGAGAGAGAGAGAAAGATGGTAGAAATTGATAGTGAGATTGTATCCAATAACAAATGGGATTCCATTCTTTATTCTCCTCTCCTTTGTCCCTTCCTTCTAAGACCATCGTAATGAACAAATCAAGAGCTTAGAGTTTCGATTCTTGATGGCTTATTATTAAATGTTCAATGTCCATCGACTCTTCACTATTCGTTTTTCGATTTTTGGATATCCTTCGATTCGAGATTCTTTCCGCTTTTTTTTTGATTCAATAATTTCAATTTAGCTTTACTTTTCTGCTCTCGCTCTTTCTCGCTCTCTCAATCATTCTTGTTGGTTGCATTTTTTTTTGTCTCGATGATGTCCCCAGATAATCGAATAAAAATTGCGATAGTTTTTTATTCAAAGTTTTCTTGATTGATCGTAAGATATTGTCGAATAGATATCATCGATTGATCGGTTATGAATCCATCATAATAATATAGAATTTGGATAGAAAATTCTTCAAGTAAATATATCTAACGAACGAATTGTTCGAACGAGACGAGTTCTCAAACTTCTTCAAATCTCACTACCTTTCGCTGAGTTAATGTAGATTTTGTAGTTAATGTAGTTAATGTAGACTGTAATGTAGAAAATTTTCATTGATACCAACTTTTCGGGTTGGCCTAGTAGCCGTCGCTATTGAATGTTTCATTTTGATCATAGCGAACCAAAAAAGTACCAACAATCTAATAAATCCAAAAAAAAAAAACGAATTTCATTTGTTTGTTTTACGGTTTTTCTTTTTTGATTTCTTCAGACTTCAAAATTATCTATGTTGTCCAAATTTTGAAAAGATTGAAAAGGACGAAACCTTTGTAAATAATCCTCATTTAATTGGAAATGTTTCAGATTTCTCCCCCCCCTTGATGAAAAAAACATTCGATGTGTGTGCGGGGGACGTGAATTCGAGTCTGAAGCTTCAAGAAGAGCTCAAACCTTCTGATACTTCAGCTCTCATCTCAATATATACATATATTTTTTTTTAAATATTTGATTCCAACTGTATCTGTATCTTCTTCGCGTTGGAGAATTATTTTTCAATTCGTTTTTAGGAAAAAAAAAAATAGATGGAAATTCGCATTGATAGCAAGGAATAATCTGAACCTCTTTCAGAACTACCGCTTTAGTTTTCCAAAAGAATCTCACAATTACCATTGCCGAATGGATCGTTGAAGAAGAAAAAAAAAAAACGAAACGATAATTCTAAATCCGCAAATAATTGGGCTAATTTTATCGCTTCTTTTTTTCTCTCTCTCTTCATTTTGTTCGTTTAGAATAGTTTGGACATTTAGAAATTCTACACATCCGACTCTTTTTCTCGTTTGAGTGCTTCATTCGAAATTTTTTCAGGATGGTATCGATGGCCCAAAGCTATTTGTGTTTGTTTTGGTTGCAATTTTGCAAAAGAAATCAGATTTTAATAGCATAGTGAACGGAATTTATTGAAAGGGTTAAGATGTAACGATCTCATCAGTATCGATGCTCCCTACAATGATGAGAATCATTGATTGAACGAGCTAAAAGTCGGCGGTCCAGAGCTCATCACGGACCCAATTTTTTTTTCGATAAAATTTTCTCTCTTTGATCCACACCAGCATCATTATCGTTATCATTTTTAATATCGAACTAAATCACTTTTTTTTTGTTTTCCAAACGATCGCAATCATTTCAGTTCTCTTTTGGAATGAAATTTTTTTTTTTAATGATGATGACGATGATGATTGTTTTGAACATCATTATACTTGGAACATCATCATCATTATTATTATCATCATTAAGTATTTATTGTGGCACATTTCTCTCTTTCTCTGACCAATAAGAATCGAACTTTGAGAATAAAAGATCCGAAGAAAAGATGTTTTTGAGCTTTTGGAGTTTGGAAATCAAAAATTAGGTTGAAAAATCAAAAACAATAGGAACCAAAGTCGAAACGTTTTTCAATGTTTGCTTCAAGATTACGATGTTATCAGGCAACATTTGATCTTGGAGCTTTTTCGAAACGAGGAATTCCGTAAATTAAGATTAAGTCGTTAAGAGAGAAAAAATAGAGGAGAATTAAATTCATTCGATTGCAGAAGAGTCACGAAAAAACCTATGGACTTATTGGAACATTAAAATTTCCATTTTTCATCCAGTTTTTTCTCAATCATTACAAACTTTTTTGAGCGAAAAAATTTGCTAATTAGTTTTTCTTTTTTTTTTCTTTTTTTTTCTTAAAAGAAAAAAAACAAACTTCTATTTCGGTCTCTACCATTTAGAATAAGATTCTGGGTAGTTTTTACTTCGCAGCAATCGCGATCCAAACGAGAAACGGTTTGTCGTTATGGATTGAATGAAATTTTTCCTAGAAATCATAAAGCCATCAAATTGATTTTCTGTGGCTGCTTCTTTCAGATTCACTTTGGTCAAATAAGATTATTGTTTTGAGATTCGATTCAAATTATCAATTTGACAGGTGCATACCTTTTTTGTTCAATGCATTACATCTAGGCCCTTTTTCTTCTTTTTTTTTTTTTTTTTGTTTCGCCACCAATTCGCTCTCTCTCTCTCTCTCTCTCTCTCTTTCGGAAGCTGTGATTCACTTCATTCGTTTTCATCTAAATATATTAGAACATTGACAACATCGTCATCATCATCATCATCATCATCATCACTAAATGCATTTATCTTGTTTAGAGATTTTTTAGCTCTTCATCGTTCCTTCCGATGATTTTGATGATGATGATGATGGTGATGATGGTGGTGTGGTGTGGTGACAAGTTAGAATACTGTGATGCTCTTCAATGGAACTATTCTTTATTGCGATCGCTTTTGGATAAGGAAAAGAGAGAGAATAAAGAATGAAAAAAATTCTAGAGCCCTAAAATCTGGATCTTATTTCTTCATTCTCATCGAAGAATATTTTCATATTTTTTTGTTTAATGTCAAGAAACAAGTTTCGATCCAAAATCGAATCGACAAAACGAACCACTTCATCGTTTCATTAAGATATTCAATATGATTTTCTTCCGACTTTAGATTAGTTTTTTTCCCATCTTTAGTTTCACATCACATCACAGAGAGAAGGGGGAAAAAATTTGTCCAATCTAAGTGTTTTTGGGCTTACAAATTAATTTATTACATCTTAGCGATAGAATGAAAGAATGAGAGCAGTGACAAACAAAGGCGCACTTTTATTTTTTTTTTTTTTTTTTTTTTGAAAAGATTTTAGGTTCGGTCGCCCAAACTTTAAGACCTAGAATCTTTCGAAAACTTTTCGTAGGGAAGAAAAAAAAATCTTAATCGAAAAAAAAAAAATTTTTTTATCGTCTTAATAAAGAATCTCTTCGTGGAGATATTTTGATTTTTTTCTCTCCTTTCATTCGCAATAGAATCAAGAATTTTTAGATAAAATTAAATCTAATCAGATTTGATGAAGAAGGTGGAGAAGAAGTAAATCCAAAAAAATTTTCATTGAAATTTTTTTCATGAAGCTTAAATTTCATCGTATCGATTTAAAATCTAAATTTAATGATTCGATTGATTCCCCAATGGAATTTCTATGTTTCAAATTATAGAGAATAGGAAATTTTTTTTTTTCGATATAAATTTCATATTTTATTCATCGATTTTTCTTTTCCAATTTACTCTCACTAAAATGATTCGCTGTGTCTCAGATGAGACTTTTTTCATCAATCAACCAAGAAGATTGAGAGATTGAAGAAAGACTTTTGTCTCGATTGCTTTTTATTTTGTGATTATGATTATGATGATGATGATGATGATGATGATTTGTAATTCAAAACTCAACTCAAAAGAGATAGAGAGAGAGAGAGAAGGAAGGAAACGGATATCCTTTTAGAGCGGACCATCCATTAGAGAAACTAGGCGAGATAGTTTGGATCCACAATTCGAATCAGATGTGAAAGAAGAAGAAGAAGAAGAAGAAAGCGGAAAGAAAATAAAAACCAATCATTGATATTTTTGAATAACCAAATAATAGTAATAATAATTAGAATTATTGATTATTTTCATCTTTTCTCTCTCCCTCTTTCTCCCTTTCAGAGGATCAGAAAAATCGTTTTGAAAGAATCAAAACAAAAACAAAATTTCTCGACAACAAAAAAAAAAAAAAAAAAAAAAAAAAAAAGACAGAGAAGATAGAGAAGATGTTTCGTCCGATGAAATTCGAAACTTTTCTCTTTCGAATTTTTCCACTTTGCCAATGGCAATCTGATCTAGTGAAATATGAATATTCTTGATGTCTAAACGTTGATAGATGATGCTGGCGTTGATGATGAAGCGAGTCAGAGAGAGAGAGAGAGAGAAATTTGAATCAATCTAAAATCTAGTGTCTCTAGATTCCACCAGAATTAAAATGAATAAATCATCTTCATTATCAATGGAAAAATGGAGAAAAATTTTCAACATTAATTAATGAGATAGATTTATCGCTCTCTCTCTCTCTCTCTTTTGTTTGCTACATCAAAAACTGTAGATTGAAAATGTTAATCAAATTCTAGAATGACATCACCTAGCTTCACTTAGCACTTCAATTCGAAGTTTTCGAAAATTTGTCCTCATTCAGTACTATGAAAACATTACCAAAAATGAAGCAGCACTCGAAACAAAAAAAAAATCCTATAAAAGAATAATCTCAAGTAGTGTGTGTATATATAAATATCTCAATCCAAATTGATTGTAAGATCATCAGTGAAGAGCGATGGGACCGATTTCGAGCTCTTCGAAATCCTTAACGAGCTCCGAAAGAAAAAAAAAACTAGCAGCTTTAAATTCCATTCGTTATCGTTGTCCTCAATTCAACGATGCTATTTGTTTGTCTGATTTGAATTAGACCCAGCATCAGAAAAAATAGCACATTCCATTCCATTTTTTTTTCTATGCTTTTGGAACAAAAATAATTACTCCAGATTATTGTTTGTTTATTTTTTTTCTCTATTTTTTTTCACTCAAAAATACTTTGGTACTTTGATTCGTTGGGGGGGGAGAGAGAATCAAAATCCTTAAAGCTTTTTTGCTATTCGCTATTTGTTGCAATTTAAAAAAAATTGATTCCATTTTTCCAATGAAGATTCAATTTTGTTGCCATCTTTCTACCTATTCACTTCTCTTCTGAAATCTCTTCTTAGAAAAGTTCACCGAGATATTCATTGGAAACTAAATATTCTGTAATAATAATAATAATAATAATAAATTTTGACAGATTCGTTTTTTTTCTCAATCGAATTTACAATCTTTCAAGAAGAGAGAGAGAGAGAGAGAGAGAGAGAGAGAGAGAGGAGATGATAATATATTAGAATCCATTTAGAAAAAAATATTTCCATTTAAGAATTTTTTTTTTTTTTTTTGAAAACAAAAATTTCATTTCGATTCATTTTCGATCTTCGATGATGATGATGAGGAGGAGGAGGAAGGAGAATCACAGAAAAGCTAAGTGAAGAACAAATGGAACACTAAAACTTTCTATCGTAAAAACAACAAAACCGAATTATGAGAATTTGAGTGGGAGAGAGAGAGAGAGAGAGAGAGAGAGAATATTATTCAAAAATTTTTCTAGGGTCCTCTTTTTTTTTATTTGTCTCTCTATCTATTTGGTTGATGTTTTTGGATTGACTGTATCATATTTTCGATGAGATGAATCTTTTTTTTCTCCTCACTCGAATCTATCGAAAAATGTGTCAATTTTGAATCATTCGAATTCGTATTGTTGTAGCGAATGACTGTCATCGAATGTGAAAGTTCTATTGCTTCTAGATCGAAATCAAAAAACGCCTATTTGAATTTGTTTTGGGTCCGATTTGCATTGCTTGCAATGATTGACCGATCATAGAAGAAAACATAGAAAAAAGCAACGCATTTTTTTTTTCGTTCTGTACCGATGTTTCACGATTCAAATTTTCTCTTTAGGTTCAACGATTCAATTTGTGTCTCTCTAATTCGATTCGGAATGATTAATTTTGTAGATTGCGTACAATTTCTTCTTTTCTTTCAGATTTCCATTCCAACTCTTACTCTTTCGCTAGGTCCTTTGAACCCTTTCCTACCCCTCTACTTGTTCAATTATACAATCTCGTCATTCAGTTTAAGTTGTCTTTAATAGAATAATTGACAAATGATAGATTCGAATCTAACTTCAAAATCTAGTATCTGTTTCGCAAAAGCAATTCCAATCAATTGGAATTTGATCTCGAAACAACAAAAAAGTTGGTATTCTTATTTCACTCAATCATTCATTAATTTTATCCGATCATCCGTTCATCAATTCATTCATTAATCTAGAACCTAGATTCTAGATGTTCTGCTCTAGAAACAGATGATGGACGAGAGCTGTTAGAATGTGTTTGTAATCAGTGAACTGACAGAAACTAACTGGACCCAACTTAGTAGAAAATTTTCAATATCTAAATTCGATTGATTCTAAGATCAATCCAAACAGTAAGTCTCTTGGAAATGATGATTCTCTATCGAATCATTTCTATTTTTTTTTTGCTACCGAGATAGAATTCTTATCCAATCGATTGGATTCAATAAAGAAAAAAATTCGTTGCGAATAAAAAAAACAGTAGCAAATAGCCAATAATAATCGCTAGTCTTTTTTTTTCTTCATATTTTGATTGATTATTATTATTTTTTTTTCACTGAACTTAGCTTTTGAACTTTTCGAATGGCTAAGTACATAAGATAGTAACTAGGTCCTACGATAGCCTAAGATACTAGCTAGATAGCTAGAACTAGCTTTACTTTGAATTGAGTTTTTGTTTGAATTCTGATCAGGTTTTAGCTAAGAAAAAGTTAATGGAAAAAATTCAATCGAAAAGTGAATCAAATAATCGAGTAAAACAATCTTTTCGATCTATTCGATCTAAATCTGTATCTAAATCGAATCGAATTAAACCTTTGGATGGCATAAATTTGAAACATCTTAATCGAGATGATCTTAGATAGATAATTATCGATATTTTATTTCTACTTGATGCTTAAAATTTACGTAAATGACCGAGGGAAAACCACTCCCCCCTCTCTCTCTTTCTTTATATCCATTAGATTTCGAAACAAAATCTTTCTTTAAAGACTTTTGTATGTTTCGTTTTCGATGATGATGATGATGCCACAGAGAGAGAGAGAGATCATATAATGATGATCATTAAATTAATTGTGTTTAACATTTGATCTTTCCAAGGCTCAAAAAAAAGCTTCGAACCAATTAACAGAGAGAGAGAGAGAGTTTAGAATTCGACAACGAAAGAGTTTAGATTAGGCTCCAATTCGCCTATTCTATCCTCATCGTTTTAGATTCGATATTTGATTCGATATCATTCGCTCTATCTTTTTGATGGTTATTGATCAAATGTGATCGAGTCAATCGATACGATGCCAAAGATTCGAAAGAACCAAAAAAAAAAAAACATCACACAGAATCGCTTCTTATTTGATCATCATCGATCTCCAAGGATATCGTCTCGATCCATTTGGTCCAAAGAGAGAGAGAGAGAGGTGGTGGGGGGAAAGCAAAGATACAATCAAACAATCATAACAAAACGAATGACATTATTTTGTAGTAAAAGTTAATTTTATTTCTTTTTTTTTCGATTTTTTCTTTTCGCTTTCATTTCGATTTTCTAGCTTTGAACAATGATTTTTGATACGAGAAGAAAACTTTTAAATCTTCCTTTCTTTCTTTTCTCTCTCTCTCTCTCTCTCTCTCTCTCTCTCTCTCTCTCTATAGTTTAATCTCATTGAAATCAAATTGAAATCGAATCAATCAATAATCCAATATAGAATTTTGCTCAAATTTGTATCGAACCATTTAGAACACCTCTCTCTCTCTCTCTCTCTCTCTCTCTCTCTTTCTTTTGGATCGCTTGACCATTTCTTGTATTGAAAAGAGACGAAAATTTCATTAAATTAAATTTTGTCTCCAATTTCTTTTGGATTTTGATTCTTTTCATTCTTTAAATGAAATCGTTTCTTGTTTCATTGATTGCATCTTCGAATCATCCACCTCTCTCAATTGCTATTTTGGTCATAAAACACAACACCAATCGTAGAATTCCATAAGCCGTGTGTGTGTGAGTGTGTGTGTATTTTAAGAGATAAGGAATTAGAAAAAAAAATTGTTAAAAAAAATAAACTCAATAGGAAATTGAGTTTCTCTTTCTTCAAAGAAATCTTCAAATCAAAAGATCCAGAAAAGAATCGACAATCAGATCGCAATCAATGAAATAATATTTCAATCTTTCAATGAAGATTCAATCAAAATTTCGAATTATCTTAGCTAGAGACGAAAAAATTTTATTGCATCCGTTTTTTTCATTTCGATCCAAAAAAAAAAAGTAAAACTCGATGTTTGGATTCAATCCACAAAGATGGCGCATCTAGAGATTAGTGCCGAAAAAATCCAAAAAATATAGCCGCGGAACTTACCCACCAAACGGAACCAAAATTTTCACAATGGACATCGCCCATTCTCTCTCTTTCTCTCTCTCTCTCTCTCTCTCTGAGTTATTTTTGATTTTTGTTCCTGGAGTTTTCTGTTTGCGGGTCATCCACCCGAAAACAGCCACTGACACATACGATCGCATGCGTCATTCAATTTAAATAGGAGACAATTGATGTTCCAATTGGAATCTATTCCACATTGAGTTCCATTGTTTCTTTCACTATTCGCAAAGATTGTTTTGTTAATCTCTTCATCATTGTTGTTTACGATCCAGAAACGATCGAAATTTTTTTTTTTTTTTGAACACATTGATGAAGTTTAAGCTTCATCAACAATAGCTTAATGATAATGATGATGATGATGATTGTGCGAACGTTTTTCATTCTTACAATAATAGTAATCTATTTGTTTTGCTCGTTGAGAGTTGGACAATGTCAGAAAACCATCACAAACTATAGCAGTGATAGTGATAAAGATATTAATAATCATTCGATATCTTTGGAGAGATCTTTGGTTTCTATCGAAAACGATAGGTTGCTTTTTCCTAGAATGATTCGATTTTGATCTAAATTTTTTTTCTCCCCCTTTTTCAATGATTACCATCATTTTTCTAAACTCTCAAATTTTTTATATTCTACTATTGATTAGCTTTTCGATGCCAAACATCGATGCAAAACAATTGTTGGATGGTCCTGGAATGTGTCAACAATATCGTGGATCTGCTTGCTCACAATTTCTACAGAATCATAGCATCTATGTTCGAAACGAGTATTGGCAACAAATTATGGATGAAAAACTATTGGCCGCATTCACAGTGATTGTTCATTCGCCCGATGTCTCCGTACAATGCCATCGATATGCTATCTCATCGCTTTGTTTCCATGTCTTTTCATTGTGTGATGATACAGTACCACATCCACATCCACGAAAGGTTTGAATGCTTTTTGAATGTGTTCGATTGTTGATCTAATTAGTATGATTGAAATTCTTAGGTCTGTCGTGATGAATGTGAAATGTTAGAGAACAATATCTGTCATATGGAATATACCATTGCCAAAAAACATCCATTGATCGGTCATCAAGATATTCTACCTGATTGCGATGATCTGCCACCGATCGGTTCTCGCGAAGGTCAACGTTGTGTTCGTCTTGGCATTCCTAATACAATTTCGGTTTCACCAGGTTTGATGTTTCTTCTCAAAAGTTCTCCTTAATTACAATCAATTCGTTTCGATTTTTTTCCCTCTCAGATCACAATTGTTACTATGATCGTGGACAAACGTATCGAGGAACCGATTCTCAAACTCAATCCGGTGCTCAATGTCTCTATTGGAGTCAACAGATTTTCTTACGAACATCGGAATATCCAGAGCTAACTGGACATAATTATTGTCGCAATCCGGGCGGTCGTGAAGGTCAACCTTGGTGTTATGTTCATGATTTTCGGAAAGAGTTTTGTGACATTCCCAAGTGTTTCGATCAATATCTTTGGTTCTATATCGTTTCACCGATTGTCTGTGCATTGATTCTGTTCATTTCGCTTGTCTGTATTTGTTGTATTCGAAGACGTAAAATTGTTGCGAGACGAAATCGTGCCCTTCTCGATGATCATCACAAGCACACTATTCTATCGGCATCGAACTCATTGAATGCCAAATTGAATGGATTTCTTTCAAACGGTACCGGAACAAATGCTGGCTTGTTGAGCTCATTCAATGGTCAACCGAAATCCAATGGTATCACAACATCGTTGACATCGAACAGTAGCTGTAGTAATGGCAGCAATAATCCATCGAATAGAAATCGTTATGCATTAGAACAGATGGGAAACAGTGTCGAAATGAACTCTTTGCTACCTCAAAATCATTACAATCATAGTCAACAAAGCCATGGTCATCACACTAGCGATAATCAACATCTTTCAAGTTCATCCTCGTCGAATGGTTCGACAAGTGGCCGAGCGCATTCAGGCCGTAGTCCAACGGAATATCCGATCTCCAATGTTCGTTTCATTCAAGAGCTAGGCGAAGGCGCTTTCGGTAAAGTTTATCGTGGAGAATTATTCATGTCGAATGGAGGCCCTTTGGTGATACCGATCGCGATCAAAACGTTGAAAGAGAACTCCTCGATCAAGACCAAAGCTGATTTTAGACGTGAAGCAGATCTGATGGCCGAACTACAACATCCAAATATTGTTTGTCTGCTGGGCGTTTGCTTTACCGAAGAGCCAATGTGTATGCTATTCGAATACATGCGAAAAGGTGATCTACATGAATATCTTGTCATCCATGGTCCGAATCCTCCGATCACAAGCATCGCTGTTGATCCATCTGAAATTTTAGAGATCTCTGATTGTCTGCATATAGCTACTCAAATAGCTGCCGGAATGGAATATCTTTCAAGTCATCACTATGTTCATCGAGATCTAGCTGCTCGTAACTGTTTGGTTGGAGAACATCTCACAGTGAAGATATCAGATTTTGGTCTCTCTAGAGATATCTATTCGAGCGATTATTATCGTGTACAATCAAAATCATTACTACCAGTTCGGTAAGTATTAATTTAGACTTCTAAAAAGTTGCAATTTGAATAAATTTTCAATGTTTCATTTTAGATGGATGCCAGCAGAGAGTTGTCTCTACGGTCGATTCACTACTGAAAGCGATGTTTGGTCATTCGGTGTTTTGCTATGGGAAATTTTTAGTTATGGCCAACAACCATATTCTGGATACTCGAACACCGAAGTCATCGAGATGGTTCGATCTAGACAGCTACTAGCCTGTCCTGTTGGTTGTCCTCAGCACATCTATTCGATGATGTTGGAATGTTGGCAAGAGACAGCAGGACAGCGTCCAGCTTTTCATGATCTACATAGCCGTCTTCGATCTTGGGAAGCAGTTCATGCTCGGGATGCTCGCAAAAGCAGCTCAAATGAATCGAATGGTGTACGACAAGCATCGATCACGACCGCAAGCACTAGATTGTACAATAGCGGTGGAGCTGTGGCGTATCAAACCACAATGTTGACCGATAACACAATCGCATCGCCATTGTTATCGAACAAAAATATTCATCAAGGATTACCGTTACCGCCTCCTCCGCCACCGATCCCACCTCCTTCTACAAGCGCAACATCGAATTCGTTGATAGCGAATCGAACTAATAATGCTGTTTTTCCTGGACCGAGTATCGGTGGAGGTAATTTTACACCAGCAACTGTTCAATATAGTCAACAAGGTATCTTTCTCAACGGTGATCAACTTCACACTTGTCAAACAAATAATAATCTCAATCATCTTCATTATCAATTCTCATCGGCGAATTCAGCTAGCTCGAATTCGATCGCAGCTAACAACGGGACCAATAGTCGGCCTAATACGCCATCAGTAACACGTGCCAATAAATTGCCCACTATTCTGGGACATTGTTGAGAGAATTATTAGAGAATTTAAATCAAAAAAAAAAAAAAAAAAAAAAACAAAAAACAAAAAAACAAAACCAATCAATCAATGAATCAATCATTCGAATCTACGAAAATAAAAAACTCGATTCGATCGAATTGGACCTGATCAATGAGCTTATCTATTGTTTGTTTTGGAAACGTTTTTTTTTTTTAATTATTTAAACTTTTCAAACACATTTTATTCATCTCTATCTCTTCCCTTGTATAATCTCTCTCGCTCTCTTGTTTAGCTAATTTGATTTGTTTTCAAAATTTAATTTATCTAACAATTTCGAATTATGTAATCATTAATTGTAATACAATCGATGACATCAGTGTTGTTGATTTTTGAATGTGATTCTCTTTCTTCAATGAATTTTTTTTTTTACCAAATTTTTTTCTTAAAACATTGATCTTTTTTTTTTTGTTCTTGATTTTGCTCTAATCGCTTACTCGAGACAGTGTTGAGAATGTCTTCGTTAACGAATCGATTTGTTCTCCATCCATTTGATCCATCTGATTATATCTGATCGGATGAGAAGATTTTTTCGATTCGATCCACGTCCAATATTGAATTAAAATGGATTTTGTATAATTAATTTGTTTATTGTAAAAATTATCCAATTTTCTCTCTCTCTCTCTCTCTCTCTCTCTCTCTCTCTCTTTATTGTTGACCATTATCCATTTGAGAAATGATTAATAATTTTTTCGAAACCCTTCTTTTGCTTTTGGATTCAATTTGATTCATTTTATTTTTTATTTTTTCTCTCTTGTCCATCAATCATTATGATTTGATTCTATGTAAAATAAATGAAAATAATCAATTAATTAACACTGGAATAAATCCGTTCACTTCTATAGAGGATTTTACCGTAGCAAAACAAAAATAAGGAGACAAAAAAATTCATATCGATCCATTTGATGCAGAGAGATTTTTGTGAATCGCAACGATAACAAAAGCGAAGTGATAATAATTCTATTGAATGATTACAAAATCGATTCGAAAGAAAAGAGATACGATTTTCTTTTTTAATCGAAAAAGATAAAATAATAAATTTACATTCTCTTTTCCTCATATCCAAATTTAATTTAAAATCTAGATTGAAAAAAGAATAGAACAACAAAATACAATTTGGAGAGAGAGAGAGAGAGTGAGAGATTTCATAATTATTTCATAATCTTTCAACAGATAGATTGAGAACGCGCGATCCAAAATGTTTCGGTATGAAAAAAACATAAACCAATTCCAATCATGATGATTGCAATCATTAAATTTTGATTTCGATCTAATTTCGATGCTAAATTTTGGCTCGATTTGTTACGAATCGATTTAGATTTTTTCCTATGAAATTGTTCCACATAAACAATATCATCTTCTTCATCGAAATCTTGATATTCATCATCATCATCATCATCATCATAATCGTCATCGTATTTCATACTCGAATTGATTTTCGTCTTGTTCGGATTCAATCCCTGTCGTGTCTTTTGATTCTCACGTAAAATTCTTCCATTGTTGAAATCTGAAAAAAAACAATTTAAGGAAAGAAAAAAAAATCCAAGAATTAGAATTTGAATTTGAATTTTCGATAATAGAATTTCAAAAATATATATTTCTGATCTTAGATTCTGAGACACATCTCAGACCAAATCCACCATCGGACCATATTCGAAATGTGTAGCTACTAGAGAATTGTTTAATAATCGGAAATCGTTTCCGGAAAAGGTCAATCATTGAATTAATACGCTAGGTTTATTTTTTAGTGCAAATCTCTATCGTTGCTAGTCACTCTTTGAATGATTATTGAATTAAAAATAAAGCACTGATTATGAATAGTTAGAGTGGAGGCTATTAAACTCTAATGAGAATAGGAAATTCGATGTTCGATGCATTCAATAGAGATCGAAATCTTTTTTTGTTTCGAAACAAATTCTTCAAGAATCAATCATCTTGCAAGATCAGTTGTAGAAACAAGCCATAATGAGATCATTGATCATTCGTATTATTACAATCATCTTCTTAATCTTTGTCCAATCTAATTGTAAGAAACTAATCGAAAAAATACTATTCGATTCGCAATCATTCTCTTTCCCCCCCTCTTCTCTCTAGTTTTCTTTTTCGTTCAGACTAAAACTCTCGACCGATCGACACCGATTCGAAATAAGCTATTCATCATCATAAAACCAAATCAACCAAAAGAGAGAGAGAGGATAATCTGGAACCCAAGTAGAATTTTGTTTTTGTATTCGGATCGGCCAATAAAAAAATCGGATTGAGAAAAAAAAAAATGGGATAGAATTCATTTTTCATCTCTTTCTCTCTCTCTCTCTCTCTCTCTCTCTCTCTCTCTCTCTCTCTCTTTTATGTTTCTTAGTTCTATTATTTCTCAAGATTGTATTGATGGCGTCTGAAATGTATGCAAGAATATTCCGTTTTCTTCTTTTAGCGTTGGAGAATTGTTTCTCAAAGGGACAAATAGTAGAATTCTATTTGTTTCATTTTTTTTCTTATAAAATCACATCATTGAATTTATCCATTTGTTTCTTCTCGGAGATCGTTTGATATTAAAAAATGAAATTTTTGAATCAAAATATGACCACCATCATCATCATCATCATCATCATCATCATCATCATCATCATCATCATCATCGAAAGATCAAAATCATCATTGATGATGACACATTCTTCACGAGAAAAATGTAGAGAGAAAGAGAGAGAGAGAGAGAGAGAGCTAATAGATGAAAAAAAACGACTCAAAAATTGATGGTAGAAAATTGGTGTAGAGATTTATTCATTTTGTTTGGTTTTGTTTTCGAGTGTGTGAAGATGTCAATGATTATTCATTTCTTTTTTCTTCTTTTCTTCTGTGTGTTGTCTCAAATATTCTCTTCAACGACGACGACGATGATGATGATGATGATGATGGTGGAGATTTCCAACAACCAACCATATCATTTTCAATATTGCGAGAGACCTTTTTTTTCTAGTGACCAAAGCACTAGAGTTGTGAAAAAAAAAATCCATCGGACAAAGCTTCGATGATGGCATTTCCTTTTGGGACGTTGAGACGGAGAGAAGAAAAAAAAACGCTCGCCTAGAATGCTTTCTTTGTTCAGAATCGGACATGGAAGCCGACGAATAAAAAAAAAAAGTTTCAATTTTCGATCCGAATCATTTTTTTTTCTTGCTGGGGGTGTTAGACGTATGAAAAAGTTTCAACAAAAAAAAACAGTCTAGTTTTTTGAACCAAAAAAAAAATCTCACTACCAGATCGATAGTAGAGAAGTGGCGAGTAAAGAATTAAAATAATTTGATTAATATCATCATCAAGCACTGGTATCACAATCATTACAATCATCAAGAACTAAATCAAAACCTCAAGAACCAGAGAGAGAGAGAGAGAGAGAGAGTCTTTTATGGCGGCAACTATTTTATGATTATCCTCACACCAAAAGAATGGAAGATAATCATTAGTAATCCTTTCTAGTTTTGGACCAAAAAAAAAAAAATCTAGTCTACTAAAATATGAATCTTAGTCTTTTTTCTATTCTCGATGATTTCGAATTTTTGAAAAGAGTTTTTGATTTCAATTTCTTATTCAAAACTAGCGAGACTAGAAGACAACCAAGCTCTAAGCTAACTAGAATCGAAACAAAAAATAAAAGAAAGAAAAACAGAACATCGATCAACTTCATCATCATCATCATCATCATCGCCATCTCAAACAATATAATTAACTAATTTAATGTCAGAATGTAGTGCTCGTAGAAAACCAGAGAATTCGTTTCTTATCATTTTGATGAATTAAATAAATTGGATATAAAAAAAAAGCAAACCAGAGAGAGAGAGAGAGAGAGAGAGAGAGAGAGAGAGAGAGAGAGAGATCAAAGCTTAATTTGTTCGCTTTTGTGTTTCAAACGCAAAAACGATGCATTCGATGTAAATCTCTGGATCCATTGGATTTGATCTTAGTTTGATCTCGCCACTGCTTACCCCCCGTCTCTCTCTCTCTCTCTCTCTCTCTCTTTTATCGCAATCCATGTTCTTTGGATCTTATTTTTCGGTTCATTTCATTTTTTATTTTTTTTTTTTTCGTTCATTTCGTTCAGTTTATTTACGTTCAATGAATTATTTTTGGCTGTTCGTTCGTTTGTTAGACGGTTTGTTTGTTTGTTTGTTTGTTAAAGATGTTATTGAAACTTCTTGAAGAAAATAACTGAATTGCCACCGAATTCCCATTATTCATCATTCTTGTTGGGTGGAATGATTTCGATGATGATGGAGAAGAATTCCATTCATCTTATCTCTCTCTCTCTCTCTCTCTCTCGTTCCAATCTTTGTTTTTTTTCATGTTTGCAAATACTTGTAGTCTGAATGAAATGAGAAAATAAAATAAAATTTTGGACGAGATTTCGGTTCGGTTTGATGATATAGTAAGTTGAACTCTATAGAACTGAAGAAGATTTAACCAAACAACAGCTATAATAATAATAATAATAACAATAATAATTTTTCGCTATCAAAATTTCAAAAAAAAAGAAAGAAAAAAAAACAAAGCTGTTTGCTGTTTTTGTTGAACAAAAAAAAAAAAAAAAAACAAAAACAAAAACAAAAAAAAATGATTTGTTTTGAAACAAATTCAAAGTTCTATTATTCGCTTTGGTTCGATGTGTAGTGTGTGTGTGGTTTCTTCGATGCTATTAATTTCCTAGATTTCTTTTTTTAAAGGAACAAAATTCAACAGCACAGAAGTGTAATCTGAAGAGAAAAAAAAAATTTTTTTTGGCCATTTTTTTTTTGTTTCAAACATCACAGATTGATTAGATGATCTTGGTGGTTTGGTTGATCCAGAGAGAAACCCACCCCTTCCAAAAAAAAAAATCACATAAAATTCTAACCAATATTCGTAAAGCTTCAAACGCTTGGATCGAATTCTTACAAATTAAAAAGCGCTTAAAGTTTCAAATCTCAATCAAACAATTTTGAATTCTGATAACTGGTCAGTCGAATCTCTTAAACTATTCTTTGAATTCTCCCATTCTCAACTCTTCTTGATTTGTTTGCTGAAGTTTGAAAGAATACTCGTCTTTTTAGATGATAATCTTTCCAACATAAATTCATCGACGATTTCAAACAGAATCGAATTAATTAGATTAATTACTTCTGCAAAAAGGAAAACAAATTCTATTGAAGCTATTCCCTAGCTTTTTCACTCTCAAACTTTCGTAAGTTAATTCGAATTCAAATGATTCGATGAAGAAACTTTCTCTTTTTTCTATTCTCAAAGCTAAGAAAACTATTTTAAAGACTAGTTTTCATTACATTTCAAGAATCTCGGTTCTTAGTATTTTTTTATCTTATTTAATAAAAATTTTTTTCAAGAATTTCCTAAAACAGCAACTTTTTTCTAGTTTAATTTTCAAGAAACAAATATAAAAAAGAGAATTTACTCTTCTCACTCTCTCTCTCTCTCTCTCTCTCTCCCTCACCATCTCCTCATCATCATCGTAGAGAATCTAATCTGATAGTTATAGATTAAATATTCAGGCAATAAAAGAGAGAGAAAGAGAGAGAGCGGAAATTCGAAATCAATTTACGAATTAAGAATATTAAATTTTAATTTTTTTCTTCTCTTCAAGTTGAAAATTTTCATTTCCCTTCTTCTCCTTTCTAACTAGAAGAGAGAGAGAGAGATAGAGAGAGAGAGAAAAAAAAATTAAATTCGATCCTAATTCGATGTTTTCGCTCGGTTGTTTCGAAGTTCTCTCCACTTTTTCCACTCTCTTGCTATTGTCAATTATTGTTGCTAGGTTTTCATCTCTATTCCGATTGCAATCATTCTGTGGCATAATACGTTTCGATACGATCATAAATTTAAGATTGCGATTTCGTTAGTTTTGTCATTGTAGCAAGTATAGAATCATCGCTCTTATTTTTTTTACCTTTGTTCGAGAACGATTGAAAGAGAGAGAGAGAGAGAGAGAGAGAGAAAATAAGAATTTTTTCGAAATAATAATCGAACAAAAAAAAAACAGAGATAGCTGAAAAGATAGTTGAATGTAATATGAAAATTGAACAAATAATTTGCTTGGATCAAATCGAATCAAAACTGAAAAATAATTTGATTTTGTTTTCGTTGATTTTCTTTTTGATTTTTCTCTACGAATAATTTTCAGGTAAAAAGTTTATATTATCGCTTTCTTCACTATCGTAGAAAATCTTGACTGAACGTTTTGTAGAAAATCAACAGCAGCAAATCTAGAACACCTACTTTTGTTGTAGATTTCGATTCAGAGACAATCAAGTCAAGACTCAAATATACTTCATGAAAATTGATCTCTTCTCTTAATTGCTTATGCTTTCAATGTGAATATTGAAATGATAACGATTATGAAGATGAGGATAATAATCATTCATATCGGTAATAATTCGAGAACAAATTCAGCAATATTTTTGTTGCTGGATGACAAATCCATCGAAATAAACATAAAAAAAAATCTAAATTTATTACCCTAATTTTTCTCCAATCAATATTTGATTCCAGATTTTTGACTTAGACCTTAATAAAGTTCTGGAGATATCGATTCAAGGTAAATTTCAATCTTCAAAGATTCTCGATTATCGAAATGAATCAATTCTTTCTGAATTAGAAATCAATTCCATTCACTTTATGCTTTTGTTTTACTCTCCTACACATTTCTCCGATCCAAGTTTATTTTATTTATCGTTCTCGATCCTATTCAGATAGAGAGAAAGATTATAACGAACAAATTGATTTGGTAACAAAAGAAAATCAAAGCAAAAATATATTGATTGGTACCATTATCGTTTAGTTGATGAGAGTTTCAGTCAGCTAAATCCTTGTTTAGTGAGTTTTGGAGAGAAAAAAGAAATAAAAATTTGTTTCATAATATCTCTCTCTCTCTCTCTCTGGTTCATTCTCTAAAATGGTAATCACTCCGTGATGTCTAAATTGTTTTAAACAAAAAAAAAAAAAAAAAAACTAAACCAAAATCCTCATTTTTTAATTGGCTTTTAAGATTCCAAGATACGATCTAGAAGTGTATCATTCAGAGGCTCTGATTTCATTTTTTTTGTTGCATAGAGAATAAATTGATTCACAGAAAAAAAAAACAAAAAAAATTAAAATCGATCCAAAAATGACACAGAGGAGAGCGTTGGAACAGAAATCGAATGAAAAGAAAAGGACGACTATTTTCAAATAAATCTCTGGATGTTTTTCACAATTCTCAAATTCAATTTTAAACTCGCATTCATTCTATATTCAATCGAGATCATTCAAATTGAATTGAAGTGAAAAAAAAATGAAAGCGCAACGAATTGAAAATCTGATAGTATCTATTTGATTCATTAATCATCGAAACACAATCCAATCTCTCTATTATGGCGTACGAAAGCGAAGAAAAGAATCTCCTCGAACGTCATCGAAATGCAATAGCCACAGCTAACAAATAGCGAGCGATATTTGTTCGAATTGAAATCGGTGATAATTTTTGCTCCGCAAAATTTCAATTTGAAATATCGACCTTTGCTTTAATTTGTTTGGCTCCACAATGACCACACTTCATCACCGATACAATCATTGTTCGTTGACATTGGTCGATTTTTTTTCTCAAAGTTCAACCATTTCATTGCTCCCATTATGATCCGATAAGATAATTCAAAGACTTTTGTGAGTGTGAATGCTTCAATGCTGAGAATGAAATAGAGATATCGAATCCAGTTAAATTGATCGAGAGAAAAGTGGGGAAAAAATTTTAATTACAAAGAAAAATAATGAGGATCATTGTAAAAGTTTGAGATTTAGAATTCAAACAATTTAAAAAAATATAAGCCTAATACCATCTGAATGATCTAGATTCTCAATTCTTTTCTAGATTTGTATTCCAAGTATTAGATTATATTGTTTTTGGAGCTCTAACTCTTTCCCTTTCGATAGCCATCATTATGAGATCGGATCGAGGATCCAAGGAATAATTTTGATTTTTTTTTCTCGTAAAAAAAATCCATAGATTTTATCTGAAAACTAAATTTGGAACTGAGAAGCTAAAGTTAGCTAGCTATTCACTATTCATCAGCTAGCCCTAGTAGTGGGTTTGATGATCCTAGAGAGCCAGGCAACAACAACAAAAAAAAAACTAGTTCACTGATTCTTCTCTCTAGTTTAGCAAATCGATTCAAGATTATAGCCATAGAAAAGAGAGACGGAGAGTATGGAGAGAGAGATAAAACTTTATTGATTAGCGAGAAAAAAAAAATAGAAAAAAGGGAAGAGAAAGATGATGATATTAAGTTCCATAACCTTAGAATCATTCATCGATGATGATGGGAATCGACATCGCCATCATCTTTCGATGAAGAAGAAATCTTTTCATAATTTTTTTTTTCATCCTCCATTTCAATAGCTAGATTGAATTTTTTTTCCATTCTCTTTTCTGTCTTTGAATTTTCAAAATTCTTTCCAAATTATTATTATTTTTTTTTCTTCCTCTCATTCTCTCTCATACAGAATCAAACCGAAACTTTGGGTTCTTTCACTGTCTATTTTGTTTTGTGGTTCGTTTTAATTCTATCTGAAAAGCGTGCAACCATCGATCCGATCCACAAAACGAAACAATCAATATGATGTATTGCGAACAACAACTACGATGAGGGAAAATCAAACTCTTTCTCTTTCGGTTATTGATAAATTTCAAATATAATAATTCTAAGATTAAATCATTCATTGATTTCCTATGCGTTCGCGTAATATTTCTTTTGTTACCACTCAATATCTTTTTAACCCTTTGCATACTAAATTTAATTTTGATGATGTTCGGTCGTAAGTTGATCGGATCGCGATGCGCATCTATTCTTTGAGTATTTTCTCCTTTTCTTTAATTTTTTTCGATTTTATTTTGTTAAATTCAAATCAATTTTGTTTATGACGTTGCTGTTGTTTCGCTTCTGGTTTGTGGTTGGAACGATGGTGTTTATCATACTGTTTGAATATCATAGATTCTTTCATTCTGTTATAAATATTATTATTATTATTATCACTAGGTCTCTTCTTTTTATATTGTTCGATTGAAACTTCCAAAATGATTAATGATGATGGTAATCATAATCATCATCTTCGTCGTCAAGACATTTGAATCAAGACGGCATGGCACATTACTTCCTCAAAATTTCTTGGATTTTTTTCGATTTAGATGAAGAAGACAATGGCAAACATTTAATGAAAGATTATATTATAAAATCGGAGTGGAAGCAAATTTTCTTTTCATAAATCATTGCCCTCTTCTTCTTAAGAGTAATTCAATTTTTCAAATTATTCGAATTCGACACTTACTTTTATTTTTGTTTCGATTTGATTGTTTTAGTTTTGATTGAATCGTGGTCTGCACTGTTGGCCTTCTCGTTGTGGTCGTCGTTGTCGATGTGGTAGTTGTGGGTGGTAACGTTGGAACAGGTACCTCTGTATCAGATGAAATCAATTAATTTATGTTTTTTTGCAAAAAAAAAAAACACTTAAATCTTGCAAACATACCATACAATCGAATCAAACCTTCTTTTTCTCCTAGCTTATTCTTAGCTAAACACTTATAGCTTCCGAAATCGTATGAATCAATGTGACGAATTGTTAAACGAACTATTGTTCTATAACCATCACTGTTCTCATCGAAATAATATTTTTTCTTATTTTTTCTGAAATTTTTCACATTTAAATTATCCATTAAGCTTGTCGAACCATTTGGAAATGGTGTAATCGGTGAGGTAGAAGATACCATAGTGAAGTTAGGTGAGGAGGAAGGTAGGTGTGGTCCATGCGATTTTCGTTGATTTAAAGTCTTTGATTCATCGAGACGTTGTCCATCACTAGTCAGCCAAACAGTTTCTGGTTTTGGTGATGCTTCAACACTACACTCTAGTTCCACATCACTTCCGATATAAGCACTGACTAATTGATTGTGCACACGAATCTTTGGTCGGACTAAAGACAAAACAAACAAAAAAGAATAGAAATAAAATGAGAGTTTTTTTCAAAACATTTGAAAGTATTTCGAGCAGAGTATTTACAATTTACGTTGAGAACAATACGTTTGCTCACGGCAGGAAGTACACCATTGGTTGCGATACAAAGATAAGCTCCCATATCATCTCTATTTACTTGTGTTATATTCAAATATTCCCCGTTCCAGTTTTGTGCTTCAAATATTGTTTTAAAAAATTCAGACAAATAAAAAGTCAGCAATAATTCATCTCGATAGAGAATGAATAAATTCACTAACCCAAAAATTTTTTGCCGCCGAATTGGCCCAGATTAAGAGATTTTCCATCAACACGGCGCCAAGTGACGCTTGGCTTCGGATAACCCTCGGTGGCACATCTTAATGACACTTTGGAAAGCTCATCGACTATGGTATCGGAGCTAGTAAGCTCTTCATTTATCACAGGTGGCTCTATGTTTCAGTTTCAGATTTGATAAATTATCATAGAACGAAAAAAAAGTCAAACCATTTGAATCAGATTAATTAGAGCATTAAATGAGCCCGATTTTCCCGGTACCTAGAACATCGAGATAGCCAATCTGTTTGACCATTGTTTGGGAATTGATTTGACACATATAGAATCCACGATCATTTGTTTGAATTCGATTGATGTAAAGATTCCAGTGTCTTTCGTTATTGGTCACACGATATTTCCCCTCTTCCTCATTCATCAATGTATGTGTGCCCAAAGTCAATAAGGTAGGATCGGAATTATCATCCATCTTGAGCCAGGCAGGCTTTGGAAAAAAAGTATACCAATTTACGTTAGTAATTCAATGAAATGATAGATCGAATTCTATTCTTAAGTCGATAAATATTAATTAATATTTGTAAAATATGATCAAAGTGGCTATCGCCATCATAATAATTGGGCTAAAAATCATTCGACTGCCTAACCTGAAACAAGCCATGATGATTTGTGATGCATTTGAGGATGGCAGTTCTTCCAATCGTCGCTGTTACATTATCAATCGGTAAGATTTGTAATGGTCTTCCAATGAAGGAATCGGTACGTTTATTTAGATTTATAGCATCACGAACATTATCGAGCCTAGCCGAATTTTTCGACAGTTTTTTACGAGAAGATTCATTTTGTTGCACCAAGAATCCGACATCATCAGCATCTAAACTAAATCTAAGATGTTCATTGTTAACGGAAGAAAAATGATCACGCCGCTGACGATTATATTTCGGCTGATGATTTTTTCGCTTTTGTTTTTGTTCTTCCCTTTCTTGATGATGATTGTGATAATTATAATAATGATGATTATGAAGATTTTTCTCACTAATTTTTCTAGTTTGTTTCGACGAATCATAACGATCGATCAACGATGGTAATTGGCTTGATGATGGGAACACTTCTGATGTCCGAAATAAATTCTCTCCATTACTTTCAAAAGTCTCTGCTCATTCGAAGGGAAAAAATGGAAACGAACATAATAAATTTAATTTGTTTCACTTCAATATCTATAGAGCTTAACAAAATTGAAGTTAGAAAATTAATCTTGATTTAGAGGCCGAATTTATTTCCAGAAACATATCTGTCTAATAAACATAATGATTTCCTTCTGGATGAAATTTGTTTGTCAAGATCATTGAATGAATGTTCTCTGATTGTGCTGATATTTTTCGATAGAATGATTCGGAAAAATAGAATTGTTTTCATCCCTATCGATTCTATGAGAATTTGTTCTCAATCAAATGAATTGTGAATGAAGGGATAAAGAGATTTTTAGAAATTCTAATTCGATTGTTCCATAAGAATGACGTTGATTTCTATTGATTAGGCATCAAACTGTTAGGTTCGTCAATTTCTTCTCAAGTCTATCAAAATAATTAGATTTAACTGCGAATCGGGTTGAGAGAAAAATTTGTGGTGATTTCTATTTCATAAATCACCTCGAAAAATGATAATGGTGGCGATTGATGACATATTTTTCTATCACAATAAATTGGATCTAAATTATTGGCATCTAAAAGTGTGGAACTGAACCAGAAACAAAGTACATTATCATCACAATTATTTGCTTTTTTTTTCTTTTATTGTGTAAATTAGATGCTTTGGAAAAAGTGTTCGATTGCTAATTAAAATTGAAGAATAATTAGATTTATAATCATAATCAAAATCATTCATTATTCGGACCTTTTTGTTCTTCAAAAATAATCTACGAGTTTTTCTTTTTATGAAGGAATTTAATGAATTTAGATTTTCAAAACACAATTGTAATGCTGATGGGGTTACAATTTAATGTTTGGAAAATTACTGGAATCTATTTCCCTACACTCATTTGAAGAGAAATGAATGCAAAATATACACAATCGGAAGAGAATCAAAAAAAAACTGCAATGCAAAAAAGCAAGCAAAACAAATCATGTAGAGAATGATAAATGAGTTACTAAGTGAATTCTAAATACTTTCAGGCTGTTTTGGGACAGAGAACTTATTCCGATGTTCTGTACATACTTTTTCGGTTTCTCTGACAATTATGAATTCATTCATTGATTTCACAACCCAGAGGTATTTTGTTTGTCTCGGGAACCACAGCTAATCATCAAATCATCAGTATTTCTGTAAATGCATGGACAAATAAGAAAACCTTAGAGAAGGATAGAAAAAAAAATCTACAATTGAGTGTATAACTTGTCTTTTTTCAATACTCTATTCGATGTTAATTAGCTTAATTCATGGCACTTGATTGAATTGAATAATCTTTATAGACTGTCTAATGTAGGACGAAATTAGAAAATTTGAATCTACTTGAAAAGATTATCTCTACGATCTGAATGAAAACGATTTGATTTGGAAAAAGCAAAACTTAACCACACATTGTGTTTGAATCAGTTTGATTTGGGATCCGAACAACGATTCGAAATGGAGAATCTCAGAAAATTAATTTTCTCCACACCTTCCTTATATTGCCTTCATTTTCTTTGGGTTTTTTGTCGTTGAGCACTCAATTGTTTGATAATCAATTGATTTTGATCCGAACAAAAGAGGAACAAAAACTTGACCACATCAAACGATATAAATCAATATTGAATTGGATTGAATAGTGTCGAGAGAGGTATAATTGTCTATTGAGATAATTCCCTTCTGTTAAATTTTGAGACTAGATGGAACAAATTCGAATTGTTTTTTCTGGTTTTGCTGACACTGTCGTAAACATTCAATATAAACACTTTATTCGAAAACTTCGAATTGATTTGGAGCTAAGAAATCTATGAAATAACTATCACGCTAAAGAAGAAAGAGAAATCATTAAAATTTTCTCGATTCTCTAACTCGCTCTGATTCAAACTGGATAAAAAAATAAAGATTGGTATTGACAATTTTTTGATTGTTTTCTAAAGCATCGGAACAAAATCAAACGATCGATGAACCAGAACACTGAACTTAAACAAGTACTAACTCGGATATAGAACATACGAAATAGAGCCAATAGAAAATAATTAATTTAACTTGTCGATTTTGATTGAATCAAATCGATTAAAGAGTAAAAGATTTTGGTCGAACACATACACACCCACTTGGCAAATAAGGGAATCGAAAGTGGTTCCGAAACCTTTGTATCTACAACGAAAACAAAGAAAAAACAAAATTTTCGATCCATCCAATAATGATGATGATGTTAAAAAGGTGTCAACTAATATTGGGTATTGATTGGTTCTAGAGATCAAACAGAGATTGATCATTGTACAATTAGATTGGTTTTTCTTCTTATTAGAAATGAATCAAATGAATCCATTCGATAGATTCCATTATCAAAATTCAATCGAGAATTGATTCTCGAAATTTTTCGAAATGAAAAGATTGAAGAAGAGCGATCCATGAATGTGTTTCCACCATGTTCATTATCGAAATCGAAGAGAATTGTTTGAGTAATGTAAAAGTTTTTACTCTCAATTCTCGATTCGATCATAAAGATTGCATTTCGCTTGTCTCTCTCTACTCCTTTCGATGAAATTTAACTGAGAAGAAATAAGATTCAAATTTGAGATGAATGAATCGTCTTTGGAATAATTCCAATTGGAGTGGGCTGATGGACTCCGATGGTCAGAAAATTAACTGCCAATTGAAATAAGACCAAATATGGTCTCTGATCTCTCTTCGGTCTGTTAGTTACGATATAAAAATGTAGAAAACCTATTGCAAAGATGATTGTGATTTTTTTTTCACCATCAGTCCACATCGACATTGGTCAAACTTCAACAACGACAAAGTTAAAAGAGAGAAAAAGTTTCTAAGATTCCCTTCAACCATTAATGGGTTCGAAATAAAAAAAAAATTGAACAAATCTCTAATCTTATTAAAGTGAGAAAAAAAGTTAGGTCTTCGAATGAAGATAATTTAAATATTAAATGATACATCTCATTATCGTCAATGGAAAAGAAGAAGAATAAGAAATTGTAGGAGGAAGAAAAAATAAATTACTAACCTAACACTGGAGTGCTTGTATCATATCGATAGGGTTGATGGCTTCTGTAATGATTATGATGATGATGATGATGATGGTGGTGGTGATGGTGATATTGATTCGATTGAGAATCTTCGAAATAAGGATGAGATTTGATTACTTTTGTTTGATTCAATAGATGTGGATAATTATGATGCTGCTGTAGCTGCTGTCGATGATGAGAATCATCTAAACTTGCCATCAATGAGATCATTTCGATTAGAATCACTTCGAAACAAAACAACAATAAACCAATGATTCGATTCTTTTTCAATGAAATTCTTCGAGCTGATACTGATGATGATGATGATGATCTGGAGGGAAGAAAAAAGGATGATGAGAATAAAAATTTTGAGAACAATGTTGCTGTGGTTGATTTTGCTGGTGATGATGATGATTGTAATGATTGGATTCTCGTTGATTGAATTCTAATCGATTGACAAGATTGGATTTTTTTGTTCTGGCTTTTCATTGGCCTTGTAATGATACTCTCATCAGCTATATCAAACAGGGAATCTTCACCAAAATGATCACCATCTATATCACCAATTTGATTGGAATTTTTATTTCGATTGAAACTTTGGTGTTTGTCATCGATATCGTTGATGATGATGGATAAATATTTTCTCTTCGCAGTGATCGTCGACATGATTGGCTTCGGCCTCTAAACGTTCCCGAATTCGAATATGTGAGGATTTTTTTTTTATTCTTCAAATAATTTATTGTGATAATAGCGATCTCGATGATGATTATGATGATTGGCTTGATTTTTTTTTGAAGAGAATCTTGATCCGCTTTCTTATGAATGAAACAAAACAAATCGAATCAGATTTTCGAAATTAATTTTGAATCTAAATCGAAGAGTAGGAGAGAGAGAGAGAGAGAGAGACAACAACATTGATTAGATTTTTGTTCCTTTTGATCCAATCAAAAGAGATTGAATTCAATTCAATAATTCATATTTTTGATTGCAGTTTATATTCAAGATTCTGGACGGAAACAAATCTTTTCTAAGTTTTTCATTCCGAAATATTCCCATTCGACGATCATTTTGAATATGAGGAAAAAAAAACATAGCATCTGTTGCATTCTTCTCATCAATCCATCTTTTGTTCATCTTGAAACAAAGGATAAATTGCAATCTCTTTGTTTTCTCTCTCTCTCTCTCTCTCTCTTTTTTTTTAAATCAATGTTTTTTTTTTCTATCCAAGGAAATTCTATTCCAGGAATCAAAACAAACAGAGACTAACAAAAAGAGATAGAGGAGAAGAGAACTAAAAGATAAAAATCGAATGGAAAAGTAAAAAAAAAATTCGAATGAAATCCAAACGATTTGTTTATTCTATTTTTATCTCTGCTCCCATCTAAGTGTTCGAATCGAATCGAATCGATTCGATTGAAATTTCGGAACCCAAATTCCAAATTCTCTTCATTCTTCTATTTGGAAAATTGGAAAATTTTTTTCGATTTTCAATCAAAAAAATTTAACATAAACAATTTGTTTATTTATTTATTTTAGTTTTGTTTTCATTTTCAAGAAACCAAAAGATTTTCGGTGGTGAATCGAGATCCATTTCGATCATTTTCTAGATGTTGTTGTTACGAAAAAAAAAAAATAATTTGTTCACAATCATCTTTTTTTTATGTTTTGTTTTGATTTTTTTTCTCCTTTTTCTCGTTGTAATTTGACTATCTCTTTTTGAGATTGGTTGGTGTTTTTATTTTCGTATTGGTTTTGTTATTTTCAAACATAGCCATCATTATGTTTACATTATGATTGTTTTTATACCTCTTAATTCGTTCCTCCGAAATGGCATTCTATCGTTTGAACAAGAATCTTGGAAAATCGCAACAACAATCTGTGTTACGATGTGTGTAATTCTAGATTGCGAAACAATTTTTATTGTCTTCATTGATTTTGGTAAGGCCGCAAAATTTGGCCCTTATATCGCATTAGATGCCATTGATCAATGACATTCGAAAACCCATTCATCGTTTAGACGCTGGGTTTATTGTGATTGTAAGATTTATATCGCTTACATGCAAAAGCAATTTGAAATTTCGATTTGATTCGGTACTTAAAATCTTCACATAAAATACAATTTTGAATTCAATTTTGAATTTTCTTTAGACAACAGAAAATGAAGAAATGTTTGATGATCCATCAATGTAATCCGATCCGTTTCGATTCAATCGAATATTTATTAATTAAAAGGCATCAGCTAGCTAGCTAAAAAAGATTCTTCACCAAAACCTATCACTTTTCTCGAATCTCTCGCTTTTAGAATCACAACGATTCACATCCAAAATTCTGTAGGAATTTCATCATCTTTCGATCATTAATCGTTTTCAATCTATTCTTTTCGTTTAAGAAATGATCCAGAACTATCGTAAGAATAAAGAAGAGATCGAGAATTGAGAAAACAATCGGTATTTTCTCCGAAAAAAAAATACAAAAGAAGAACGAAATCGAATGTTCGAATGTCGAACGAACGAAGAAAAAATATTAGTTATCTTATCGAGAGCGAACAACAAAAGAAAAAATGAACTATACCCCCGTACTGAAAGAATTGATGAAAAAAAAACAAAAGAATAAATCCAATGAAGAAAGGTATCTTTCTCGTTACTTTCGTAATGCTCGGATCAAAGTAATGGAAAACTTTTGAATTCTGTCTCTCTCTCTCTCTCTCTCTCTCTTTTCACTGAAATGGAATTTTCGCTGAAATGGTTTATTGAAATGACTGAAAACAAACAAGTATAACTGTTTTTTTCTTTCTAATTCAATGATAATAATGATTGAGTCTAATCGGATCAAAGACCATCACCAACATCATCCACATACACATCGATCTTCAATGATATCATTTTGTGTTCATTTTTGTTGCTGACTGGTTTCGCTCTCTCCAATTTTTTTGAAAAACATAAAAAGTACCAAAGAGAAATCGTTCCGAACGGTAACGAAATAAACAAAACATAATCGTCTGTTTGGTTTCAATCGTTGTCGAAAACTTAGATTTGAAGAATAGTTCATTCCCTTTCTATTTTTTTTTCTTCGCTATCAAAATGTTCAGATAGTTATCGAATTTTTTTTCGGTATTCAGATTGAATTCAAGGTTGAGAATCTTAAATCTATCTCGAACTCGATCGAGTAAAGACTCCAGAATGTTACGAAATTCTCTCCTGCAAATATTCGTCCAATCTCTTTCGTTACGCTAGATGAGTGAGTTTCGGACCTAGAGAATCTATGCTATGTAAATGTTTCTTGCTGGAATCTATCAAGGTAGAGAATAGTAGAAAAAAATTTGTTTGAATTTAGAAATTCATCATTCGATAGAAAAGAATTCTATTCTCTCTAATATTTGTTTGATCAGTTCTTTTCGATTCATCGCCTTAACGAAAACGAATCAATCGAGATTGATCGGATTTCAATTTTCAAACACAAAATTTTTTTCTTCTATTTGCTTTTGTTCTCTCGAGTTCTCTGGGATGCCAATTTCTTAATCCAGAAAATTTAAAATTGAAATCCTTATTCCCAATTCTTTGCGAATCGTTCTCTATTTTTCTCTTTTGATCTATTTTCTCAATTGATAATTGTCGAAATTATCTAAATTCTTATTCCAAGTTATGGATAATGACTGTTATAATCGTTCGAGATACATTGTAATTTTGATTTATTTGCTCAACGAAACATATTTATTCTGTTTCCTTCGATATTCCAGACTCAATTCTGTTTTTTTTTTTGCAATAATTTCTGATAGCTGAACTAAATAATTTCATCTCTTTAGGTTCTCATTTTGGTTCTGTGATCTGATGAAATTGATCTCCATAAACAGAAGAAAAATTGTTGAGAGCAGTGATTTAACAAACAATGGAAATCATTAGCTTTTAATAATAATACTGAAACTAATAGTATTAATGGTTGAATTATCCAGAACCAAAAGGAAAACAGAAATTCTCCTAATAATATCACATTGGAGTGAGTGACCAGAACAGTCCAGCTAAAATTATTGACTTGAGAAAAAAAATGAAACAAACATCCAACTAATTTAGTGAAGCGAATTGTTTCTAATCTGTCCTAGCTTTCTCTCTCTCTCTCTCTCTCTCGTTCTCCAAAAGCGTTGTCCAGAATAAATCGCTTGCTGTTTTGTTTGAAGAATAGAAAGCGCAACTAATTGTGAAAATTAGTTCAACAATTTCCTTTTGGAAACAAGAGATTCTAACAAGAGAACAGAACCATCTTGGTATTTTTTAATTTTTTTTCTAAGACTTTTCTTCTTTCAGATGTTTGAATGGTCCTTGAAAATTAAGGTGTGTTTTCGGATTGATTAAAATCTAATCTATTCCCTTTCTCTCTTCTCTTTGTAGCTTTGTTCCGTATGAAACGCCTCTAGAATCATCGATTCTCACAAAGAAATTTTTTTTCGGTGTTCACTCTCGACTATTGTTAAATGATCTTCGGTTGAATAATCTTCTTTTTGGATAACAATTTAGATCGTTTTTTTGATTTGCCACACGAAATCGAGTGAAAAAAAACTGCTGGCAATCATAAAATCTGAAAAAAAATAATTGAAAATAGTACTCGTCAAAAAAAACCCTAACTTCATCCAATTGTTTCCTGTTTTCATTTGAAAATCAATCCAACACTCAAATAGTAGCTTCTATATGGTCTGAAATCGACGCGAAAAATTAATAATTACCACCCACTAAACCAATAAATTTATTTCTTTCTCATTGGTGTTAGCTAATTGATTTCTCTGAGGTCAACAACTAGAGCGGTTTGACCGAAACGAAACGCAATCCAATCACTCACGGAACTTGATGAAAGAAATTAATGAGGTATTGAGACCGAAAGAGAGAGAGAGATGAAATCAAATAAAATTTATGAACGAAATTTTTCTTCTCTAGATCCCGTGACCGAAGATGAGACATCAAAGATATTTGAAATGTTCAACGGATATTAAAAAAAAAGTGATCCAGAACTTATCACTACAATGATGATGATGATGATGTCGAGTATGGAAAGATAGATTAACAATGATGGAACTCGTTCCGAGAGAGAGAGAGAACAACAAGAATGGATCAAGCATTTCATAATTTTTTTTCTGCTTAAAAACCAAACAATAAAAAGATCAAACCACAGTGTACGATGAACGATTAATTTGTTTTTTTTTCTACTCCAAAATCAAAAGAGATTCGAGAAGCAGAAAAAGAAAAAGAAAAAAAAACAGACAATACTAACTTTCGGGGAGTGATATGGACGAATCTCGCGAATGATTTATTGTAAAGACATTAAAAAAAAATCTCAGTGGACATTTTTTTTCCGGATTTTTTTTCTCTCTACTCATTCTAGAACCGAGCCAGTTAGAGTTCAATTGGTAATGAAAATGAAAAGAAGATAATAACCTTGGAATGATAAGGGAACCAGAACAGAGAGAGAGAGTCGAATCTTTTGATTCGAATTTTTTTCACCGAGAAACCCAGCGATATCAGAATAAATCTTCGTAAGTGTTCGAAGGAAACCAACCAAAAATTATGGTATAAAATTTTTTGAATCGAAAAAAAAAATTCCAATTTAATTGTTTGATTCTTTACATACACAGTTCTAGACGAGAATGGCGGCAACCAAACAAAGAATGTGGGAGAAATGAAGATGAAGAGAGATGATGATGAGGATAATTATCACACATTCACAATAACAAAACCGAATGATTTAAATGATCCATTTCGTTTCTATCGAGATCACATCGAGATCTAGATCTTGACTTTCTCCGTAACAGAAACGTTTCCGAATGACATCGAATTGAACAAACATTGATTGTGGAACATCGAAAACAATAAACAAACAATCTGATTTGTTTCAATCAATATCAAATAATGTAGCCTTTACGAAATGCAGTAAGTTTACTAGTTGTAATATGTAATTAACTTTTTCATTGAATACTTTGGAAAATTTCAATTGAATCAATGCGAGCACCAAATTAGATGACTATCTTATTCGCAGATTTCAACTCTACAATCGAGTGGAATGGTTAAGAAACAAATGAATTCGAAATCTTCTAGATTTTCTCTGTTCTTTTTTTATGGATCCGATGTCTGAATTCTCTTTCTCTCTGTTGCTGTCTCTCTCTCTCTCTCTCTCTTGCTGGATCTCGCCTCCTCTTCCTATTTTTTTTTTATTTCAAATTCGTGGATTACATTCTTGGTGTTATAGATATTCACCAAACACCGAGTGATGGGAATAAGAGCAGAACAACCCGAGAATGGATGAGATACGCGCGCACTTTAAAGAACTCACTTTCCTGCTATCATCTCTCTCTCTTTCTCTCTTTGGCTCTAATTTTTTCTTTTTCTTTACGAGTTCTCTCAATATTTTTTTTTCTCTGGTCTTCTTGAAGCCCAAATCTACACTGAATTTAGTGTTGCGTTCTTTTTTTGCGTGAAGAAGAGAGAAAAAACAAAACTATTTTCAAAACCACTTAATTCATTGAGAACTGACTTGATGGATTCTCTAGATCGATTTTTTGTTTCAATTAATATCGAATCAAATATTCAACAAAATTATTCAGATGTCTGAATGTCACCTCTTTTTGTTTGAATCGATGCCTTGCTGTTGCAGTTTTTGATTTGAATGTTTCGATAGAAGCTACGATCTCAGCATACGATATCAATGAATCTTGAGTGAAACAGATCTGGTTTGAACGATCTCTAATAATGATGAGGATTCGTGGTGGTCATCACCGCATAGAAGATGATGACGATGATGATCTATCATCTCTTCCATCTTCCATTATTATGATCCCTTGCCTCGATTCTTACGATTAAATTTCCTTAATTTCCTTACCTAAAGACAATTCTAAACTTCAACGGAATGTAAGATGATCAGTCATTCATTCACTCGAAGAGACTTAAATCAAATTATTGCGAATATTGTTTTCTTTATCGCTCTTCAAAAATGTCTTCAGAAAACAATTGTGGTAATGGTGGTCATAGTTTTATCAAACAAAACAGAAACCAAAGACCGATTCGATAACGAACGACAGTCTCTTAGTTTCGATTTGATGATTATCAAAGATGATCTATTCTACGATGTCGACATCAAAGTTTCATCAATGTGAAACACGAATATAAAAAAAAATCATATGGAAGCAATGTAATAATTAAAGTAATCCATCATTTTTGTTTTCGAGAGAAGTGAAACGAAGAAACCGAACGAAGACCGTTGTCCAACGAAAAATTTGTTGGAAAACTTCGAGGAAAACTAGCTGTGTAGAGACAAGCTTATGATGGACGGTTTAGAGCACTAGCGGTAATTGTTCGACATCTAGGCTAGAATTTCATTCTGATTAGCATTCAACATAAAAATAAGCATTGAGAAACCATAACGATCGAGGTGATCCATTCTCATTCCGAAACGAACGAATTTAATTAGATTAGATTGGATTTGATTGATCTCTAATCCTTATGATTTGGTTGATAGAGTTGAAATTATCCACATTTCAATCCGAACATTTGAAAATCTTTGAGGTAGAAAAAGATCTTGAAATATAAAATGAATAGATTTGAATTTTTTTTTCTCAATCAATCCCGTTTCAGTCTAATTTGGATTCTAGATGAGATGAAGAAAATTTAGCCATTTGTTGTGATTGAATTTTATTTCACTTTTCAACTAACATCACTTTGGGACTTGATTTGCTCTTTCCGATGAGAATAACCGATTTGGATGGGAGTGTCAGAATTTGATTCAAAGTAAATTCAAAGTTAATCTAGACAATTGATTTCTCTATGTTTTTGTTTTGTTTTTCTCCTAAACAAAATTTCGTTTTTCCATATCCTTATAGTTATGGATTCAAGCAAAGCTAAACATTCAATCACAACAACAACAACAACAACAACGATCGGATGCTTCAGATGGATTGATTTCTTGAGGCTCGAGAAACATATCCCTTAGCTCATCATCGATTTTTTTTCTTCGCTCAAATCTCTATTCTCTCTTGTCTTGGATCTTCTCGTAAGTATCGTGAAGATTAGATTTTGTCACCAGCAGCAACAACAGCAACAGTATTCTCTTAGGTTTGAACAAATTTTGAAATGAAAAAAAAAAAGAAAAATTCTCGATACTCTCAATCTTGCTTGCTTGCTCGTTTTTTTTTTCTTCTCATCTGGAACGAAGAAAAATATTGTGTGTATGGATATGTCAGTTTGATGCTTGAAGGCAGGAAATAATTTCGGATTCGAACCGAAAGCGAAACAAACAAAACCAATACGTCAACGAATCGATTTCGCTCTCTCTCTCTCTCTGTCTCTGTGTGTGTTATTCTTATCTCTATTTCTATTTTCGCTTTTGAAATTCTTCTTCTTTTCGAGAAGCAACCTTACAATCCAATCAAAGCTTATTTCACTTCCCTATTCTCTTATTCTCAAAGTTATTCGATGATCAATTTCGATGATTCTTGGATTTTTTATCTTTTGGTTCGATTTAATCAGCATCGAAACGAGAGTTAGAGTGAGAGTGAGAGAGAGTAACGAATGACATCTCCGTAGAGATAAAATTTCGCATTGATAAAATCAAAAAATTTATTGGAAGAAAAAAAAACGACGAAAAAAAAATAGAGAGAGAAGGACCTAGAAAATTCAGAGTTACTTATGGATCTTGGCTTCCCTCTATCCGAAAAAACAACACAATCACAATGAAACTTTCTCTCTCTCTCTCTCTCTCTCTCAGAAAAATACGATGTTTAAAAAGAAGAAAAATTTTTTTAAGATAAGCACATTCAATTTTTGGGGACAGAGAGAAATAAGATCGAAACAAATTTAAATTTTCAATTTAATAAATGGACATTGTAAATTCGATCCATTCGGTATCGAATTATTCACACACCCCTATTCACCCCGATTCTAGTTCAATTGACGAAATTCTTAATTCACCGAATCTCATCATAGGGTTTTTGTGGATTGTTTCGAAAACCAAACCCCACCATACAGACTTAATTAAAATCTTTCCCAGATGATCAAAAACAACAACGAAAAGAAAAAGAAAATTTTTTTTTGTTTGATTTCAATTTTATATTCTTATTACCCTAACTATAAACATCATTATTTTCAATGATTACTTCACTCTCTCTCTCTCTCTCTCTCTCTCTCTCTCTCTCTCTCTTTCTCTAAAACATCAATCAATAAACTAAATCAAATTAATCAATGAACATAATGATTGAAAAGAACAAACCGGAAGATCTTATTTATGGACGATTAGTTTCGAGCTTAGATTTGTGAATGGGAAGAAAGAGACAAAAAAGAATTAGCATTTTTATAAACATCACCACCACCACCACCATCATCATCATCATCATCATTAGTTTAATTCTGGTCTGATCATTAACATTTAGATATTTTAGATCTGGTTCTATAGGTTTTTGAGACTCTAGGGGCGTGCGGTATTCAATGTTTCATCTTTCAAATTCTTGCGATCTTTTTTCTATTTTTTTTTTCTTTGCTTCTTTTTTTTTTTGCGCTCGTTTGAATTCTCGATGAAATCGGAGAAAATACTAATAATATTCAAAATGAAAAACAGAAAAGAAACCATTTCGAAAGACAAAAAAAAAAACGAAAAATTGAGAATGAAACCGGAATTCTTTTTGAACATCCACACCTACCTACCACACCCATTCGCATAGTTTCAAGATTCTACGTGGTGGTAGGAACAATACTCTGCCCTTTTGTTTCTTTTTTATTTTATATTTTCTCTTCTCTCACTTCATCATTCTCTAGGTCGGATATGTTTGTGTGTGTTGTCGGAAAGAGATAGATTGTCAGATTTTTTTAGTGTTGTGAGTTGTTCTATTCCGCATCGTTAGCCAAACAATATTTAGAATTCAATTTTGAATCCACATTTCAACATGGATTCACATTCGATTCTTTCTATAGCTAAAGTTTTTCTCTTATTCTGTGTGTGTGTGAGTGTGTGTGAGAGAGAGAGAGAGAAAATTTTGAATCATTTTCTAAATGATTTCTTAGAGACACACCACTCGAAACGAATCAAGTTCGAGCGAAACAAGCAATTAAATAATTTTTAATCGCGCTTTTTTAATCGGTAATTTCATTTTGATAATAGTGATGATGGTTGGTGATGACGGTGGCGATGGCGATGGTTAGACAAAATCATCCAAAAAACCTCGATTGTTTTTTGAATGAAAATGTTTAGAATTTTTTTTTTTCAAATTTGTTTGTTTGCTTAACAAAAAAAAGAACATTTCTTATTCATTTCTATTATTGAAGGATTTCATCTTAAAGATTTGAATCTTTTGGCCACAATTATCTACAATTTGTCATCGCACATCACATCTCTCTCTCTCTCTCTCTCCTAAGAGATCGGATCGATCGAATTCGATTCTAGTTCGATTTGAATTTGATACACACACACACACACTGTGCTCATATCAGAGATTGAATTCGAATGATCGCATCGATTACACGTATTCGTATCGAGATAATCGTTGGTTGTATAATTCGCTTCCCAAAAAAAAAAAAAAACTCAATGATTGATCTTGCTTTTTTTTTGATCTAGTTCTCGATGAACAAGAAAAAAGATTGGCTTCGAGAAGAAATCCGTTAAGAATCAGAGCTCATTTTTTATTTGTATCTCGATGGCGACGATGATGATGATGATGATGATGATGGAGATTTAAGATTTGAGATTGGTGAAGCGTAAATTTGATGAAAATCAAATCGAATAATATTCGCCTGTTCGCATTACCGTGTCCATATGCTTTTGATTCTCTGCTTGCTCAAATTCTTTCGATATTTCTCTCTCTCTCTCTCTCTTAGATTTTATTTCAATCTCTAAACTATTCGAATGAGAAAATCAAACGAATCACTATCCAATCTAACCATCTATCAATCTTTTTTTTTTTTTTTTGCTACTACAGAAGAATATTCATCAAAACGGGAGCCAAAGAGAGAGAGAGAGAGAAAGAGGGGAAGGACGAGCGAATGGATAGAGAGATAGAGAATTCATGTTCTTCTTCGGATAACAAGTGAATAGTTTAGACGAAACAATGATTGTAAATGATGGTGATGTAAATGATGATCGTTTTGGAAGCATCGTAAGCATCGATCCAACACACCAAAATAAGGTCAATCAATGTTTTGAAGCTATTTGGAAACTCGGTAAATTCATACATTCATCAGACCGGTACCATCGATCATTGAACGATGATGTTGATGGGGAACAAATGAATCTTGATGTCGAAGAGAACAATAATGTTGATGATGGTGATGATGATGATGATGATGGAATCTGTTCTCGTTTTGCAATGAAATTAGAATAAGATTATCTATCAAGTAGGAGAGAAAATTTTTTCTGACACATTCCTATCCTACTCTCTCTCTCTCTCTCTCTCTCTCTCTCTCTCTCTCTCTCTCTCTCTCTCTCTCTCTCTCTCTCTCTCTCTCTCTCTCTCTCTCTCTCTCTTTTTGTCTTCTCAATCTTAGGAAGAATTTTCTTCGACTTTACAGCTTGTTGGTTCGCTGTCATTCGGTACTCGATCTACTAGATTTCTTAGCAGATTCACTTTGCTTACATCTTTCGAGATCGAGATTTTCTTCTAGATTGATGCCACTAGTCTACTATTTTTGTTGGATTGATTTCGATTAGAAACTTGGATTGAATATGATTCTGAAAACTATTGGATTGATTCAATTCGATTCTATCGTTCGTACTTGTGAGCAGATCTTTCGAAACTTTCGATTTGAATTGTTGTAAATTGAGAGCCTCGAAACTATTTTGTGCTCTGTTTTCTTTTCCGGAGATCAGAGACAATAATTAGATTGATAAATTATCAATTTCATCGCTCATAAATATTTTTGATGTTTATCATTGAATGAATTTATACTCCCAGATCGAATCGTCTATTCATTTTTTTGGGTGAACGATTCAAAGTATTGCTCGAATAAGGATAGCGATGTTGATGATGGAGAGGATCTCTTTCGCTATCTTTCGAATTAGATATCGTCTCAAATCAAGGTGAATGAATGGAAAGAAATTTAAAACTATCGAAATAGATTAGAACATAAAGTGAACCCAGGGAACCTTCTCTCTCTCTCTCTCTCTCTCTCTCTCTCTCTCTCTCTCTCTCTCTCTCTTCTGTTGACAATAGATAGATAAAGATTGGATCAATCCGAATCAATAAGAAGATTTTTTTTCGCAAAAAAAAAAAAATTTTATAAATATTTTATATTTCAATTAATTCGAATTGTAGAGAAGAACAATAATAGAAAAATTGGAAATAATTTGGGTAGTTTTTTTTGGGGGGAGGGGGATTTCGATGAAAAAAAAGAATAAATCCAAACATCAAACCTACAAACAAATTCAATTATTAGGATTTTTTTACACATCACCCCCCCCGATCACACAAAAATTTGTTTGATTCTTTGTTATTTGTTTTGAGATAGCTTGAAAATCATCTGCTCATTGTGCTAAGAAAAAAAAAAACGAAGAGATCGAAAGCGAATCGATTTCGATTGATCAAATGAGAGAATTATCCGAGTAAAAACCTAGAAACTCTAGGTTTTTGAATAGAACAATACTCTTAGAGCGGAACGAAAAAAAAATGATACAATTTTCTACGCTCGGACCAAAATAATGATGGACCTTGGATGTTTATGGAAACAAAAAACAAGAGAATAGAGCAAAAAAAAAAAAAAATCAACTCGAAGCACTGTGTAGGGTCTGCTCTCTCTCTCTCTCTCTCTCTCAGAACGAAACGGGTAAACCTAGCGATACAGAAAAGAGAATCATATGGAAAAAAAACTTTTCTTTCTTCTTATTTCGATTCCACAATTTGGATTCGTTTTGGAACGGATACGACCGATACCAGAGACACCATCACGAACGCCCCCTTCTTTAACAACAATCAAATCATCAATCCTGGCACCAAAACATGATGTAATACAAATTAGAACATACACACACACACACAGACGTACAAAACAAGAGAACTTTGAAATCTATTTCAATTTGATCTTGAATGTTTTTGCTTTCTTTTTTTTTTCCTATTTTTTTTCTTCTTGGATCGAATCGAATCGGATCGGATCGAATCGAATCGAAAAGAAACAAGTTTCAATGAAAGCTTCATTACGCGAACAAAATCGAATCAAAATTAGATCCGATTGTATTCTTTTTAGATTCGATTCAATTCAATTCGATTCGATCCGATCCAAACAGACTTTTTGTTCCGTTTTTTTTTTTTTCGTTCATTTTCGTTTCTCTTAGTTCAACACACCAGCTCTCTAAGATTTATTAAAATCATAGAGACGATGTTTTTTTTCTTATTACAAACAGCAACCAGAACGAATCAGAGAAAAAAAAGCAATTATATAATCACAATGAAATGATTAGATTTGGTGAAGAGTGGCTGAGAAATTTTGCAAGCAAATTTCCTTAGAAATAAGGTGACAAATTTTCATCGACAATATACACATCCGGTTCGATTCGAGATTGGCGCCAAAATATTTTCGAATAATAGTTGAGAAATCGAGATTTAAAATTAAAAAAAAAATGCATTTTTTTCGCTTCATTCTTCTCTCGCTTTCTGGTTCTTCATGAAAATTTAAATTTTATTGTTCCAAATTTTTTTGCTATAGTTCATCTCAATAATTAAGAAGATATTGAATCGATTTTCTCAATATGCAAAACTAATGTTCCATTCTTTTCATTCAGTTTTTATCGAACATCCAAGATGAACGAAATAGAAAGAAGAATTTTAAATTTAATTCTCGAAACTTAATTCAATAAGCGATCGAAATCTTTTCTTACTTTCTCAAAACAAGAGCAAACGAAAACCATAAAATCGTAAATAAAATCGCAAACAGAAATAGTGTAATAATAATGAGGATAATAATAGTAATAATAATAATAATAATCTAAATCGTCATAATCATAAATATAGCCCATTAGTAAATTGGAAAAGAAATAATTTTTCTTTCGAAAGAATTTTTTCTTAATCTTTTCTTAAGATTCAAAAGAGAATCCAAACCAAATTATGTTCGCAAAAACCGAAATATTCGAGTAAGATCATAGTTGTAGGCCTAGTAATGAAACTCTGAAAACTTAGATTAATATTCCACCAGATTGTAATATTTAGGTCTATTTCATAGGTGAGGTTGTGCAGAGATACAAACGATACAAGGTGGATAATTTTTCTTATAACCTCACCTGGTTATTCTACTCTCTCTCTCTCTCTTCCCCCCTCTCTTTTATCTCGATCATCATCTAATGTGGTTCATTTGCTGTACGTGCGAATCGAACCATTTGTTTTTTTTTTGATGCTCTCTGTCTTCTTCCGTCTCTCTCTCTCTCTCTTTGGCTCGTATCCGTTCTACATTAATCGATCATAATTTTTCTTAGTTTTATCGTTTGAATCTAAAATTTGATTGAATCTAAAAAAACGAAATTTCGAATAAGTTTTACCTCGATTCTCTCTTCCTTCCTCTGTCTGTTTCTAGTCTGTCGTATGTTTATTGAAGATGAGCATTTTTTTTTTTTTTTGCGAGAAACAATGAGAATCCAATTGTTTGTGAAGTAATCAAAACTAAGATTAATTTTTATTCGCATAAAAGAAACAGCTATAATCGATAAGATTTGGGCAGGAGGGGGGAAATTTCAAATTTTTTTCCCTGAATTTTTACCCTCAAAAATCTCATTGAATTTTTTTTTTGTTTCACTCTAAATTCTCTTCGCTTAATTTCGAGGTCTTCATTAAGTTCCATTCGTTCGATTACATCGGTTCGATTCCCGAAGATCCATAGAGAACCGTTCCGAGAACGAACAAATAAAAAAACTATTAGCAAAAAAAAAAAAAAAAAAAAAAAAAAAAAAAAAAAATGAAATTCTCCACCACCATTTCAATCTCTACCGAATGGTCAAATATGGATTGAATAAATACTTTGATCTAGGACCGTTGAAATCGAAGATTTAATTTCATTTCTATGTTTGTTTATTCGTTTTTTGGTATAGTTTTGTTTTTATTTTTTTTTTGTTTGTTTCACTATAAATCTTAAATCAATATTGAATGAACGAGAGATCAATATTTGAAATTAGTTCGGTCTCCGTACGGAAATTTTGGAACGGTTCTCTCTCTCTCTCTCTCTCTCTCTCTCTCTCTCTCTCTCTCTCTCTCTCTCTCTCTCTCTCTCTCTCTCTCTCTCTCTCTCTCTCTCTCTCTCTCTTTCTCTCAAAAATGAAATATTTCAACTTGATTACAACGATGGACGGGTGATGAATGGAATTTCAATAATAATAATAATAATTTTTTTTCTTCGTGGTCCGAAGCAAAAAAAAAAAAAATTACAAACTCTTCAAGATTCAAAGTATTTTGGCTTCGTTTTTTCATTCTAAAATCAAAGTGAATGCGACGTGACTGATTTTGGTATTTTTTTTTTTTTAAAGGTTTTTTCCCTTCTTCTCCACTCTTCTTATTTCCATCTGGAAAAGTTCATTTTTTTTTCGCTCTGTTTGTTTGTTTGTTTGTTTTTCCCTACTTGCGCTAGTTAATGTCTGCTTGCTTGGTCATCGAAAGTAATCTGGTTTGTTTTTTTTTTTTTTGGATCAAACTAACCATAACGAAGATTGAAGATCGGATTCGTAACTGGATCGATCGATCGAGATCGAAGCCAGAGAGATAGGAACCACAAAGGGAAAGGGAGAGCGAAAGAATACTAGATTCCCTAGATAATCAAAATTAGATTTGAATTTGATTGAATTTATTTCACTTTTTTTTGTGATGGCTCTGATGTTTCAAAAAAAAAATTTGAATTTGAAATATTTCGAATTCGATTCGATGATGAATGCGATGAAATCTTAGAGCTGCAATGATCAAATCCTTAAAATCCATTGCTGGTAATGGATTTCATTTTGGGCTACGGTTTCTTCAAGCAAAATATGTGACAATAATAACAATGGTGGAACTGATTTCGAGAGTTCCAAACCTATCCGAAAAAAAAATTTAGATCTGTTTGTTCGCAATTGTTTACTTCGATTCTTTTTTTTTTTTTTTTGATTGCCGGTGTCCGATCGATCAATCGCGATCGATCTCTCTATCAATGATGCATTAATTAAAAGAATCTTGATTGATGAAATCAATTCCGAACGTGATGATCCATTATTTCATCAAACTTCTTTCTGGATCGTCAATTCATCTGGCATTCCAAACAGCATCGTTTCGTTTGTTTTTGGCGATTGTTAGATTTTTTATGATTTTCACAAATTAGTCTTTTTTTTTTTTATTTATCATTTGAAATTCATCTCGATCAGTTACATTGTTATACAAATCATGCAGCATATCGAGAGAAAGAGAGAGAGAGAGACCTTAGTTCCTAGAATATCGGTACATATCTCTGCTTGATGAAGACCACAAAACAAAACAAAAAAAAAAATCTATTGATTGTTTTCACTCTAATTGAATCTATTTCGATTCTGGCTGAATCTGATTCTTATTTTATTTTTTTTCTTATCCTATCTTCTCTTTGAAGTCTTTTGTTTCATTTTTAGCTTTAGAAAGAAAAAAAAACTAGCTTTCCAAGCTAATTACCGGCATCAGCATCACTGAGTCCCTATCTGATCATTTCGATCAAAAAAAATCCTCAGCATTGTTGTGCGTATTGTTTTCAATCGAACAACACAACACAACACAACACAACACAGTAAAGATGATCGGAATGGTAAGATTCATGGGCTTTTTTTTATATTGTTTTGCGGGAAAACAAATTCCAAATTGATGCTTGCATCGATGAACAAAATGATCAACTAATGAGCGCCAATGATGATGATGATGTTGGTGATGATGTAAGAAAGGAAGGAAGAAGAAGCTAGACGACCGCCACTCGAACGATCCCTCTCCCCATTGGCCATTGATTACGGACCATAAAATTTATTTCGTATTCGCTCTAAATTTTTGCATCTAGTATTACATCTTCTTTTTTTTTTTTTTTTTTTTTTTTTTTGATACTGAAATAAATCGAAAGACGTGATTTGGCCAAATAAATGATACATCATTATTGATTCTCATCATTATCTTTTTTTTTTTTTTTTTTTTTTTGTTGAATTGTAACCGAATTTGTATTCATTATAATGATGTCAACATCGTTATTGAATTCAATCACAATTTGTCATTTAACTTCACCATTCGATGATCCGAATCAAATTCAAAATTATCATTCTCATTCTCTTTGTATAGCTATAGCTATTGCATTAGCATCTCATAGTTTTATGGAGCTAAATTAATTAATTCAGTAAATTTATTGTTGCATCTGATTTATGAACTAAACTAAATAAAAGAATAATGGTTTCGAAACAATTCGAATCGATTTAATTGATGCTCTAGATCTAACCTCACAGCCCATCTGAAAATTCTGAATTCCGATTAGAAAGGAAAAATCTTCAAATTAATATTATTTAAAAAATATTGAAATTAATCTAATATTTTGAGATTGAAAATTTTTATCGAAATTTAAACAATATTAGATTGAAAACGCTAAAACTCTCTCCATCGATGTTTGCTTTAAGGAAACTCTACGATTTTGATCCAAAAACTGTTCCAAAATTCTAGGAACGAAAATCATTCTAGGAAGGAGAGAGAGAGAGAGAGAGAGAGAGAAAAAAATCGATTTTCAAAACCATTCACCAGAGCTTGCCCCATAGATAAGCTTAAAAAAAATGAGCCCCAGAATGAGGCAATAATTCTCAACGATTTATGCTCGAAAATGTGTATTGCTAAACCAAGAAAAAAAAGAGTCCCTAGAAATGATCATAATAGAAATGGTTGGAGTATCGCAGAGGAAACAGCAATGGAAATCATAATGTTGATGATGTAATGGCTGATAAATTTTAATAAATTATCAAATCCTTTCGTTCCAAAATAAAAAAATTCTCAATTCTCATAATTCTTCTCCTCTCTCTCTCTCTCTCTCTCTCTCTCTCTCTCTTTGAAGATTCATTGCAAACTTTTTGCCTTTTCTTTTTTTGCATTCTAGTACTTTAGAACATACACTCTAGAATTAGAATTTTCACTTTCGATTCTCTCTCTCTCTCTCTCTCTCTCTCTCTCTCTCTCTCTCTCTCTCTCTCTCTCTCTCTCTCTCTCTCTCTCTCTCTCTCTCTCTCTCTGATTCATTCATCAACAATAACAACAACAGCGATGTTTTTTTTTTTGAGATCGAAAACGATGCTTCAATGATTTGGTGTTAGTCTTTTTTTTTCATTCTTCTTGGATCTGGATATTTTGTTTTGTGGTTTTTCAAAGTTTCGATTCAATTCAATTCCTAAGGTCATCTTTTGAAGAATTAAATGTCTATTCTTGCACTCAGCTCTTATCCGTTAGAGATATCGATTTACCATCATCCACACATCCACACACACACACACACACCATCGTAATCATTATCAACGGGAATCGTTACAACAAACATCATTATATAACTTCGTTTTTTTTTTTTTTTGTTAATTTCATTCTACAATGAATGCGATCCAAAAATAAGAGTCTATGGTTTTAGCATCCAATCTTTTGGCAACTGAATCGGTGTTTCGGTGTTTCGATCGAAACACCGCAATGAATGAATGAACAAACCATCATTACGTTTAGTGTCTTCTTTAGAATTGGAACATCAAAATGGAAAGAAATGGAAGAGCTAAGAAATTGGTTTCACTTAATCCAATTCTTTAGTTTTTTTTTCGGATTATTTCTCTCTCTCTCTCTCTCTCTCTCTCTCTCTCTCTCTCTCTCTCTCTTCAAAAATGTTAGAATAGAGAAAATTTTATTCAAAAAAAAAAAAAAAAAAAAAATTTCACTGTAGAAGAAAAAAAAGCAATGATTTGTGATTTCTCTTCCAATCAAAATTGAATAAATATTGTAGATTAATCAACGAAAAGAAAAGAAAAGCAAAAACCGATCAATTCGGAGCATAGAATTTAGGATAGAATTCTAAGAAAAACAATCAATCAATCAGAAAAGAAGAAAAATCTCTTCCTTCTTCATTGTTCTCGAATTTTGATTTGAGTAAATTTTGAAAATTTTTAAAACAAATTTTCAAAATTGCGAAATTTATATTTTTTTTTTCTTCGCATTTTAGATTAGAATTTCAATCGGAGAGATCGATTCAACTTGAAGATTGAATTTTCGATTCTTCTCGAAACTCTACAGTCTAGGTAAACAAAGAAATTTGGTTTGGAATGGAAAAAAAAAGAAAAACCTCTAAGATTATCGAATCATATCGCAATGTATTGTTTTTTTTCTCAATTTGCTCTTCAATTTCTCTCATTGTTAAATTGATTGTTTGGTTTGAATTCTATCGAAAATCATTCGATCGGTTCGTTCGATATAGGTTTTAGGTTAGTTTTGTTAGTCTCTTGGACCGGAAAATTCACACCAAAATCAATGAGATTGAACCTTATATAAGCGTTTGAGATTTGAATCAATTTTAAGGATCGAAACCTTTTTTTTTTTTTTTTTTTTTTTTTTACTTCTTCTTCTTGTTTCGTCATAATTCTTCTTTACCTCTCAAGAAGATTCTTTCGATAAAACCAAATTGAACAAGTATTGATGATGATGATGTCGATTGATTCAGTCTTTCAGTCTACAGATGAAACAAATTTTTTTTTTATTTTTGCTCCGATCCAAACCACCAATCTTGTTACTCTCTTGTTTCTCTCTCTCTCTCTCTCTCTCTCTCTCTCTCTCGGTGTCATCGGTTCGAGAACAAGATTTTTCGATCTTGTTGTTTTTGATTGTTTTTTTTTCTGTTTTTGCTGTTCGAAAGCATTCTTCTTCTTGTGAATATTGGAGTCAGCTTCTTTGTTTGAATTGATGATGGAAAAGAATGTGCTACAAGAATTTTTTTTTGCGTTTTTTTTTTTTGAATGAATTGATTTCTTCCCTCTCACTTCAGTCTCTCTCTCTCTCTTTCTCTCTCTCTCCCTCTCGCTCTTTTAACGGTCAGTCGATTGAATACTTTGTTCAAGTGTTTTCGATCTCTTCTCTCGGTGCACACAAATCAAATAATGAAAATATTTTCTATGATTTCTGACCAAGAAATTCAATCTTTTCGAATTAGATTGTCGTTTGATTGCTATCGTTTTGAATGAATGTTTCGTTCAATATATTCGTTTACATCGAGAAACTAAAAACGCTAACGTCGAATATTTTTTTTTTGTTTCTTGATGTTGAACTTTTTGAAATTCTTCGAGTTTCTTCCGATCAAATCATTCGAATTGTTTCAGATGCGATTTTGAAAAACAATCAAAGTTCATTATTGTTTAGCAAAATAGTTTTGGCCTAAATTCGCAATTATATTTCTTTGATTCGATTTTTTTTTCAAATTCTAGCTTTCGATTGATTTGAAATGATTCAAATAAGCCAAACTAGGAGGTCCAATTCTCAATATTTTTTTAGATATTTTAATGTTTTTGTAATTTCACAAAGCTGAAGCCGAGAATTCATTCACTTGGAACCGGAATAGAATTTTTGGCGGTACATTGCCATTTTTGAATTTGGTCCCGAAAATATTTGATTAGAAATCGCATTGCTAGATGTCGTTGTTATAGATTGATTCGAATTCGTTTTCAATCAGATTACGAAGTTATCGATCAAAAATAAATTTGATGGTTTTGTTCGAAAAATTTTGTCTCTATCTCTGAAATTCAAATCTGATCGGAAATAAATTGATATATTTCTCTTTTGGTTTTTTTGGTTTCAGAGAGAAAAATTTGTCAGAAATCATTTGTAAATTCTATTCGATTCATTCAACCATTGAACCGGATCGAGGATGGCGAACACAAGAAAAAGCCTAATGCTGGAAGCAATGATTTTTTGAACAAAATTCAATGCTAATTCGTTCCAATTTGTGCCAATTATTTTGTTGTGAGGTAAGAAAATTTTTTTTCTGTCTATTATATTTAGAACTAATCATTGAAGTTTTGATGTGTTTGTCTGCATCTGACTTTTGCTTGATGCATCGCAAAAGTTCGACGAAAACAATCATTCAAGATCGAGAGAACAATTTCTCAATTTGAATCGATTTGAATCTCTTCTTCTCTCTCTTCCAATATTTCATCAATTGTATTCATCATTCGGTCAAGTAGCTTATCGGTCAGTCTCTTATGCTAGAAATATATTTGAATAATTATCTATGACACTAACATAGTCTCTTCGATGATTGAAGTTTTTCGAATCAATTCATTTCAATTCTAGCGTTTTTTTCTATTGAAATTCAATCATTTGTTATGGCATTCATCATCATAATTTTTCTTGCTACCATTATGTGATCGTTCAATCTTTAATGTAACGATGCTTTGATTGAGTCTAAGGAGATTATACTCGATGCTCTGCGATTCTCTAGAAAGGCTATCTCGAATGATGGATACCTTCGATGTTACCTCCAGCGAATACAATAATGAAGATGAGAAAGATGATAAGCTAAATTTTTATTTGTATATCTCAAACTAATCACGATTCTTCAAGCTAACTATTCAGTGAATCATTTATCTCATCACAATGATAAGCATGATCTCAATCAATCATTAAAATTATTATTGAAATCAAATTATTATCACCAAAAACAGCAAAATTAACCAAATATCTCCATCAGGTATTATTCAGAATCAGCTAAAAAACTTTCTTGTTGTGAACAAATCATCCATCCATCACTGACACAAATCAAGGTTTTGTATGAAATGAGTAAAATTTATTCTTTCATATGAATAATTATCCTTTCTGCATAGCAAGCGAGAGATGATTAGAATACCCTATAAAAATTACTTTGAGCGGATAAATTTATTTTTTAGCACGATAAATTCTATTATATTGCTATTCGATTGAAATCGAATGCTACTTAAATTTTTGGACCCAAAACTGTACAGATTGCTTGCTTGCTTTGATCATTCAAAGCTTCCCAAGAATTATCAAAATGATGATGCTCACTCTACGATTCAATAATCGATGCTTTTCAAGCGGATCATTCTATATTGATTTTCGCCTTTGAAGGATTTTATATCGCTAAAACTGTTATTTTTGATTGCTACAGACAGAATGATCATCAATAGCGAAAAAAATTTCTTAGTCTGGTTTATTTCGATTTCTTCTTGAAGTGTGTGATAGAAGATGACACAAAACATATCTTAAGTTAGCTTTTCCTCTTATATTTTCTTGACGATAATATACCCTTTCGAAATTCGAAAATCTAAGATTCAATTCTTGTCCATATCTCAATATCTCTGTTCTTTTTTTATTATTTTGACTCTTTCATTGATTTTTGTCTTCTTTTTTCTCATTTCTTCAGATCCTCTGTGCATTTTCAGCACTCTTTCTGTCTACGTTTGTCTCTCTTCAATCGTTTCGTTCACTAGTAGTCTCTATCGTGAATCTATCGTTGCCACAAAACATAGCTGTTTCGATGTTTATTATGTGTCGATTAAATGATTGTTGACTGTCTACTTGTTTGGCCAGTTTTTTTTCTATTTCGGTGTTCACTTGACGCTCATAGTTCTGTTCTTATTGCTGGTTCATTCACAATCAAGTAATAACCAATCCGTTCCATTCCTCGATTAAACATCGACTTTCTAGGCCAAATTGTGAAAAAAAGAGCCATCAACCAACAAAAACATTGATACGAATTCAATGCAATCTTTCGTATTGTTATCTTGCTTGATCTATATTTTATTAAAAAACTGATCTTAAGGAAATATCTTCGTTTTTATCACAAATCTAGTGAAGAAACTCATATTGAATCGGTTTCTTGAAGTTTAAAATCCAAGCGATAATTGATTTTTATTGACAGAATTTTTATTTTTTTCATTCTAGATCAACAAGTTTTTTTTTCATTCTTCAAATTTTTCGATACGAAACATATCAACAAAATGACTAGACATGGCTGGAAGTTTGTCGCTCTCAGACGTAAACAGAAAGAATCTATCAGTTCCAATAGCAGTAATGGCAAATCTAAACAAATTTCATCATCGTTATCCTCATCATCATCTTCGTTGGTGTCTAATCAAAATCAATCCAATCTACAATCTCAAGCTAGTTCTACGAAACAACAACAAAAACTATGGATCCATCCTCCAGCCACCTTACAAAATGGGCACATAGCATATTTAGTCAAGGTAATCTCAAGGGAATCCATGATCGATCTATAAATCGATTAAGTGTCGACTGAAAAATATTTTTGTCTTTTTCTGCTTTCCTTTCAATGCTATAGTATTTTGGAAACGTCGAAGTGAATCAACCTAAAGGCATCGAAGTCGTCAAAGAAAGTATTAGTAGATTGAAATTCATTCAGCCAATTAAAAAGTCAGAAGGTAGTAAAATCCCGAAAGTCGAATTGACGATCTCAGTCAATGGAGTGGCTATTCAACAACCGAAAACAAAGAAAATCTATTGCCAATTCCCTCTACATAGGATATCATATTGTGCTGATGATAAGACTGAAAAGAAATTTTTCAGTTTTATAGCCAAAGACATCGATACCGATAAGCATCTTTGTTTTGTATTCATGTCGGAGAAAATGTCCGAGGAAATAATTTTGACCATTGGCCAGGCGTTTGATTTAGCCTACGCCAAATTTATCGAGACATCTGGAAGAGAGCTAGAAATTCGAAAGCAATTGATTCTTATGCAGAAAAAAGTTTGCCGTTTGGAGGAAAAAAATAAGCAGTTAAAAGAGCGCCTTAGAAAATATGAACCAGTAGAAGATGATGAAAATGAAGATGAAGATGCAATCAAAATCGAGAAAACGAATGAGATGGAAGAATCTAAAACTAATCAGAATGATGCTTCAACGAATGAATCGACAGCTTCGATGAATGTTAATGGGAATGCTGCAATGCAAAAATCAGCTAATTCAATGCCAGTTCCTCCGTTACAGCCTCCTCCTAGTGCAAAAAAACGAGGCAATCAACAGATTAGTTTGATCGATGTTGATGTCGATTTAGAATGCAATAACAATGTTTTAACACTGTTGGATAATGCAAACGATTTTAATGGTACAAGTGGATTTTCAAAAACAAACAACGGTACTGTTAGTTCGAGTCAAAACATCAAGCTCATGAGCGATTTGTTCGATGAAGATTTCAATCCACGTGCCGATGATAATCAACATATCAATAATCATCATCTTCTTCCAACAAGCATTACGGAAAAAACCAACGTTTCTATCACCGCGATCGAAAACAATGGCAAAATCAGCAAAAACAGTCCAATCGATGATAATATTGGTGCTTTCATAACACAAGAGAAAGATATTTTCGGTTGTGAACCATTCAAAGTCAAAAACGAAGATCCATTCGGAATGACTCAATTCAACGAGAATGACTTAGATTCAGCCATTGTTGATATTGATAAAAAACTTGCTGAGATGAGGGTAAGTTTGTGATTTATAAGATTTAATGTAATTGCCATTTGTTTCTTTTGATTCCACAGCTTGGATTCAGTCAAGGTCTATCAGCGGATGGATTTAATATGGATTCGTCTTGAATTAATATTTGATTAGAAAGTAACTCGACTATTCTTGTTATCAATGGACACAATTTTTCTGACATGAAATTCTTTATTTGATCGAAATTTTTGTTGAATTTATTTTATGCTATTATTTTTTCTGTTTGAATTTGTTGTCAGCTCGCGAATCAAGGCAATCCACTGACAATATTTTTACGTTGATCAAGCCCAGATGCTATTTTGTTGTGTTAATTTTGTAAAACTTTTAATATTTAAAATAATTTCTCGACATTAAATTATTCTTTTCACAATTTAAAATTATATCTGAAATCTGATATTCTCTTTTTTTCAGGTAGTTTGCACATAAGGCTTCATAATCGCTTGATATTCTCCTTTGAAGTCTGGTAAAAAAAATAGAAATTGAGTTTTTTGATTAGAATGTAACAGATTTATAATACCTGCAATGAATTCGATCAAAAATAAGGATTCTTGTTGCATATTTCGAACAACATCATCGGTGATCAAAATTTTTACACCTCCCGGTCCAATGAGACAAAATTTTTTCAAAACAATTTTGTGTGGGAAAAAACTACTCAACAGTTTCGATTGTAATTCGTTCGCAGTCAAATGATCCAAATAGATCCCTTGAAACAATTCATCATTGAAGGCACAAACAAATATTGATAATTTTGATTGAATCAATTTCGAGTGTAGAAGATTGTAGAGTCTGATGCCATCAGTCAGACCACAGATTTGTATCAAATCTTCTTTTGATAAAAGTAGAACATCTTGGCCAGAGAAATTCTCGAACATCGAAAGATAAGCCTCGAAACGATTCTCTTCTAACCATTTTCGTGTTTCCTCTTGAGTGGTCGATGATGTCAATGTTTTTGATTTGTTCGTTGAGGTAAGCGATTGATTGAAATTCTCAAATGAAAACTCATAGCTATTGTTGCTTAGATCAGAGAATAGATTGCCGATTGATTGATTGGATTTCTCCACCAGAGAATGAATACTCGGTGTGGATGTTTTGATTGGCGATGTTAAATAGGATGATTTACTTGAAGATTTGTTTGATTTATGCGAAGATGTATCAGCGTCTGGCGATAAATTCGATTCTAACAGTGATTTCGATAGTTTAGAGAGATCATGATTTGCCAATGTCAACGATGAATTCGAAGATAAATTATATAAAGCGAATGCATCGAATGAGCAATCAGTGAACACAGTACAATCGTAACTTGGTTGAAATTTTTCCTGTTCCGAGATCGGTTTACGGCACATTTTTTCCCTATCAGTTTTGTGCTTACGATCGGCACCTTTAGGTTTGAATACTTTCACCTGACACGATGCAGCATGAAGACAGCGTAGCTGATCATCTTTGCAAAAAGTCTCTATGATAATCTGAAACGGTATCCCTTTCTCTCCTCCGTGCTTTTTTTGAGTAAATTCCGTACTAATCGAATTAATCTTAAAAGAGAAAAGAGAAGCGATCATTAAAATTTCACTCCTAATCTTAATCATCAGAGCTATACTTTCATGAAAACTCCAGTCTCTTTTGTTGGATCCCAACAGAAATCTGAACGATTGATTTGCTTTGGATCATTTTGTACCTCACAGATACCATAGGATAGTGGATAATCGATCTCGAGAATTCTTTCCGATGGTCTCTGATCTTTCCATTGCTCAATAAGCTCTTTCTCTATGTATTGTAATCGACGATCATGGAAACAAACTCTTAAAATTGTTTTCAACATTTTGCCTTTCATCTCGCTTAGATCGCCAACTTTTTTCAATTTGATTTCATAAGATTGGCCTGTAATGATATTGAATCAATGAGAGAATGGAAAAAATTTCTAATGTTTTAATTGACCTTGATTCAAATAAGTCATTGTCTCTTCATTCATTTTGATAGCCATCGATGTTGAAGCACCTAGAACATATTGAAATTTTGGTATCTCAATATTAGGCTTCTCGTTGGCGATAGATGTTGGTGGAGATGCGATTTTGGGAAAAGTTTCATTGGCGAAACTTGTATGCACCGAAACATTTTGTCGATCCGAAAAATTCGTAGACGATGACGATGTACTATGAAGATTCGTCGAGGATTTCATCGATGTGTTTGCTTCAATATTGCTGTTGATAATTGGACTGTTCAGTAAATGATATTGTGATGAGATTAAATGCGAAAAAAATGTCGAACTATTGGTTGTGGTTGAGATCGGCAACGGAGTCGATGATGAAGTTGTAGAGTTTATGGATAAAGCTAACGAGGATGGACCGATTGAAACACCACCATCGGCCCCATCATTCACCGAAATATGTCCATTTTCGTTGTTTGAGTTAGTCACATCATTGAATGTGTTCGAAAAACGAAGATCGGGAACCGAAGAGCTATGCTTGAGATGATCTGGATGTAGTGTGGAACAATCATCACTACATTGATGTAAAAAAGAATGATGGCTATGAACATGATGAAAATGTTCATCTCCAAACGATCCTGAATGACGATGGATCGAGATCGCATTATCGCCATGATTGTTGACCGATACGTGGTCTCGATCCAAACAGAATCTTTTGTTTCCATTCGATTCGTCTTCTGTTCCGTAGGCAGCAAGACGATTCTTTTTACCATGCACCACAGCGATCGGTTTCTCATCGTTATTGTTGGATGAATTTGAATTTTGAATCGAATTCGTTTGATTCGGATTCACACCCAACATCAAAGTCGTCGATAATGATCTAGATGAAGAATTTGATGATGAGGTATTATTGATATGTTGCTCTTGATCAATTCGATCGGCATTGTGTACGGCAGCAGCAGCGGCAGCAACAGCAACAGAAGCAGATCGAATAGTCGATGTTGTTTTCGTTGTCACAATTGTGCTAGCATTGTTCGATGTCAACGATGATATTGTCGTCGATATCGTAGAATGCTGTTGTCGATGTTGATGATGTTCATTATGATTATGATTATGGTGGTTGTGATGGTTGAGGTTTTGATTCGATGTTTGCAACACTTGCCGATGATCGTGCGATGAAGATGATTGAGATGACTGCTGCTGCTGCTGCTGCTGCTGCTGGTGCTGATGCTGCGAATGTTTCAACGATGCTAGACTCGGTAAAGCCATCAAAGCTTCACTAATATCGACGACAAACATTAATTAGACAAACAAACAAACAAACAAACAAACATAAAAGAAATAGATAAAAAATAATTATGAAGAAGTTCATCTAAGGACAGAAAATATGTAACTTTAAATGAGTTTGTTTTAGTTGTTTGATTGGAATTAATCGAGAATAAATAATTGAAATTATACAATTGCACTGTTAGAGCTATTAGATTTGAAAAAAAAAAAAACGAAAATTGTTGTAATAAAAACAAAAATCGTTGAAAATTTTCACTTTCGATACAAAGCTAAGCACAATAATCTTCTCTTTGAAACTTTTATTCCATCTCGAAGAATCCGAGAAAGTAATAGAGAGCGAATCTTATCTCAAAAATTAAATCACTAAACCAGTTTGAAGCAGTTCGAACTAGCTAAGATGATAAACTTGGGATAATAAACTTTTCGAAAATTTGCAAAAAAAAAAAATCAATAAGAATAACGAAGCTTAAACTTTGTTCCCTAGGGTAAATATTTGACAATAATTTTTTTTTTCATTCGAGAAATTTCGAAAACCTATTTCTCTCATCGAAATTCTCTTTCAAGGCTAACCTCATATTGAACGATGCAGTTCCGAGTTCGATCCCTAGTCCAGAGAGACTACCATCGAAATCGGCAGCCAAAGCTTCATCGATATCATCAACGTTCCATTGACCGACACCGTTGTTGGCGGAAGTCGATGATGACATTGTTGTCAATCTATGAGGTAATCTAGATGGGGGCGGTAATTCTATATTCTGATCATCTTCTTCATCGATCATAACTTCTTCATCATCCTCACCATCATCGTCTTCTTCATTATCGTTATCTACCGATTCGTTTGTCATAATTTCATCACCGTCGGCGTCATTTGGATCATCATCGTTAACATCTATATCGTTATCATCTTCATTGTCATCATCCGCATCAACATCATCATCGCCGTTAAAGATAACAGTCGATGTTCGTTTCGATGGTGAAGGCAGTGAAGAAAGAAAAGTTATAGCTTTGGAATTGCTATGGATTGTATTCAATGATGATGATGAGAGAGAGCGTATCAATGTCGATGATCCACCAGGGAGAAAATGACCAGAATTCAGTGAAGATTGTGGTGAAGATGGCGAGACCGAAGATGGACTGTTGTATGAGTGCTAGTGAAACGATTAAAAAAAATTAATTATTTAAGAATTTTTTTCGCATTTCTTCATATCCAACAACTTCAATGTGGTGTAAGCAAACAAAATTACAAAACAAAAGCACACAATCGAGGATGATCGAGCTGCTGCAACAAGAATTCTAAATCTAGTGAAGAATTAGTTTGAGAGAAGAGAATCAAATCGATAAATTTGAATTGTAGTGTTTGTTAATTGGTGAAAAGAGACAGAAAGAAATTAGATCGAAAAGAAATGATTCATTTTTTTCCGAAATAAGCAGATATCAGAATTAAGAAATTAAGAAAGAGTTTCGATCGATCGGAAACAAATCAGAAAGAAATATATCATTCGATTTTTTTTCTAAACTTCTCTTAATTGAATATGATGGAGCAAATATCTTATCGAGAATTATTTTAAAAATTTATTACAAAAAAAATTAAGAGTTACCGATTTATTGTTGAAATGGGTGACATTGGTCAAATGATTCGAAAAGAATAATTGATGAGTGTTTGATGGTGGTGGATGTTGTGGTTGTGGTGGTGGTGGTGGTGGAGATGATGATTGAGGAGAAATATGATGATTATAATTGCTCTCATCTTGAAGATGGAGAAAAAAATTCGAATTGGAATCATCTGGACCGAGATCCAACGAGAATGAACGTCTCAATGGGAACAATCTCAACATCTTTCAAACGAGATTGTTTTCGTTGATCTCTATAAAATTATTTTCAATATATCTTTTAGGTTTGATTTTATTTTAGGTATTTTCTAAGAGAAGTGAAAAAAGGGAAACGAAGAAGATCGAATGAATTGAGAATAAGATGAAGATTGAATTGAATTGTCTAAATCTTTTCTTAAATAATTTAGGGCTAAAAAAAAGTCATTGATTATCGCATTTTCGATGATTGCGATCTAAACGAATAGCATCGAATGATCGCATTCCAGGCGATTATCTAAACGAAAAAAAAAAAAACGATTTGAAATCTTCTATCTGCTGCTCGATCTAGAAATCCAACAATTGTCGCCATTTTTTTTTGTTCTCCATCCAAGAAAAAAAAAAGATAGATCATAATGATGCTACTATCATAACGCTCATCGTAATTGTTTTTAAAATCAAATTATTAGTTTAGCATTGGTAACAATATAATTAATCAAATCATTCTCTCGATATGGTAATAAATTTCGATCCGTTTGGATTAGAGGACCGAGATTTGTAATGGTTATGCTTTTTACGCGTTCAATTTACTCCGCTTCTTTGCGAAAGATTGTCTGAATTATATTAGAGCTTTGAGAAGAAATCAGAGAAAGAAAAAAAAAATTTTTTTTGGTTCATTTCAAATCAGGTCATCTAAGCTAAATCGGTATCGTCGTTATCTTCTACAAAAATCTTTTAATCCTATTTCGTTTCCTTACAAATCGTTCATAAAGAAGCGCTAAAGAATGGATTCGATGATGATTCCAATCTGTTACGATCAATTTCAATTACCTTAGTAAATTTGGATTGTTTTTTATTTTTTTTTTGATAAAGTTTCTTCAAAACAATCACTACGATGTTGTGATGTAGATGTTGAAGAGGAACAAAGAGGACCAAGCTAAGCTTAAGAGCTTAATAGCTTTCTAGCTACTTTTGAATTTTCGAAGTTGAAATAATAATTCTGAAATTTATCTCTCTCGTCTTTGTTCTTAGAAAAAAACAAATCCAAAATGATATTTGTATTGGAACAATTTTGAATGGATAAAATCTTTCGATGATTTTGTTGCAATCAACAACGCTAGAAGATGGCCACCATCATCATCATCATCCACATCATCATCAAAAACAAAATCAATATCAAAGAAGCGGAAATTGGCGTTCGGAATCGATTCGATCATTGTCGATAGCGATTGAGATTGAAAACTTTCGGAAACAAATAGCTCATTAAAAAAAAGTTGAAAAAAAAATAATAAATTGTCGCTTTGGAAATTTTGAGATCGAACAAACCAACCCAACAAATCTACCGACGACACAATTGATTCTTACACATTCGAATGGCATTGATTTTCCGATAGCGAACACCAGAACAGCCAAGAACATTGACATTCTCTCTCTCTCACTGTGTCCAGTGTACGTAGAAACAACAAACTAGTTTCGATGATTTCAAAAGAAATCATAAAATGTTTCAAAAATGATTAACGAGAAGTGGCTGAAGGGAGCGATGAGGTTTGAGAACTTTGGAACCAAACACCAAATTATCCAAAAACAAAAAAAAAAAAAAAGTTTCAGTACAGAATTTCGATCGGCCAAATTTGGATAGCAATCATTTTGCTACTCTCTCGATGTTTGAATCGAATCTCTTAATTTTACTTTGCAGCTAGAATAATTATCAAAAAAAAAAAAAAAAAATTGAAAAAATTTTGCTTTTTTTTTCTATCTAAATTTTGTTGCTGTTTGTAGAGATCGAGAGATTTGTTTCGGGTTTTTTTTTCTCTGGTTGTGAAAAAAATTTTGGTATCAAAAAAAAAAAAATCTCATTCGATTACATTGATGATAAGAGGGAAAGAGAAAATAATTTATATAATCAATTTGAAAATGAAATTTTTCTCTATCTCTCTCCTCAAACGGTGTTGAAGAGCTAGCTAGAGAGAGAGAGAGAGAGAGAGAGACATCGAAATGATAATCAAACGATCGTTTCTTGATTGAATTCGCTACCAAAACGATTATGCTATGCAGTCATATTGTTGATTGGCTGATTGATTCATTTCTCTTGAAATATAAAGCAAAGAACGAAACAATTACATCGCTTCTTCGCGAAAAGTTTTTCTCACTAATTAATTCATAATTTCAACATCAAACCTGTACCTCGAAAGCTATAGTGAGAGAGAGAGAGAGAGAGAGTGAGAGAGAGAGATTTTGGTTGCTAATCTTCAAAACACTAAGCTTGATTCGCTTGGTAAGAAGATATCAACACTGGCTACGATACTTGATCCAGCTCGATTTCAATCATTAACTATCTATCGAGAACGGATTGCATCGATCATTTCGTTTGAAAAACATTCAATAACTATTATAAACGAAACTATTAAGAGAAGAATTTTGCGATCCAAAATCTTAGTTGAAATAATTGCATAGATTGAAATTGAAATTTCCAAATGAAAACTACACAAATCAATGAGAATCGATTTCAAGAGACAAACCATTTATTTTGAGTTAGCCTCCATTCGAGTTTGATCCGATTGATTTTGATCCGATTTCATATTTCTAAATGAATATTAACAAAAATATTCAAAATCAGAAGAATTTTCATTTTCAAGCGAATTATTCAATTCATTTTGTTAAAAATTTTTATTCGTTTCTTATTCGGTAGAACAAAGAAAAAAAGTTTTTAAGAATCGAAACAAAAAAAAAAAAAAAAAAAAAAAAAAACAAACGTATTCTCAACGAGTTGTAACCAAAGAAATTTTCCAATTGATATAGAGAATATAGAATATTCGTTGGGATTGCGTAAATCGAACCCAAACCAAACCAGAGAGAGAGAGAGAGAGAGAGAGAGAGAGAGAGAGAGAGATGTAATAAGTGTGGAAGAAGCAAAAAGATTTAATTTTTCTTCTATGATAAACTTCGACGCCACCGATCTTGATCCGATCTGATTGGATTGAGAAAATTAATTCTCTGTTTGTTGCAAATTCGATTGTAAAAATTTTCTCTACTTTTTCTAATCAGACTTTTTTGATCAGAGACACACCGACAATAAATAACTTCCAACTGAATAACTCTTTTTTCGATCAGACAATCCTTTTATTATTAAGAATTCGATTGAAATTATCTCTCTTTTGTTTTATACAAATCTTTCTCGATTGTTTCCACAATCGATTATTAGAATTGAATTTTTAAATTTTGAAAAAAAAAATATTCTGCTGTTTCGGATAGTATATAAATTGATCATAAAGTTTTTGAAAAAAAAAAAAATCAAATATAGATGGATAAAAATGTGTGTGTGTGTGTGTGTTTTTTTTTTTTTTGATTCCAATGATTCGTTTTGCTTAAATGATTCCTATTAATCTCTTCCATTATTTATATCTTCATAAATTTTTGCCAAAAAACAATATCTTCCATAACAGGAATTCATTCAAATTGAATTCTTAGTTTTGTTGAGATTTTTTTTTTAGTTCAAAAAGCTTTTAATGGTTTTCTAGGTTTGGAAGATCAAACTTGACAACAATTTTTCTTACGTTCCGAATTGTCTGTAGGCAGAATGGTTACTGGACTGATGTTGTCTGGTGAAGAAGCATCATCAGCATTATCATTACGAATCTGTTTTTGTGACACAATACGATATATTTCGGTTAAGATTTGCTGAAATGCCGCTTCAACATTGGTGGAATCTAAAGCTGATGTTTCGATGAATGATAAATTGTTTCGTTCTATGAATAAAAATTGCATTTAATAATCAATTTTAAAAAAAAGGAAATCGGAATTCAAGAGATAACAAACCAGCAAAAGCTCTAGCTTCATCAGTAGGCACTGCTCGAAGATGGCGAAGATCACTTTTGTTACCAACAAGCATTATCACAATGTTTTGATCGGCGTGATCGCGTAACTCTTTGAGCCAACGTTCAACATTTTCATAGGTCAAATGTTTTGCAATATCGTAGACCAACAATGCACCAACAGCGCCTCGATAATATGCGCTGGTGATTGCACGATACCTCTCTTGACCGGCTGTATCCCAAATTTGTGCCTTAATCGTTTTGTTATCGACCTGTATTGAGCGGGTCGCAAATTCGACACCTATGGTGGACTTACTCTCTAGATTGAATTCATTTCGAGTGAATCTTGAAAGAAGATTACTTTTACCAACACCAGAATCGCCGATCAAAACAACTTTGTTGGGGAAAATTGGAAAAAAAAATTGATTTCAAAGCAATAATTATGAATCGATTCTCAAACCTTTAAATAGATAATCATACTCGTCATCTTTTAAGGTCATTTTTGAATTAGTCTATGTTCTTCGATGATGATTCGACAATTGACAGATGAAACAAATGATTCGAAGCAAAAGCTAGATAGCAATCTGATCTGATGCTGAAATTAAAGAAAAATAGAAATCAGTTTAGAGAATAAAAGATTATTAAAAAAATTTGAGATTAAAAAATTAGAAAAATCTCAAGAAAACAATAACAAACAGTAAAACAAAATCGGATCAGATATGGAATGAAATGGAAATTTTTTTTTTCTCAGATTTTTCTCTTTTTCTTCTCTGAGTCAATTTTTGTCTGATCGTAACCGTAAATAGAGATCTAAAGAGATTCGATATGAAAAGGTGTATTAAACGGAAGGTAATAATGTGAACAAAATGAAACAATAAATAATAGAGATAGAGTTGTCTTGGTGCTCAACAGACGATCCGATCGGTTTCGGTCAAATCGTACTCAGTTTGAGATTAATGGGCGAGAGATCATTGATAGATTTAAAGAGTTCTAGAAACTTTGCTCCATTGTTGTGGATCTTATCTTCATCATCATCATTATGATATGATTGAACTAGAAGAAAATTTTGAGCAAAACAAAAAAAAAAATGGATCTCTATGGATCTAAAATTTTTAATAACCAAAATATTACTAAAAAAAAAATTGAACTCTAAAAACTAATCTTCGAAAGAGTTTTGAGATGAAAATTTTGAATAAACCTAATTGAAATGAAAGTTTTAGTTTTTCGCTCAGAAGGCAAAGCAAACGATAAAACTGTGAACGAAAATGTTTTCATATTTCTTGTTTCGTTAGAGGAATATTACAAAAAAGTGGTTAGAGTGGAAAGAGAGAGAGAGAGAACCTCGACGAAAAAATTTTAACGGTGATTGATGGTGATGATGATGATGATGATGAAATTGTTTAGATATTCAAACTTTTGAGTGCCGAAAAAAGAAAAGCAGCACAACACCTACTGAAGAGGTTTAGAGATAGGCACCAGAACGATGTTGCTGCATTCATAAAACGATACAGTGCATAGTATGATTAGTTTTTGTAGTTGGGGAGGATAAAAGGATAATGAGTTTAAAAATCTGGTTATGGAAAAAATTTGATCTTTAAAATTCAATCAAGATTCTTAGAGAGATAATTCTGAGATTTCGATTCTTGATTGTCAGATGAAATCAATAAAGATTTAGATTCCAAACAAATAGATTTCGATTGAACGTACTTAATCTTAAGCAGTCAGTTTTGAGTTAGTTCTATTCAGAACGGTAATCTTAGAGATCGGTAATTGAGACTAAGAGATTCTTTTGAAGAATATTTCTTTGTTTTCTCTTTTCAATTTTCGATTCCAAGTTCTCGATGATATAGCATCACTTAGTGAGACAAAATTCAACAACAATTCTTTTGTTGATTGTTATTTTCAAGAATTTACTAGTACTGTTGTTCGGATGATATAAACAACAACAAAATGATCATCATCGAAGAAAATTGGTATTAAATTCTCATCATCCTCATCAACAACAACGACGAAAAGCTATAATGTCATCACAGTGGAACAAGCCAAATGGCGACAGAGACAACAACAGCACCATCTTCTTTCACATTCGAATCGCTATGGCAACGGAGGCAAGATGTTGCACAAGAACTCAGTTTTTGTAAGAGGAAAAAATTTTGATTACCATCCAACTGATTTCTTTGATTCAGGTCGATACTCTTTTGTTAGAAATCTTTTTTTTTTTAACGAATCCTATTGTTTTATACCAACAACAATTTTTCTCTGGGTCTGATAGGAAATATGGTTCGCTTGCACGAAATCAAGGCTCGCTTGAAACGTTTGGCGTTGCAAAATCAAAACTTTTTGCTACGGCTCCAAAGCTCATATTTTTTTTTGTTACTACATTTCCATAACGATCATCTAGATGGCTGTTGGATTCTCTTTTTTTTTTTGTACTTATAGGACTTTTTTGTTTTGTTGCAGCAGAAGAGCGAGAGAAGAGAGAGAGAAAATTGAGCTAGAGTTTATGCTTTATTATTCGATTGAGCTTCACAGATATTTTTGTTCTATTGAACGATAAATTATAGGCACTTCTATGCCACTGTTTTTCTTATAGCTCTCCTCTTCTCCACTGTAGTATGGATTCTATACACTTCTCTATTTCTATTTGTGGAGTATACAATTGATGTTTCTCTGTGCTGTGCTATGCTATGCTATGCTATGCTAGTGCTTGGTGGTGATGGTGAAACGTTTATTTATTCTCGGTCTGTCTAGGTTCAATTGCGATTGCAAATATTTAATTCATTTTTTTTTTTTTATGTATTCAATTAAGGAATCGAACTTTTTTTTATCAAGGAAACATCGTACGATTTAATGAAAAATTTAATTAATTCAGCACGACAATTAAATATATCATCTGAAAATCGATCGTAGAAGCTGAAGTAATATTATCAAAAAAATAAAAATGGTTGATCTAAATGAGCAATCAATCAATCTAAGAGCGTTGAAAAAGATTGATACCAATATCAATGAAATAATTCTTTGTGCTGGTCAAGTTGCTGTCTACTATTATGATGTCAGTAAAGAAACTTGGGAACGTAAAAACATTGAAGGAACATTGTTTTTCGTTCGAAGAGCGATTTCGCCAGTTCATGCGTTTGTTGTAATTAATCGTTTGAATACAATCAATTTTGTTCAAACGATCACCAAAGATTTGGCCACAAATAAACAAACTCCATATCTGATGTATAAAAACAATGAGAATGAAATCTATTGCATTTGGTTCTATGATAAAGAATCTTGTAGTCTACTAAATCAACAAATAGAAAGCGCATTGGAGTGCTATCAACAAGGTTCGATGGTTAATGTGAATAATTATCAAATTAATGGCGTCGGAGGAAAGAAGGAATGTGAGAGCTTTGGTGGTCAAAACAATAGAAATCTTGATCAGTCTGATCTCCTAAAATTGTTGATAATGAATAAAAACAGCCAAAAATCACCGCCTCAACAATCTCAATTCATTTCATTGCCGAAACCAGACATGATGTCAGGCACCAATGGTCCTATGCACAACAACATCGTAGAGCCTGTAGCACAGAAAAGGAGTCTTAACTTGAAAGATCTGTTTGAATCACACCTCAAGATTGATAATGGAAACGCTTCTTCCAATAAGTCAGAATCCAATGATATTTTCAATCAAACGCAGCCCGTCAAACAACCATCTGATCATCAGCTAGTGAAATCATCAAAAAGTGAGACACCTTTTACCCCAACTATAAATCGATCTTCAATGTTGATGGAAGATACTAGGAACAAAATGATGCAACTCAAACAGCCTTTGAAGAATCTTGAATCTAGCTACGGACTACACAACGAGCACAGACCTGATGAAACGTCTGGGCCAACTGCAAGATCACCATTACCTCTTATCAATCATGGTTTGCAAGAAAATCTGTCTTTAAAAACAATACAAGAATTGATGGGCAACAACTTGGCAGCTGGCGATCAAAACTTTGGATCCCCAAGCACCAAATTGAGCATGAAGAATTCAAACACTGAAAATTCTATGTATCTATCAATGGAACAGTTGAAAAAGACTCTTATCCATCTGTTGAAAAATGATGCCGATTTTTTACATGCCATTCATACTGCTTATGTCGAAAATATCCGCAAATAATCTTTAATTTTTTCAATCATAAATTGGCAAAATTTTCATTCTTATATCCTCTTGTAATGGCACGTTGCGAACTTGATCAATTTTCACTCATCATTTGATTGATTCCTCTTGAAAATTCTTCCGAAATTCTAGAAGTTTTTTTTTGTTCTCAATTTAATCTAACTCTAAACTATCGACAAAGATTGGATAATTCTATTTTTCATTCCCCAATCATTCATTTATCGATTTGTTTTCTATATGAGAAAATATTTTGTTTTATTTGATTTTAAGATTAAGATGAGAATTAAATGATCTATTTTTCAAGTAATGAAGCGATGAGATATTTTCGTTAAAAAAAAGTTTTGAAAAACATAGTCATTATTTTGGTTTAACACTGTAGAATCCATTCGAATTACTAAAATATTTTACATTGGCTTCGTTGATCTTTTTTTCAGCAGCCATAGGATTATTTATTTCAAGTCCTTGTTTAGGTGTGAACGCTATCGTTGATGCCGTTCCAGAAACGTGTTTACGAATGGTTGTTGTGCCACCGAAAACTTGATGCTGGCGTTGAAGATTTTTTTGCAATGTTTTCGATATTCGAACCTTAGTTTTCTCATCAATTTGAGGTGCTCGTATTCTACCGCCGCTAGATTTTCCCATTTGTCCGGCAGAAAATCCAAGATCATTCTGGTAGGCATCGTCTTCAATCTCGGCGAAATTCATCCGATTAGCTTGTTTTCGCAAATCGGTTATTACCAAACGTTCTTTCAATTTACGAACACGTTTACCCCCTCTTCGTTTTCTAGGCGTATCTATTGGAGCCGGCAAAGGTTTGACTTGTTTCACTGGTGGCGGTTCTTGCAATTTATCTAGACTTCGTTCTATTTCTTCACGAAATTTTCTCCCAATCGAACCATCAGGATAAGAGTGGACAGCATCTGCTCTAGAAGCCAATGCGCATTTGTTAGCTATCAATGTAGCAGCTTTTTTCCTCATATCAGATGGTAGATTTATTACGATATCAGATTGAAATATCAATCCATTATGAGGCGTAATCGATGTGACCGAGAATCCAGACAAAGTTTTTCTCGTCGACCCTAGCGATCTGATATTACACGAGGGCATTTTTGAGAGATTAGTTAAACCACCAGCTAAACCTATTAATTTGGCAGCGATCGATGAACCTACTATAACTGAGAACAGAAACATCAATGAATAAAGATCGGTGGATCACAAAATCTAGAAAAGCATAAGATACCTGTTAGATTAGGTGCTATGAAATTCATTCTTGATTCCACGTACTGATAAATTAATAATTTTTTTTGATAAATATCGATCGCTTTATCACAAGCATCAATGATCGAATTAAGTTCTTCTTTCGACAACAATGTTCCTTGAGTAGTCGATGCAGTGACACTGACAACCATCAAGGTAGCTTGCGTCAAAAACTCTAAAAGCTTTTCATTATTTTTGACATTATCTAGATCATTATTAAGCTCTTTTACAGTCATTAAATAATCCATTGCGTTCGGTACCAAAGATTCGAGCTCTGGAAATCTTTTCGCATACTTGTCGCGGACAAACTTTTGACAAATATTAATATCGTTATCGATTTGAACTGCCAAATTGTTTGCATCGACAACAAGCTTATATTCGGGATGAGATTCAACCGATCCAGCAATTTGACACTTACTGAATTCCACTGGAAATCAAATTAGATAAGTATTGAATTAATCGAAAATCTATCTCATACCGTCATTTTTTCGTCTGAAATTGATCTCATCGATTGCCTTTGCAAGCTCATCACTGCCGATAATTTTCGTAAGTAAATCTACCGAAGAATACTGACGTTGTGTTGATTCTAGATTTTGTTTGTCTGGAACGATCTCTAGATTGATTAGTGATTCATCTTCTGCAACATCATCATCCTCTAGATCAGCCAACAACTCATCGGCCAAAGACATTCTTAGAGTTTTGATTCGTTCTCGAACAAAAAAAGATAAAATTCAATTTCGAATTTTGTATTGAAAGCAAAATCAAACAGAATTTTGTCCGTAGAAATACGATCCAAGCTCTTCATCTCTAAACGAAATTCTCTATGATCCAAAATCAATCATGTGAGCTGTGTTGCTGAATTCATAGAGGAAAAGTTCTCCGACACAAACGGTACCAAAAATAATCGAAAAAAAAAAAATTTTTTGACTTTCCAAAAGCGATCCATAAATGTTGTGGAAATTTCTTTCAAATGGATCATCGCTATATAGAGATCGACGTCAATTTTTCAATTGAAAAAAGAATATGCATCGAACGGAAATGCTCCAAGATATGGACCGTCTCAAAGAGGAAAACATTTCGATTGCACATTCCCCGTATCTTTCTCTCTCTCTCTCTCTCTCTCTCTCCACTTCTAATTGGAATGTAAATGTTTTCTAAAAATAGCTCAGCAAACACCATTTTGAATTCTTAAATAACTATGCTCTTTCAAAGCCATTCTCATTTTGAAGGTTACTCTCAGATCTTTATGAGATTCTGATCTATTTGGTAAAGTTTTTCCTCTTAAAACTGAGGGACGAAAAAAATGGCATCGAATTCGGTTCAAAGGAAAAAAAAATTCTATATTAATTTCGTTATTTGAAGGAAGGAATGTTAGATAAAAAACCAATAGCATCAGATTATTGATGAGATACTACATTGGTTTCGCTTTAATTCTGTTTTTCATCAGCTATTCAAAAAAAATGGAGTGAAATTTTGACAAAATCATAGACAAAAATGATGCATTTACTCTAACACTCAAAACGAACTATCTTTTGACGAGAGAAATCAGATAAAATTTTAAGATGCGATCATGATCAGCAATATTTCGAATCTGTTTTCAGCAAAGATGAAAGTCAATCGTGAATTTCGTAGTTTAAATAAACCATATCATCCGAATCAATCGAATCGATTAATGGATGATCTGGAGACAACAAAGTGAATCCGATGAAATTGAACAAACGCAGCATGATGTCTGAAATTATAAATTAAATCGATCAGAATCAGATTGGATTAAATTCGAGTTAGACCATTACTTCTCTCAGGATTCTGCTTGTCAAAATATGCAACTACTTTTTTGCAATGTAATTCTTCTTCGGCGAACTCAAGCAAAGCTATGAATGCTTCCTTCGAGTTTCCAGTAGGCATATTAGTTAGATAGACATAGAGAATTTCGTTGACCAACAATGTTTCCCATTGAACCTCGATAGAATCCAACAACGTTATCTTCAGGGTCAGCTTTATTGGCTCTAGAATCGATAATTTACCAAGTTCTTTGATCGAAGAAATAAGCGCTTGAGGTGATGAGGGTGGTGTTATTGAACTGAATGACTTGATGGGGTAACCTTTGCTCTCGTCCAAGATAGTCGTTAATGGTGAAAGTTGATAGTGATGCTCCGCAAAGGCTGTTGCCGATGTGATATTCCCGTTAGGGACATCAGGAATACCTTGAATGAGAGTTGACATTTAGTCATTTTATCAGAAAAAATTAGAGTGAAAATGATAAAATTTTTCACTATTTTTCGCAGAGAAAATTTTCGACGATGGAAATCAGCCAATCTGAAGATTACATAATAGAACTTACCACAGTGGCCCGGTGCCGAGAGAAACACAAAAATGTCTCAAAGGAACGTAGCCTTCAAGAGAATCACTACTGGTTTTACTACTGTAAAAACAAAAAATTAAAAACAATTAGAACATTAAGAGAAACTAAAACAACAAAACAAAGATAGAATCAGCAATCATAAACAACTAAATTCTTTATTGATAGATTCTTCAAAAATTTTCAACTGCATTGTCGTCACTTGAATTGTTTTCGGAGACGAACCAATTATGTTTTGAGGTAAAGGATGAGATCTTGTATTTTGAAAACAACTTGTTAAATAAGTTTTGGCTTAGGATCAAAAACTAATCATTATCCAATAGACGAATAGATTATGAAAATAATGGAAAACTAAACATTGATTGCTGTTTTTTTTCTACAATACCGTGATCACGTCAATGCAGTATTTATCAACAAAGATATTTAGATATAGTAATCTAATGTTTGCGTTTTTTCTCTACGCAAAATATTTGATTGGCTAAATTATTTTTCTTAGATTTGTCTAATCATAAAACTGATAATCCAACTGTTATTTTATGAAATCAGCTAAAGCACAGATCTGCAACCTTTTTTATGAAATGAATTTCAAATTTGTTCATCAATAGAATTGCTTTGATCATTTCAAAGTCCAAATCCAAATTTTAATCATTGGATTTTGGATTCAACATAGCTTGTATAAAACACTCTAATAGAACATGTTCTAAAGTTCAAGATTCTCAAAAATTAAACGAATGAGATTGCAATATTCAATCATCTAGATTCCGTTTGAAGTCGAGAAAAATGGTAAAAACAAACTCACCTCAAATGATAGCGATTACTACTCATTAATGCAGGCATTGTTTCTGGATCAATATTAGCTTTTGATTCGTTTAAAATTTGTATGAAATCTAGGCCCCAATTTTTGAATCGTTCGAAATGATCGAATGTTTGCAAGAGAACATAGAAAAGAGAGATTCAATTCCAAAAAAAGCGATAATTGACCAGAAGACCAAGAAGAATAAACGAAAGAATCAGCGAAGAAAAACCACAGATAAAAGTTTCCAAGTTCAGCGTAAACACAATGGACCAATACGAAATGTATTCGCGAAATGCAGAAGTGGAAAAAAATAGATCAAACAAATTCAGAATTAATTCTCGAATAATTGGAAAATATTCTTTCTTCTCTAAGAATGAGATATTGAATTTCTTTAAAGAGATGAAATAGAAAAATTAATCAAAAAAAAAAAAAAAAAAACTAACCAGTCGTACTCATAACATAGCTTGTTTCCAAATGAATTATTAATTTTGCATTTAATGACGCATCGACCTAAACCGAAAAATCGAAGATTATTTTCTACTGCAATATTCTCATATCGCTATAGTTCTCGATCGGTCCATTCTAATATCTTCATAACTTTTGCTTCTACATTGGTAACAGTGAGAGAGAGTGAGAGAGAGAGAGAGAGAGAGAGGAGCGATAAAGATCATAGAAGAGAATGCAGATAGAACAGAAAAGAACAAAGCAGAAGCAAAGCAAAAGGTGGACAATTACGCTATATATCGAGGTGATATCATTGATGAATTAAATATTAGATAGATAAAAAAAATATTAAACTATTGATAATTTCAATAATTTGATTTATTGATATATTTATTGTGATTTCGAAACGCGCGAATATTTGAAATTTGAAATATCTATATTATTTTTTTTTTAATATTGCTCAATACTAGAAAATTAAATTATTTGATCAAAAGAATTTTTATCCATTTCAAACTCATTAAATCGATTGTTGATATTAAATAATATTAATCAATGTGATTTATTTTCTTTACTTAATTGTCGGTTTTGTCCATTGGAAAATCTAGAAATTCCAGGTTTCGAGAAGAGAGAATGGGTAGACCTAGAAGTAAATCGAGAAGTAGATCAAATTCTAGCAACACTGATGGATCCAATAGCAATCAATCGTCATTGAATAGAAAGAATCCATCTTCTTCATCTCCTTATTCTTCACAGAAATCATATTCATCTTCATCAAAATCATCATCTCGACATCGAAGTGATTCGTTCAAAAAAAACTCAACGCAATCGAAATCATCAACATCACAATGTCAATCGAACAAATCATCATCAGCATCGAATGGATCACAATCATCATCTTCACCTTGCTCATCATCTCGATCATCATCGAAATCTTCTAAAATGAGCGCCAGTTTGATAGGACAATCTCAGAAGCCTCCATCTCTTCCAGACAAACCAAATTTGCTTGATAAATTGGCAATGATCGAGCAATGTGAACCTTGGATCGAATTGTTCAGTGTGGAAGAGATGAAAGAAAGAGGCTATATTATTGATAGTTTTATAGTCGCTGATGATTGTTATCAATTTTTTTCCGCTCGAAAAAATCAGAATATGATACTGTGTAAAATGATTGAGATGAAAAAATGCTCGCCTAGATATCAAAAAAATATGATCGCTTATAGCTTGAAGATTGCTAGATTTTTGGGTGGAGCTGAAGATCTGGGCGGTGTTCCAGCTAGCGAATATTTTATAAAAATTTTCGAAATTTTCAAAGTATGATCCAAAATTAGATTCTTGAATATTCTCTTTTTCGACATAGATTTGATATTGTAGATTTGATTCTCTACCAAATGAACAGATTAACAACGATGTTTTTATGTTCATGGAAGAGTGTCCAAACAAATCATTGTATTTGATTCTCTTGGATAGAGATGATTTCTCGCCGGACGATGAACGTCGTTGGACGATGCAGATCGTTAAAGCGGTGGAAAAGATGCAAGCTTATGGTATAGCGCATAGATTTTTGAAACTTCAACATATTCTATTCGATGCGAGAAAAAACATTAAGATTGCTGGCTGGAGTAAATCTGTTTCGTTTTGGGATGTGGATCAGAATTGTGCTTTGCTACAGAATAAGGAACGAAAATCAAGAAAAAATAGCCATCTACCACCGGAATGTTTTCGATCTGTTTATGATCCTTCGAAGATAGATATGTGGTCAGTGGGCGTTCTGATGGTCTGCTTAAATACTGGATGCTATCCATTCAATATCAAATCTATGTCGAAATTTTCCGCCCAATGGCGTCAGTTTGTTTTGAAACATCAAATGAATCGGTTTGTTCGAGCCGCTTGTAACAAAACGTTTTATATCGATCCAAATCAAAGAGCTAGACCGACGGAATTTCTTGAGCATCCATATTTTTGTGCATCCTCGGAAGAGATTCGATTGAAACAATTCAAAACAACACTCGATCCTAAGTATGATCCAAATATGCCGATGGAGAAGACTTTAAGCATCACAAGTGTTGGACTTGGCTCAAGTACTAATGAATCAACATCAACTTCTGCTTCTTCTTCTTCTTCGAGTACTTGTTACAGCGGCGGTAGTTCATCACAAGGTTCGCTAAAATTTTGATGCAGAAGCTTAATTAAATAAAATTCTGTTAACAGGCAGTTCATCGGTTTCTGCAACTTCAGCATCAGTTTCAAGCGAGTCTGTTGGAAGTTTAAAGAAAACTGTTGGTAAAAAATCGCCCAAAAAGACCTCATCATGCAAAACAACCGACTCTGACATAACAAATATCATAGGAACATCGACAAACAATTACGAAGAAGGAGATGATCAAGCGAGTGGAGTCGAAGGTGGAAAAGTCGGAAACGAAATTCCACCGGAAGAGATCGCCTATGAATCGAAAACACAAGAAAATATGGCTCCAGAGGAACAAGCTGATCAAGCCAAACCGATTTCTTATCCATCTTCGAGCAAAAAAAAATCATCGCATTAAAAGAAAAATGAATCTTCTTAAATCGCAAAAATTTTGGTTATATTTTTTCAAAAATTTTAAATCGAGTTTCAGAAATAGCAATTTTTAAAAGCAATTTAGGTTGAAATAGCTCCTAAATTATTTGTTTTCCAAAAATTCAGTTTTAATTGATTTTTTTCTCAAATCATTTGGCTTTAGAATTATCGGTTGCGAATTAATTGATTTTGATTGCCAACATGGCTGAAAGAAAAGCTACGAATAAATATTATCCACCGGAATGGGACCCATCTAAGGGATCCATAAATACATTTCGTGGAAGTCATCCGTTGCGCGAACGAGCACGTAAACTTCACCAAGGGATTTTGATAATCAGATTTGAGTTACCATTCAATATCTGGTGCGATGGATGTAATAATCATATCGGTATGGGTGTCAGATATAATGCTCAAAAATCCAAAGTCGGGATGTATTATACAACCCCTTTATATAAGTTCCGTATGAAATGTCATCTGTGCGACAATCATTTCGAGATACAAAATGACCCTAAGAATTTAGATTACATCATTTTAAATGGGGCAAGAAGGCAAGAGAATCGATGGGATCCAACAGAAAATGAACAAATTGAAGTGGATAAAACGATTGCGAAGAAAAACAAACTCGATCCAATGTTTCAATTGGAAAGTAAAGTCTTGGATAAAAATTCTGCGAATGAGAAAAAAAGTACGATTGAAAATCTAGAGAAATTTCAAAATAGATTGAAAGATGATTACTCGATCAATTGTTTATTGCGAAAAAAATTTCGTAATGAAAAAAAAGAACTAAATTTACGTGCAATCAATGATGTGGCGTTATTGAGAAAATCCTCGCTACCAATTGGGATAAGATTAGTCGCTGAAACTTCTTCCGATACTAAAATGGCCAAGCTGATGACATTGCAATCGAAAGAGAGTCCAGAACAAATGAAAATAAACAAGCGCAAGAAAATTCTCTCGCAATCAATATTCGGTACGGAAAAATGCCATCTCCTTAGTGCAAGTAAATCTAGATCGCTCGAGGATAAAAAATCCGGAATCAAGCAATCTTTGAATGATGTAAGATTTAGACGAAAAATTTCATCACCAACGAATGCGAAAATAAATAGTCTTGTTAATTACGACGACGAAGATGACAATGATTGAAAATCGTTGATTGTATCGAAAGTATTGTAAAGATTTCAATGTTCAATGTTCTGTGATATTTTTGTTGCATAGAGTTTCGATTACATCAGAAGAATATAATTATTTGTATTGTATTTATTGTTTCGATCTAATCCAATGAGAAGGAGGAAATATATTTGAAATTTTGGAAATGTTTTAGAAATGAATTTATTTCTTTTTCAGTTCAATAAATCGCTTCATACAAAATAGAATTTATTGGGCTAGATTTTAGGTTTTGGTTTGTTGAATTGTTTCTAGTTCGTTTGAGGATTAGAACTTTATCTTAGATCCATTAGCAGTGATAGAAAATCGAGCAAATCAAATCTACATTGGAAAAAAAATTTATACTGAAAAAAAAAAATCTTTTCATTCCAGTGAAAATTTTAAAAAAAATTGCTTTTAAATAATTGTGGAGAATAACTTAGAGAAAAAATTTTTCAATACAAAATAAAATCCCATTCAAACGAAATAAAAGATATTGGATCATTCTAATGGTACAAAATCGTGATGTCGTTTCTCATGCAATCGTAGATTTTGTTTCCAATATGAAGCGTAATTGCAATTCTTATATGTACACCGGAAATTCTTTGGACCGTGCAACGCGAGATGCTGTTTCAAGGCGATGTTGTTGGCGAAACCCTTGCCTTTAGAAATCAAGGAATTATATAAAAAGTATTAGAAACATTCAATGACTTCGATTCGATAGAATTCAATGAGAAAACTTACCGCAATGCTGGCATATACTTTTATAGACAACATTACCGTTGGTCTGAGAGTCTTCGTTTCTTCGGACACGTTTGGTGAAATTCTGCGGCATATCAGCTATCTTAACCAATTGGACTCTTTCATAATTTTGAGATTGCTGTGGTTGCGTAACCAAGACAGTATCAAGTGAAGATTGATGCTGTTGAATGTGTTTCCGTAAATCGGTGATGCTTGTGAATACCTCATTACAATCAACATAATTGCATTTACATTCAAGCTTTCCAAAATTATGCACACGTTTTTCGTGAACGTTGCGAGATGATGTTTGAGTGAATGTACGATTACATCCCTCGATTGAACACTTGAAAGGTCTAGCACCAGTGTGACAACGTTTGTGTGATTCAAGATAATGAGAGTTGAAATATTTTCCGCAATATTCACATAGAGACATTTTTTTGAATGAACTGTTTGCTGGTAATGATGATCTAAGCATTCCACCTGATTGATTACTGACATTCATTTCAGATGGATCATTAGAATCGTTTTGGATCTCGTTGCTATTTGCAGTGTTATTTGGATTGCTACTGTCATTGTTATTCGCCTGTATAATTATTGAGTTTTTCGGCAATGTAAAGGATCCAGAGTTATTGTAATCTAGGATTTCAAGCTCCATTTGTGGCATGTATAAAACTGCATCATTATTGGTCGGTTCTTTTTTGAAATAATCATCTCCAGTCTCCAAAGAAACAAGACAATGATCCTAAGATCGAATCGATTAAATCTCAAAGGATTGATTGTATAATATATCGATAATTACGTCAATAGATTTTGATGAGATAGATTTGTTAGAGTCATGATTTTCTTCACTTTCTACCAGCGAATAAGTCAAAAGCTTTAAATGTTCTTTCAATAGATTTCCTTCGGTATCTGTCCAAAAAGAAAAATATTTGATCGTCAAAGTAATGATATGAAGAAGGAACAGATTATTCTACCTGATATTTTGGCTTGTGAGCTTTGTATAGATTCTGCTAAAGATTTAATTCTTTGATCATATTTGGCAATTTGGCTTTCATAAGTAGTTTTCTCTGTGAAATATGTATCGATAAGGATTGGCTCCTTCGATGTGGATGACAATGATGTTGATGAAATGATTTTCTCTACGATACTTTTCAAATGATTTAAATATTTCATAATTTCCAAATGTCTTTGGGTTAGAATTTTACAAAGATCGCTATAGTTTTGTTGCTGAATTCGAAGTAATTTGTTTTCGCATTCCAATAGACCCATTCTATCTGTCATGATTATGGACACGATCTTATCACTTTTCAAATCAATCTATCGACCATTCAAGTATCATTCGACTAATTTCGAGTGCTTTGGCTTCAATTTTCGTTCCAAAACCTTTTATTCCAAATCGATCAAATTATATAATGAAGAATGAAATTACTAAGATATCATTGATGCTTGTATAAATCAAATTTTCGCCCTGTTAGACCAAATCAAAGATAGACAGTGATCGCGGAAGTTAGCTAATCTAAATGAATAAGTTCAAAGTGTCGAATCATAGAATTGATAGCTCTAATCCAGAGATTAATTGATCATAAACCGATTCAATATTATCTAGATCACCAAATATTCGCTTCGAATTCGAATAAAAATCCTTGATTCTAGTGATATATCGTTGTCAATTCATATATCTTACACAACCATAATCTAGAAAATTTAAATTTCTATCCAATTTACATGTTTGATAACTTTAGATCGACTCTATTGCTTTAGATTGACAATCCCAATGAGAAAAAAAAATTCAAATAAATCGATAGAATTGAAGATTAATTATTATATTGATAGATAGCAATGATGGAAAAAAATAATACTCACTATTGTTATTGATTATTATATCAGATATTATTATTGATTATGAAAAAAAAACATTTTACTGTTATATAGTAAGAATTATTTAGATTATAACATTTGATTTTTTTTTTCGAATTCGAATTTTTTAAAGATTTCACATCTTACTCTTAGACTTTTATGGGCACAAAAATCAACAAAAAATCTTAGGAATTGAAAGAGTGAGAATAATAATTTTGATTATAAAAATAATAACAATAATAATCGGAATAATAATAATATTTTTAATAATATGAGTTTCTTATGTGCACTGCCATTGCTCTCTCTCTCTCTCTCTCTCTCTCTCTCGCTGAGCCTTGCCTTGGTCCAAAGCCACTCTTTCTAGCTCTCTTTTGCTCTTTTTGTACTTTGATAGTGTTCATAATGTAAGATAAATAAGAGAATAAGAATGAATTTCTATTATAGCTATATCCACACCATATGGATAGATTTTTTTATTTCAATTTTAAATTCTATGAATGAATCAATCAATAGAAGCGACTGAATAAAATTCAATTAGAAAACAAATTTAACAATGCTTTGGAGATTGCAAGATTATGGAGATTGTAGAACTTGGATTCGAAATCGATTGTAAAAGTGAGATATTGCATTTTATAATCCATTAATATTGGATGGGGAAAAATATGTAAATATTTATGTCATATTAAACATTTATAGAATCTCTGATATCTTTGTGAAAGTTTACTCAAGAATCTTATAATTGATTCGAAATTAATTAAATCGAATTTCCGAGTGAAAATTTTCGATTGAAAAATTTAAAGATGGAACCTCCGACCAACGATAATCGAAATGAAAATGATTGTCGAATTGAAAAGATTGAATCCTCGAATTCAACCGTTGTTTTACCACAGCCTCTGACAACTTTGATGCCTCCTAATGGTCAATATTTTCTTGATCAAATCAAAAATGGTCTATTAATATCCAAAATTAATGTTGAAAAGAATCGCTTGATAATTGGAAGGGCAGCTGATTGCGATATCATCATGGACCATCCATCTGTTTCAAGATATCATGCAGCGTTGTTGTGGGCGCCTAAAAATGATTTAGAATATAAAACAGGTAAATGATCATTCCACTAGTTATATCTGTCAATCAAGTAAAATTTATTCTACCATGTTGATTAGATAAAAATAAAGAATCTTTTTGGTATCTTGTCGATTGTGGATCGACTCATGGAACGATTTGCAATAAAACATCTGTTGAGACCGGCAAAATGATTAAAATAAATCCCAACAATAATATATTTAGATTCGGTGCATCAACACGTTTATTCACTCTAGGATCGAACGAGGAAGATCCAGAATTCGAAAATGAATGTGATGAAGACGACGGACGGGGAAAAATGCGATGTGATATTAACGAAAACGAAGACGGCTGTACATGGGGAATATCGATGACAGATTGTGATGATGAAACTGAGGAGAGGGAAGAAAGTTCAGCATTCAAATCAATAATTGCTGCGATGAAGAATGGACAATCGAATTCACAATCACCGAACGAGAATGTGTACTCAGAAAATCCATACAAAAGTCTTCAACAATGGTTCGAAAGAGAAGGATACGATTTTGATTATAAAACAGAGACGATAAATAATCGATTTAAATGTATCTTCGAATTGCCAATCGATGATCAATGGATACCAGTTGAAGGACAACTCCATAACAAGGTTTTTTATTTTGTTCACTCAAATTTATTTCAATCAATCAACTGATATTCATTTTTCAGAAAAAAGATGCTATTTCCGATGCCTGCCATCGCTGTTGTAAACTTCTTGATCAAGCTTGTTTATTGTTTTCGTGGCAAAAAAAAGATAATGCAACCGAGAAAGCACGTAAAGAATATTACGATGATGATGATGATGATTTGATCGATGAAACCATCAATATTCGGAAAAAGATGAAGAAAAATTCTTCTACAGTAGTTAACTACGAAAGCTTAAATTTGAAATGGCAAGAAATCAGCGAGCAAATTCGTCAGTTGAAAATTCGCTTGGCAACTCTTGGTTTACCTCCAGATGTGACTCCAGAATTGCCTGATGATTTGACTGATTCTCTCGATATTTTCTACGCAACAATGAATCAAAAAAAATACGGTCTCACTATGAATGAAAAGATAGAGAAGTCCAACTTGAAAATGCAGATTAAACAATTAGAGGAAGAGCAGATAAGAATCGAAAAATTAATTGAAATTTCTAAGCCTACTGAAATCAAAATATTCAATTCTTCTGCGCGATCTAATCTGTCCAACCATTCTTCACAGGAAAAGGCTTCCAAAACTTATGGGCCAAAAATTCTCAATTCAAAACTCGAAGAAACTACCGCTTCACAGGAAGCGACAGCCAAAATTTCAGAATCGATTAAAAAAAATGCAAAGCCTGAGATAATATCTTTGAAAGATTACAAATCTATTCGTAAGCAAAAACAAGACAGTATTGTTGAAGCCATTGAGAAAGAGAAAAAATTGGAGAAAATTCAAAAACAGAAAGAACAATCTATCGAGAAACAATTTGAAAAAGATTTCAGTGATTGGGTCCCTCCAACTGATCAATCTGGTGATGGCCGCACACACCTTAACGATAAATTTGGCTATTGATGCAAGTAGGACTTGATTCGCATGAATTACTACTGAGTACTGGGATTGCCCACACTGCTGTGAATTTAAATTAATAAACAAACACTAAGTTTTAGCTGTTTGTTTTTTCCTTATTGGTATTTAAAAATTATTCGAAGTTTTTTCCAATGTCAACCGAGGAACAAAAAATATTTCCAGTTCCATTTCCGAACTAATTTTATTCAAGGATTAGATCCATCGAGAAGAAAAAACGAACGGTGGCAAGAAAAAAAGATTTCTGAATAGAGATACTAAATCATCGAGAGAAATCATCCGATAATTTGGGTATTTTTCCGTTCTACTATTTTCATTTGACTTTGGTCTTTAGAATTTCAATATATCTTTTTTCCACTTTTCTAATGACTTGTCTCTTTTGATCGATGATTTTCAAATTTTTTCCTCTCTCCAATTTTCTCTTTTTCAAGCTTGATTGGTGATAAGTACATGCCTGAAAATTTCCGATCGGATTCGAATCGACTGATCCATCGAAACACCAACACACTGACAACAGCATCAGCATCATCTGATTCCTATTGTATTGTTATTGAATATTATTATTATTATTTCATTTTGTATGTCATTTCTCTATATTTGTAGGCCTAAGGTTTAGCAAAAAGTTTTGCTCACACTATAGCTTGTTTTCGAACGACGACTTGTGATCAAAACTTTTCGCTTCTCTATCTTTTGCTAATAATTTTTTTTTTTGTATTTATTTATTTTCTTCTCATTGTTGTTCTTCGACCATCCTTCTCTCTGGTCTCACTAAACTTGTTTGAAACTCGAAGCAATTGTTCATAAGTTACATTGTTTTTTTTTTCGTGTTCAATTATCATCGAATCGAATCTTAAAACGAATACGTTTTGAAACAGAAGGTTTTTTTCCATTTCATTGCCTCGCGATTTTGAACGAATGATGGAAAACAATGAAAAATTTTTGATTGATTCAATTTTCTCTCGATCTAGGTTGAACTTAAATGTCAACAATCATTGAAAGAAAATCAATTGATTTAGAAGATTTGACCGTCAAAACTTAACGAAAACAAATATGATGGATGATATTAGTCATCATTCATCTTCTTCTCGATGGTTGTGATTCATCGAATATCATTCAGATCTAGATCCGTGATTATTTTTTTTTCACTGTGATCGTTGATGGAATTCATTTTTACTAAATCGCGATCTAAGCAAAAACGAATAGCTTCATCTTGATTGCTTGCTTGCTTGCTACATTGTGAAAATTACAGAACGAAGAGAAACCAAATTCCAGAAAGCCTATCTAAAATTTGAACGATCATATTTGAAATTGATTGTGATTGATTCCATCTAGATTTCTTATAACAATCAGATAAGAGTGAAATCAAATCAAAACAATGTCAATCGAAAATCAATTTGATGCTGCTGTGAAAGTCATACAATCGTTGCCGAAAGATGGTTCGTTTTGGATTGTTCAAAAAACTGTTCGAAGCTTAACGAATTTCGAATTGATTGTTTTTTTTTTCGCTTGATTTTTGATCACTTCCAGGTTTTTTTCAACCATCCGATGAGGTTCGTTTAAGATTCTATGCATTTTATAAGCAAGCAACCGAGGGACCAAATCTAACAAAAAAACCAGCATTCTATGAGCTAGTGAATCGATACAAATGGAATGCATGGAAACAGTGCGGTGATATGTCTCGATTCGAAGCGATGCGACTCTATGTTGAAGAATTGAAAAAGGTTTTTATTAATTCTCTATTGTCGATTAAAAAAATAATAATCAAAAAAAAAAAAAAAAAAATTCATAATTCAATGCTAGGTGATCGAAACGATCTCATTAAGTCATGAGGTCTCTGAGTTTTTAAATCTTTTAGGACCATTTTATGAATTTCTACCGGAAGAGATTACAAACAAATCGAATGAAATCACAAATCATCATCCTCATCCTCATCATCATCATCAGCGATTGGAATCGAACAATATCAATGCTAAAATCTCATCGAGTATGTCTTGATCGATTCAGTAACTTTGTTTCAATAATATCTTCTGGGATGATTTTTTTGATCTTTTTGTTTGTATTTGAAAATATCGAGAGATGGTTGGAAGAAGTTTGCAGTGAATGCGTTCGGTTGAAAACCATTCACTTCTATCTTTGATACAATTATTACCGATCTTTCAGTGTTCTTCTTCATCTGAATCTTCTAATTCTAATCAAATTCTAATCATAAACTAACAACACTAATGATCAATTCAATGACAATTCTATTGTGAATCTCATTTCGCTAATTTGTTTTGAAAAATAAATCGATTCGAAATGTAATGAAAAAAAAAATCACACCTCAGAATTAACTCTCATTTTATCCAAATACGATTGTTAAAATCTTTCTACTCTGAAGCTCTTAGTTCTTATTCATTTTTGATTGAATTTAATTGTTCAACAATTTCAATGTTACGGAGAAGAAGAGAGAGATTGAAAGAAAAAAAATTAGTTTCGAAAAAGAACATTTAGAAGTAGAGAAAAGCATAGATGAACTCTGTTAGACAATGGGAAAAAGAAAATTTCTAGAACTTGTTTCGAAAAAAGAAAACTAGAACAGAAAAACATTCTCAATCTAATCACTTTGTTTGTGTCAAAATTTCCTCTAGTTAATTTTTGTTCCTTTTTTTTTGCAAATGTCAGTGATTAACTTTTTGTTCCATTTCGTTTCATTCAATCAAAATTTCAAAGGTGAAAATTTTCCTACATTCGAAAGTGAAGAGGAAGAGGAATTTGCTGATACCTTCGATCATATGAGTCCCAAAAAGGTTAGCAAAGACTATGATTGGTTTTGGAAAATTGTGATTGTGAATTTTATTGATTCTAAATTTTGATTTCTCTTCTAAAAAAAAAAAAAAAAGAACATCCATCTCAAGCAAAGAGATGATATTGAAATCCAAAATGATGATGTCGATAGCGATGAGTTTGTCATCGATCCACCAATCAATCGTAACGTTGAATGCCGAACCGATGCTGCAGAAATCCAACGTTTGTTCAATGCTAAATGCTCCAATCGATTGATCTAATTTGAACTTTTTGTTAAACATATAACAGAATCATATAATGATCGAATCAAATTGGCAGCTAATCTAATCGAAGATAATAAATTGCTAAGCTTCAACGAAGAGCTTACGTTGACGATATTTCAGCTTCAAAGAATAGTGGAACAAATGTCAAATAGAATCAAAACGATCGAAACAAAATTGAGTGATGTGAAACGTTCGGACGAAATCAATGCGAGGAATCCGAAAAAAGGTTGGCCATTTCAAGAGCTCTCGACTCGGACCACATTGTTTCTTGTTGGATGGCCGGTCGCTTGCTTCTTTCTAATGAACTATCTCAATCGATTACGAAAAAAATAAATGCGATACATTTTGATCCAGGGAAAAATGATCGAGACATTCATTGTATTATTTAGATCAATTTTTTTTTGTTTGAGCTACAAAAGATTCTCTATTATTTTGTTTTTAAAATATTCAGGAAAATATCGAATAAATAAATAAATATTTTCTATGAATCAATAAATCAAGATTCAAAGTTTTCCAGATCTTGATCTATATGTTTGAAGTAGTTCTTGTAGTAGAAGAAAACGATACGATTGCAGTATAAAAATAAAAAATTTAAAGTGAGCAACGTGGATCAATGCTTGTTTTTGATATTAAAGGTATTCGTAAGTTATCAATGACAAAATTAGAAAACTATTCATTGTTTATATTGTTCATGACAATTCTATTGTCTTTTCAACCAACTGTGATTGAAAATGTTTCCATTATGTGATTATGAGATACGATATCATGAGAAATGGGAAAACAAATGAATGATAATGATTAGTTCTTCTCGCTAAAGACCTATGGACATTTTCCATTTTTCATTACCGTTTGTATTGCTTCCTGAACTCCAATCATGTGTCCCCTGTTTAGCATTTGTGTAATGCTTGCTAGAGGTTTTATTGAATATCGGCAATAATTCATTCGCTTCACTCGATAAAACTTTGAGATAAACGATCGCATCAGTTCCATAGCCTTCCATCGAAGAAATCATAAGATCTCCTTGAAAATATCTTGCATAGAGACGAGATATTGGTAAGCCATAGCCAAAACCAGCTAATGGAGCAGAATCTATGCCAGAAGCTGATGGTTTCGGAGCGGTTGAATACATGTAATGAAAAAGAACATCTCTCAAGGATCGAGGTATTCCTCCACCTTTGTCAGATATCTGTCATCAAGAGAAATAAATTTATAAATAAAGCAATGAAAAGTACATTTCCTTATCATCATTGCGATAAGGCGATCGAGTGATCAAAGTCTTCAAATCATTAAATGGATGTACCTTTATGGTGACATCCTCGTGTGATTTCACTATAACAGTTTTGATCGGTGGGATATCACTAACATCACCATGCAATTCCACAACCGCACGCATCGCATTTTTGTACAATTCGAAAAGAATATGATATAAATGTGACGGTGTATAAACAAGAGTAACAGGACCTCCGACATCCAAAGCTATTCGATTTTGGGTGCGCAAAAAAAAACAAAATACACACTTTAATTTAGTGGACCAATCTGATCATCAATCTACCATTGTAAGTCTCAATTTCGATAGGTGGTGAAGTCATGTAGTATTGATCACAGAGAAATTTTGAATTATCATAGGCATCCATCGCTATCGATTTAACATCACACTGCAATCAAAATCAATCATATGATATGGAGAATGTCAATTATAATTTTTTTTTCAATTGCTTACATTGGGGTCTATACAACCGATATTTCGAGGAGGTTGACTATTCAGATCAGAACCAAATAAGGCTGCATGCTGATTGATTAGCATTCGTATTGAGATGCGGCTCATATAAAAACGATTTAAAAAATATTGAATGCAATGCTCTAGATGTGGGTCCATTATTGCAGTTTTTTTCAATTCAATAATACCCTCTGCCATCGTTTGAACTACATTCGAATGTCTATTACGGATTTTGATTAGATTATTACAAAATTTTTCCAACAGACTGGTATCAGGTGAAGCATTTTCATAGCTTATTAATTCGCCAAAACTTTGCTCATACCAGCTATTAACCAACTCTACAGAAGGTGTTTCAAGCAAACGATTTGGTAGAAGATGCAATTCTTTCATTATATTAGCGATTCGAACTGGTAACTCTTTTCTTAAAAATAGGAATGATGTTTTTTCACACGCTTCTTGGCCTGAAAGAAATGCGATATTGTAAGAGATCGATTGATTTACAGAAATTTTTCAAAAATAGATAGCTACCGAATTGAAGAAATTTTTCGATCGAAAGCGGTGAAGGATTGAACCTCGAATAATAATCAACATGTTTGAGTACTTCTTTGAATAAAACTTTTGAGACTCTCATGGTTATGGAATTCTGATAGTTTCTTCCCGAATTGATTCTAAATGACTCAGGATAACTTTCATCAGATCATTTTCTGGTCACAAAAGATTTATATACTTTGAGATAGTTCAGCACCGAGAAAAAAATACATTCTAACAATAGATGGAATTTTTTTTAGTTGATGTTGATGATCTTCGAAGTGAATCTTAATGAAACGATTCAAGACAATTCAAAATGTAGATGATAATGAAAAACTTTCCGTTCGAGGAAATGCAACGCTTCAAAGTAGATTATAAACGAAAAATACAATTTTAAGAAAAAAAAGATTAAAATGGGAACAAAAACAAAAGCTGATGATAATGAAAGAGTGACAGCCTCTAGAAGAGTACAAATTGTACATTCAATCAATGACACAATCATGAGAAGAAGATTTATGTTTTTGTGATTTGAGGATTGCTTATTTTGAGGAAAACTGATTCAATCACACCATCGAAGCATCGCTGATGTTATGACTGCTTTCGGTGAGAAAATTACGTAAACAAATCGTACGAATAGTCTGCCAAAGAATAGACTCGTTTTGCGCGATTATTTATCTGAAAAAGAGAAAGAAAGACAGAGAGAGAGAGAGAGAGAGAGAGAGAAACGATCCAACAGTATTAATAATAATTGAGAAAATTTATAAATTTTTTTCTCCATAACTTCAATCTCATTGAGACAATCTTTTTGTTATTTATTCATTCATTCATTCATTCAGTCAGTCAATCGTCAGCTAATGAATCAGACTAGTTTGTTAGATACTATTTGCTGTCGTCATCATCATCATCATCTCAACACTTTTTCATAGAGAATCCTTGTAAAACTATATGTCTGTCGGTTCGTATGGATCGGTGTGATAGCTTCTCATAGCGAGTTGAGAAGTTGAAACGTTGAGATTCTTCACCGTTAACGCTTTGATGATGATAATTTTGGTTGAGAATTTTATTTTTCCTTTCTTTCTATTTCTTCTCTTTTTGTTCTCGTTTTGATTTTTTTTCGAATCCGAGTGATGAAGAATTGAGAGAATAATTTGGATTCGAATTCGAATTATTTCGTTTCCTCTCTCTCTCTCTCTCTCTCTCTCTCTCTCATACACCAGATTCTAGAAAAATTTTAGATCAAACGAAGAAATCTTAGAAAGTTTTTTTGAGAGAATTAAATCCCCTCTCTCTCTCTCTCTCTCTCTCTCTCTCCTTCTCTGTATATTTCTTTAAGACAATCAAAAAAGAAATTAAGTAAAAAACTTGTCCTTGATATTTCACAGAAGAGGTGAAGATCGAATGGCTTGAATGAGATATGAATATGTATCATTTGATTTTGATGTGAATTAAGCTCTCGATTTGAAGATTACTAGATGATGATGATGATTATGATGATGTTAACCAGGATTATTGAAACAGATAATCGATCTCGAATTCTAATACAGAAGATATGATACGAGAGATCTAAAGCCAAACTAAGTAAAAAACTTAAGGAGCGCTATCGATTCTTGTATTTTTATCAAACTTGTATTGAAATTTTTCTTGTCTACTTTTTTTTTGTTGTCTACTTCTTCCAATCTTCCTATTTAATGATTTTGCCTCGATAAATTGAACTATTTTTGATGGCATTAATCAGACTATGAACAGCATATAAAAACTTCTATCTCAAAAAAAATTTCAAACCAATCTTAGAAGAAACCATTAGTAAAATATTACACGAGATCGAAAATTCAAAATCTATCAATTGATTTGTTGTTTAATTTAATCGATCATTAATAAGAACAAAAACAATCAACAAACAATTCGTTAATTTTTATCAAATAATATAAGGCATTCTTATGGAGATAAAATTTGTGTGATATAAATTAAAAGTGTAAAACAAAACTATAAACATCAAGACTTCTATCATTGATCAATCAAAGTGTGGAAAATTTTGCTTAGAAGAAGAGGAGAAAATTTTCTCTTTGGTACATTGGTTTCACTTAAATGTTTGTATCCTGATGGACCAAAAGAGAAAGAATACATTTGAATGAAAAAACAGACAAATATTTATGATTGAGAAAAAGTTCAGATGGAATAAAAAAATAAACTTCAATAGAAACACATCGAATTTCTTCTCCTTCTTTCGTTTTGTTTAAAATAGATCGGACATCTGGCAAATGACGGCTTTGAAAAAAAAAATCCAATCGAATTGATAGATTCGGATTAGATGAGAAGAGACGATTTACATCTTTCCATTCCGTTTCTTGAAATTTTTTTTGAAGGTGCAAGTCTTTCACTGCATATTTTGGACAATTACTTATTTTGGTTCCTATTTTTGCATAAATAAACGATACTTTTCGCAACGAAAATTAATTATTTCTAAGAGCACTGAATTTATTCTCGGTGGCTATTTGATTCCGACTCCTATCGGATAATAATTGAGCTTTGCTTGAGGATGCACCAGATGAGCGTACTGTTTGAAATGTTTTAGCATCTTCGATCGCTTCGGGTGTTGCACCTAGGTCCGGAAATTCGACCGCATCATTGAGTTTTAAATTGGCAGACATCTTCGACATTAATATTTGTTTGATTTTCATTATTTGCAATTCACTTTCAGTCAATTCGGCTTTAGGAGCAACATCAGCTGTATCTGTTGTTTCTGTCACATCTTTTTTCCCCCAAGGCATCTCAACAGTTTCTTTATTATTGTCTTCATCATCTTTTTCACGTTGATCTTCTTCACTAATACCAAATGAATAAACATCAAGCAGAATAAGTTGAGATAACAATATTAGATAAAGCATCAGATTCTAACCTCAAGGAAAGAGCTTGTATCTTCAAACCAGAATAATCTTTTTCATCATCTTCAAAATCTTTCCATTCTCCATCATCCTTTAAAGAAATGAGTTAGTAAAAGTGGAAACAAATCCATAACCTCAAAAACTTACCTGAACAAAACCCTCAAGATTGTTTAGCGTTTGAGCAGATTTACTTTCATGGAAATTATATTCTTTGCACTTGGCCTCATATTTTTGAACAAAATCTTCATTAGAGATTCTATTCAATTTTTTCTTACGATTCTTATCTTTTTTAGCGAAAAAATCATCTAAATCGGTCATGATTGACGAACACACTGATAAAAAATTTATGGAAGAAAAAATTGATTTAGCTTTAGTTTATTTGCAAAAAAAAAAATAAAAATAAATAAATAAATGAATAAAGATAAAATAAAAATAAATAAACAAAATCGGAATCGTTTCGGAATTCAATCAATCCAAAATCCAAATCAATTCAAAATATAAATCCAAAATATCGAAAATGAAAATTATGGTGTAAAAAATCAAAATGTAAAAAAAAACCTTCACTTTGTTCTGGAAAGAATCGAAACTTTTAGATCTTTGAGAAAATGATGAAATTTTATTTCTTCACATACAAAAAAAGATCAAACAACAATCATCAACGCAATCAACAACGTTGTCGTATGGCTTTACTCTTATGCAATGCGCGTTCTTCGAACATCGTTTTCGTCAGTGTGTCGTGTCGTGTACGCATTGTGGAATTGAAGTAGAAAAAAGAGAGAGAGAGAGAGAGAAAAAAAAAGTAGAACAGTGAATGGTACGATTCAATCGATGCTATTCACAACAATAAGTTTCACGTTAAGGTTTTTGATTTCTTTTTTTCTCTTTCCGATTCGTTTGAAACATGGATGAATTTGAATCGATTAGATTGGAAAATGTTAGAATCAATCTGATGAGTTATCGAAAAAAAAAATCAATGATTTTAATAGTTAATTTTTTCTTTACTTAGAATTGATTCATGAGGTGTGACTAGCTAAAGATTTTAAATTAAGAAAGAATCATAACGATCTGTAAGGGTGTTTTTTCGTCAATAAAAAAAAGTTCAATTCAATGGCAACGATGATGATGATGATGATGATGATAGTGAAATCTAATCTTTCTTTTTGTTCATTTCAGGTTTTCCGTTTCTCGAAAGTTCGGTTTTAAGGGTTCCATTTTCCGATAGAGTTTTAGCTGTGACAAAAAAATTGAAGATTAAATTCATTTTCGATAAAAATTTATGCGACTAACCGCTAATAAAATCGGACAGTATATCCCAGATTCCACCGAAACATAGAGCACAAACAAGATTCTCGAAGGGTAGAAAGGGATCATGAACACCGAGTAGAACGGATGATAATTTGAAATAGATGAAAAATATCACAACTCCAAGATAGACAAGTGATGGAGGTGCAGAAATCCAATCAGTCTTTTTATCCAGAACAAACACAACGGAAGCACCAATTGAAGCTTTGGTTGCACTGAAGACATATTGGCAGAAGTAAATGATTAGTAATAACTATTAGCGATGAGTTAAAAGCGAACTCACAATGATGGTGACATAAATTCAACAGCCGTCGGTGTCCAAACACCTCTAATGCAACGTTCTAGAATTTTGGAGAACGAACTTCCATTGCCTTTGACAGTACCGATGATGATCATTATCAGATATGAATTAGGATAGAGTGCGTAGGCATGTTGAACACCGGCATGAATTTTCTTACACCGAACGATCTCTTTCATGATTACGATCCCGATTTTACAAGGTAAAAATTTGATTATTTTGTAAACAAAATCGAACGGTGAGTAAAACAAAATATACCTTGAAGGGAAAGGAAAGAGATTTCGATCAGAGAAACAATACAAGCTTATACATTAGGATTCTCTTACCACACTGCTGTCGCAAGAATGATATGATTTGTGCTTTTGAAAGAATCAGCGATCGGTTCACCGAGCAGAAATGCTGATAGAATATTGCCAGCGAATGCTGATAACATAAAAGAAATCCAACAAGCGAATGGATGTTTTCGAGAGAAAGCATGGCATCCTTTTTTTTACGAAATCGAACGAATGAAAATCAAATTGTTAGACAGTTCCCTCGCAACAAATAGAATGATGGAAGAGAGGAAATTCTTTTCGATACCTGTTGACAGATCATCACGAAGATAGAGACCAGTAACAATGAAATGAGCTAGATCGAAATATGGATACATTTTGAGCTTTGTGAGCTCATTCGCTAAATCCAAAAAGATCATTGGATCCATTTTTGATCGTATTATATCGAATTATCAATTGCTAATGAAGATAAATAGATCAAATTTATCGTTGGAAAATATATTCAACGCGAACGAATCGAACAAAATCATTGGAGAATAATTTCTAGCTGTTTTCTTTGAGAAACGAACGATCTTGTTTTTTTGGTCGCGATTCGAGGTCGATAGTGATCTATGTAGAAAAAAACAAAACAAAATAATTTGTAAGAACAAGAACGGCACTCGAAATATAATAGAAACCAATGATAGAGTTAGGAATTCACTCCATTTGGCAAGAGCTGTTTATAAATAGAAACTCATAATAAACTAATGTTAAGACAAAAGCATCTTGTTGTAAAACTCTTGTTGTGAAACGGCATCGAGAAACATGAAGAAATTTTATTGAATGTTTGATGAATTATCCATAAAACATGATTATTTAATCAATTCTTACCATTTTGATTTGTTATATAGAGATCGAAAGAATTTGTTCATTTCGAAACCAAAATCAATGAGATCAATTTTTTTTACGAAAAGACGAAGAAGAACATTTTTCCATTTTCTTATCGGTCATCGTTTAAATAGCTAAGATTATAATCGTCAGATTCCATTCAACAAATTTGTCGAAAAAAATATCCCATCTAATAAAAAAAAAAATGAAAAATCACTGAAGTATCGACATAGTTACAAAAGTCCTATCGTTTGTGTATGGAATATTCACATTCTCTACTCTCACAGATGATCTTCGATGTGAGAGAGGAGATTTTGCGAGCACTCACATTCTCGTTCCTTTTCCGTTCAGCTTCTGTTCTCGGACTCGCGTTTCCATTTCGAAGTTATTTAAATTCCAATTTTTTAAATTTTTTTTTCCCAATTTTTTTAACAATAATTTTTGTGGTGCAACATTTTTTTTCAAATTGGTAGAGCGATAATCTTGAATATTATCATTAAAGCTCATCCACACCACAAAAATGCCACCTAAAATCGATCCGAATGAAATCAAAATCGGTCAGTTCTAGCAGATATTGATTTTATCTTTTTATTGCAACTATTTTGATCAATCTTTTCTTCTATTCTTTTTGTTTTATAGTCTATCTTAGAGCGGTAGGAGGAGAAGTTGGTGCTACTTCATCGTTGGCTCCTAAAATCGGTCCATTAGGTTTGTCTCCGAAAAAAGTCGGTGATGATATTGCAAAAGCTACAGCAGATTGGAAAGGTTTGAAGATTACTTGCAAATTAATCATACAGAATCGTCAAGCTCAAATAGAAGTTGTACCTTCGGCTGCTTCACTTCTAATCAAAGCTTTAAAAGAGCCACCGAGAGATCGCAAAAAGGTCAAAAACATCAAACATAATGGTAATCTGTCGTTGGATGAAATAATCAAGATTGCCCGGACCATGCGTCCTCGTAGTATGGCCAGGAAACTAGAAGGTACTGTCAAAGAAATTCTTGGCACTGCAGTATCTGTTGGCTGTACTGTGGAGAATGAAAATCCTCAAGACATAATTACTAAAATTAAAGAGAATGAAATTCAAATTCCAGATGAATGAATCAATTGTTGAAAGTTTTGATAGAATTTTATTCTTTCGAAATAAATCAATACTGTTTTTATAATATTTGAGATTTAATCTTGATAGGAAACATGAATGAGATTAATTTTTAGGATTCTTATCCCAATCGATCAAAGATTACCAAATACCACTGGAACGACCTCCAGGTGGGTTTTGCACTCGAATAGCTGTCTTTCCAATTTTATCATCATCAATTTGTGCGCCAGTCAAGCTGAATGATGAATCTTGAAGATTACGAACACCGGAACGTGTGGTACCTTTATAAAATTGTGGTGTCATTTCACTTTCTTTATGAATCGAATATGCAGGATCGAAGTGTGGAGGTGTAATTGAACATTTCATAGAAAACTCATTTGGTTGATCAGCTATTTTATTTTGGACACCATTAGAAGCATCCTCCTTTCCACTTCGATCAACACGTGGTATTGGAACACGTTCTCGTTCTCTTATGGAATGCCAAAGATAGCTCGAATTCGGAGCACAAGGAAGAAATTTTCCGCTACCTTGTACAACATGAAGACCAGATTCATCCAAAACAACTCTTCCGTTACTGATTACAACTAGAGGACCATGAGAGACATGAGTGCCTTCAAAAATATTGAAATCCCCATTAGAATGATGTGTAGATGCGCTAATAACATGAGGTTTTGGTCCCCAAATGACAATATCAGCGTCTGATCCTTTTGCTAAACGACCTTTTTTAGGATATAAATTGAACAGCTTGGCTGCATTTGTACTAGTAATTGCAACAAATTTTCTTGGGTCTAGTTTTCCAGTTTTAACTCCTTTCTCCCACAATATCATTAATCTTTCTTCTGTTCCGTTAACACCATTAGGAATTTTAGTGAAATCATTCATTCCAAGAGCTTTTTCAGTACTCCGAAAAACGCAATGATCGGATCCGGTGGTCTGCAATTGATTGTTTGCTAACAGATCAATCAAATGTGGTGACGTAGTTTTATCTGGTCGCAATGGTGGCGACATGACATGAGCTGCAGCATGTTGCCAGCATTTATGAAAATAATGCGTTCCATCTGATCCGATACCAGCGGTTATTACTTCAGCGTAGACAATACAACCTCTATTACGAAATTGCGCAATGACGTCTGCACCCATTTTGCAATTGACATGAGCAATGAAAATCGGACAATTGATTTGATTAGCCAAAATTATGATTCTTTGCATCGCTTCTGCTTCTCCTTCTTCAGTGTGACTTAGAAGATGGCCTTCTGGACCAGTAACTCCAAGACCAAGTAATTTTTTCGTGTTGAATTTGATCAATTCATCATTCTCAGCATGAACGCAGAGTAAAGCACCGATTTGACGGCATTTGTTTAACGTGTTGATGATGTCCTCAGTCGTGACACACATATCGTAGGTCATGAATATTTTAAACGAATTTATTCCATAATCTTTGGTCAAAGCTTCCATCTCGACGTCGGTCGTGCCTTTCTTGAATTCCGGAATTCCTACCCGAAAAAAATAATCGCAACAAGCAAAACCATCACTCAATGACCGATGATTTTTGTAAGCTTCGATCAAACTTTGACCTTTTGCGGTCATAACAGTGCTCAAAAGGGTTGTAGTGCCACCGGCTAAAGCTGCTCTAGTTCCGCTATAGAAATCGTCAGCAGTTGGGGCACCCATAAACATGATATTCAAATGAGTGTTGGTGTCGATACCACCAGGAATTACATAATTTCCATGGGCATCTATTGTTTTGACGCCACCTGGAACCATCAAATGGGGCCCAATATCTCTGTGAATAAAAAGTAGAAGGTTAATAACATGAAACTATACGATGATAAAAAATCAACTTGATGATTCCATCTTCAATATATATGTCCGCTTTGAATATTGCATCATCATTGACAAGTTTCCCATTTTTGATTAAAAGTCGGTTTTGTGAACTCTAAAAAAATCAGAAAAATTAGATCATACGATGAAATAAAAATCATTCTTAAAACTAATTGGAACTAATTAATTGAATTTCATTCTTGTTGAAAAGTCATTTTACCTGCAAATGGATGGGAATCTTTTTGGTCGAAGGTGTAGGATTGGAATTGTTTCCGCTTAGATTGTGATTAGTATTGTTCTGATTGCTCGGTGTGGACATTTTGTGCATAGATATAGATTTGAGAAAATTATTGTGGAAAATAAGGAGAAATCCGAATAGAAAGGAATAGACGAATAGAGAATGAAAGAATGATTTTGTGCGATCAAAAGGAATTCAAAGATCAGAGTTGATTTTTTTTTTAAAATCTTGGGTAGAAAAATTTGATGATCTCTTGCAAGATAAGATGAATTTCAAGAGAAAAGATGAAGATTCAGAATGAAGCAAAGCGAAGATTTGAATCAATTTTTTTTGTGACACAAACAAAAACAATTTTTACGTTTACAACAACGATTTTTCCTCTGCTACGAAGAAGAACAATGAAAAGAAAAGAAAAAGAAAAAAAGATAACAGAAACAGATTTAGAATGAAAATCGACTCGAAGAGATCAGATAGAGAATCAATCAATCAAAGAGAAAAAAAAACAAAAAACAAAACCAAAAAATGAGAAGAAGACTTCTGTAAAAGCGGTTGGACAAATCTTTCGATATTTTGTTTTGCTCTTTTTCTTTTTGGCTCCTTGAAACGAAAAAGAATAGATTTGAATCGTTACCGCCGCTCACTATTAAATGCAATTAAACGAAAATTAAAATTGTTAAGTTTGGAATGAAAATCGGCGCGAACAAATCGAAATTTTTGATCGAAGAAAAAGAGAAATATTTCTTTGCTCTCAAACAAACTCAAAAGAATTTTGTTTCGATTATTTATTATTAGTATTATTATTATTTCTTGGAGTCGAAATGATTCGAATTCGAATGTTTCCAATTTTAGCTCTAGTTTTTTTTCTACCGAATAATAGTTTGTCTTCACAATTTAAAGCAATCGGATTCTCGTGCACCAAGAGACAGTCACCGAAAAGACGTGAGAAAGATTTCGATGACAAACAAACTAACAATACTGTAAACCATCGAGGAAGAAGGACGACGACGACGACGACGACGACGACGATGATGATGATGACCTACAAGAACCGATTGATATTTTGAATGATTGTAATGATGATTATCGGTATTATTATTGTTATTATTATTATTACTATTATTATCTTGTCCTCGTAATACCTCTCTCGAAGTCATTCTAAAACCAATCCAATGGTGTTAGATGAAACGAGTGAGACAAAAATGTTCAAGTTCAATCATTCAAAGATATCTCTTTAATTTCTTCTGTCTCTCTCTCTCTCTCTCTCTCTCTCTTGTTCTTTGACAACTTTGATCTAATCATTTCATTTGGGAAGTTTATTTTCTTTCTTCTTTCAAACAGAGCTTTCTAGACGAGAAAAAAACCAGAACCAGGTCGTCGATAATGTTATTTATAATCTATGCCTAAAGTACTACTATTTTTTTCTCTCACTCCTTTAATTACTTTGAATCTAATCAACGAAAGAAAGCAGTAAAGAATCTAAAGTGGAGAGATAATTAATTTAAACTTCTTTACCATTATTTTAGCAGGAAAAACACTGAAAATAAGAGAGCGATGCAAGCACCTAACAATTCAATCGTTTGGTGAGAGAGAGAGAGAGAGAGAGAGCGAGAGAGATGGATAGAGATAACGACAAACGAAAAAATTTTAATTGGACTTCCAAATCGAGAATCCAAATCTCTCCAACTCTATTCTTTGTTTTGCTTAGCTGATCTCCATCAAGAGATAAAAATGTATTTCACAAAATCTCTCTGGTATGTAGAGAATAATAAGAGCTCGAAAATAATTGAGAGAAGAGAATTCATGAAAGTTTTGGTGAAAATTGAAGCTGAAAGATGGAACGATAATGATGATTGTGAATCAAATCGAGAGAAAGAGAAAAACAATTTAAAAAGGTGACAATAATGAAATGAATAGCGAAGAAGAGCGATGATAACAATAACAGCCAGAAAACAATCAGAATCTTCTATTGAAGAAAAAAAAATAACCAACCAAGTTTACAAAATCTTTCAATTCTTGATTTCAATTTTGGATTGCTTGGTTCGAAGAGGAACAAATTCTCTTCGGCATTTTTTTTCGCTCGAACAAACACTCTAAAACAACAAACTGGACAATCTTTTCGATTAGATCTTCAAAGAGTTTTTTTTTTTCGTTTGAAGAGAAGAAAGAAAAGAAAATCAGAGAAAGAGAGAGAAACGAGACCTACATCTGTTGATGACAAATGATGGTGCGGAGATCATCAAATGATTGACAATGTTTGCGATCATATCAATCAATCAATCAATCTAACGTTTAATGGTGGGATTTTTTTTCTTGGTCTGAGATGAGAAAATTGAGCAATGCAAATAAAATGGCTTGCTAGATTAGATTAGATATCAATATTATTTGACGATGATGTGTTGTTTTGTATTACTTTATCAGAGAAAAAACAAGAGGCAAACGCGCATTTGTTTGGAGTGAATCGGAAGAACAAAAGCCTACTACTGGGTTATATATGAAAATCAATGTTCCAACAGCCACTGGGAACGAAAGAACAAAATTAAAATAGAAAAACATGTGATGTTAGTTTACGAAACGAATGCAGATCTTTGGGCAAGTTCAACAACGGCAATAAACAGCAAGCTAAGCGCGAACCCAGAAAAGGAAGTAGCCGAATCCTAAGTTAGAAGTGTTTTCACTATGAATTTGAAAATCGGTTTTTCTCTCATCTCACAAGTCCACACCCTTATCACAGACCATTGTTATAGTTTGGTAATTTTTTAAGGAGGGGGAAGGGGAACAACAGATGTTTCGCATTTTTGTAACGGGAAAACCCAAAAGAATTCTATCTGGCTTATGCGTTCTAATGAAAGAAGTTGTGAAACGATTCTTCGAACTGATCACAGTGGTTTAGTTTTTTTTCTTTCTCTATCACTCTAACCGACTATAACGTAGCTCTAATAATCGTAAATTAGTTCGAATTTTACGTAACCGATTTCGGTGCAACTACACATGAATGAATGAACGAATAAATGAATGAATGAGAAAAAAACGATCAAAATCTAACGTCGTCGTTTGTTGAATTTGCTCTTTCGCTATCTAGGTTCCTATCTAACAACCGTTCAGGATCAATCGAAAGGAATGAGTGAAAGAGAGATAAAAAGAGAGAGAGAAAAGATAGAAAGATCGGTTATGAATGAATAGACAATACAAGTTGAACAAAGAATAGAATTACGAAAATGATTATAAAAAAAAACTGGTCATAATTGTATTGAAAACGACCAAATCGAGGACTTGGTACCAAAAGTTAACCGAGAGACAATCGAAGAGAGAAGTGGAATGGTGACAACTCGAGATCGAGAGAGATGTAAATTATCATTCATACATTCATTCATTCATTCATCAATCGTTTAGTGAACAAAAACTTGACCATATAATTTTGGAAGCAGAAATGCAAGAAAACTATGAAAAAAAATTCAAACATTAATGTTCAATGAGGAGATGAGATGAGATCTCTCTCTCTCTCTCTTGCGATACGATTCGATTCGATTGATTTCTGATCAAAATCTCTTGAAAGATTCGATGAACTCGTTTGATGAGAAATGTAAAATATTCAAATTTCAAATCAATTCTAATTATGATCAAAACTAACCTGTTGACCATCACACTCGTTACCGCAATCATCAACGGTTTCGTTTTGATTCATTGTTACCGTTTCCGTAGATGAAACTGTTTGAGGATCTTCTGCCATTATTCTAAGATTATAGTAGCACGAATGAGGTCGATTCGAATCGAATAGTTTATCGCAAAGTAATAATTCTTTCTCCAAAATCTTCGGTATTGATTGATTAGACGAATGTGAAATTTTTGCCACACAAAATTGATAGTTTTTTGTATCAAATCGATCGCTACCGATCGGATTGATCTCACTTTGATTTGCTAGCAATTCAGATGATAATTTCTCATTGATTAAACGACGATGCGTTCGATGATTATCAAAGCTTGATAATGTTTTCGAGCAAGAATCATCATCCTCACCGCCTACTCTAGCTGTATTGATCAGTGGCTCTCTACTGATGTAGGCCCAATAGCAGCCATTGTCAGGAGAGATCTCATTTTGGCGTTTAATCATTGTAGACGGCGTTAATGTTTGCGTTTGCTGACTCGTTGCTAATCGTCGATTAGTATTGATAGGTATTCTCGAAAGATTACCACCAGCTCCTCTATCGCAATCGTTTCGATCCGTATCGTTCGTATCTTCGAGACATCTTAGATTGTGAGAAGATGAAGAGAGATGATTTCGATTCCGAGAATGATGATGTTGGCTCGGTAGATGGTTACGAGAACGATGATGAAGATTATCGTAAGCATCTTCGCTTTGATCGGTTTTGCTTAGATAAAGATTATTAACACTCTGTAAGATTTCACGTATGGATTTTGATTTATTTCGATCAGCAGCTGTTTGAATTGGAATTGGAATTGATTTAGGTCTTTGATTATGAATGAGTTCTTCACAGTGTTCTAAACGATTCAGATCATTGATGGAACGATTCACTTTGAATCGATCGGATTTTTTTCTCATTCCATCATCATCATCATCATCATCATCGTCGTCATCTTGATCGTACTCATTATCACAGCCAAAATAAGCGAAAGCATTGGAATGTTCAGTTTGTCGTGGACTATACCTAGCGTAGCGTTGTCTATCGATGTTAGATGTTCGATTGCATTTTCGTCGACGACGACCATTCACCGTCTCGAATAGAACCGAGTGGGATCGACTTCGTTGTTTCGAATCGTAAAGATTCGATGTATACAAAGGTGATGGTTCGAAGAGATTCCGATTAGACATCGATCTTGATTTGATTCGATCGATTCGAATCTCAATCAATATCATTCAATTGTTTCGAAACGATAACTTTTTAGTCGAGAATCTTATAAGTCAATCAACGAGATCAGTTAACGATTGATCAAAATCATGTAGCGCGATTGCATTTCTTTTCATTCAATAAATTTCCCCTCTATTTAAATACCAATATTTTAATTTTATGACAGTTTTACATTTATTTTCTTTTTCTTTTCTCTCAAGTCCTCCCGATTCTGTAGTGTTTTTGTGTGTCTGTTATGTTTGGGCGGAAGAAAGAATACAAACAGAATAGAATTGCATTTTTTTTTTTTTTGTTTTTCTGAGAGAGAAAGAGAGAGAGAGAGAGAGAGAGAGAAAAGAACCTGATAAGAGAGGATCATTTTCGATGTTTACCTTCAATAGGAATTTGTTGGAAACAAATTGATGGAGATAATGGATGTGGAGGAACTATTAATGAAAATGATTGAACGATCAACCGAAAAATATCGTCATCATACCTCTATCGTTTGGATGATCGATTCTTTGCTTGACACACACACACACACACACACTAATACACACACCTGTTAACCATTCATTCATCGATCTTAGTCAATAAAATAATGACTAAATTAAAATTCTCAATCAGATTGACTATGAAGCGAACGATTGACGTTGGAGAGAGAGAGAGCGAGTAAGAGAGAAAAGGTGAGATGAGATTGAGATCCATCAAGAAGAGAAAAGAACGCATTGAAACGGAAATCGAAGAGATGCAAAAAACGAATCCAGATGCAAACAAAATGATTGTTTTCTCCTTTCTCTCTCTCTCTCTCAAAACGATTCGTGATTCTATTGTTTGACTTATCGAATCGGAAGTCGAAGAGAAGTAAGGTCAAAGAGAAATAAAAACACAACAGAATTAATAAAAGAAAGATTCAAACGAATCGAATTTTAATTATTTATTTATTTTTCATTCTCACAGAATAAAGAAAATGGAATAAATATCGAAGCGATGAAAAACAAGAGAACAAACGTGAAAAAAAGATTGAAGAGCAATAGATTCGATCTTCATTTTGAGCATCAATTCAGCTGAGAATTCTAAGAATTCAAATCAGTTTGTAGTTTGTTGAATACTGATTCGGTGCTAATTTTTTCACCAGCATCGGTCACACTGATCGAGAGAATTTTATTACGAGATTTAGCTCCAGAATTCAATTGAATGCAACGAGATCTGATACCAAGAACGTGACTGATGAAATCTATCAATTCTTCATTCGCAGCACCTTCCCTTTACGATCCAGAAGAGAAATTAATTAATGAAAATAAAAAACGAGAAAATTTATTAATTTTCTTTCTCTCGAATTCGAATCGATTATGACTGTAATTTACCTCGGTGGGGCGGCAATTTGAACGCCTATACATTCATCATCGATGCTGACAATCTGTGATCGCTTGGCTCCAGGTTTCGCTCGAACGACTAATTGAATCGATTGTTCATTTTTTTGATTGCAAATCGCTGAAATTGATTTCGGTATGATCAAGGTCGCAAACGATGATGATTTATTCGACGATGACATGACATTCTCTTGTGAATCATCACAATTATTCTTTAATTAATTTTCTTTGATTTCAATACAAATTGAAAGAAAAAATTGAAGTTGCGAAAAAATAATTGATGAAAAAAGAGAATAGTTAATTTGGGATCAAATCATATGAGTTTTGGGGTACAAGTTTTTTTGAAACGATAGATGGCGAAATTTTGAGCAAATGATAGGGTTGCGGAAATTGGAATTCAAATTTTGCAATTCAATGATCCAATGATGTTTGTTTGTCGACTTGTTGCATTTTCTACCATTCGATGATGATTCTCATCGATGAAGCTCTTCGCTGTGACATAATCCTTTCGAATCGCTTCAACCAACATTTAATAAGCGTCGATTGTTGTTTTCATAATGCATGTTTCTCATCAACAAACGAATCTCTAAGGATAGCAACAATCCAGGAAATTCAAAAACAATCACAACACATTGAATTGCCCTCCTCTGTCTCTCTCTCTCTCTCTCTCTATCTTTCCTATCAACCAGAAACAAAGTAATCTTTCAAATTTGAAAATGTTTCTAACGAAAAATAAAAAAAAATTATCGAAACGGATATATTAGATCATCCTGAGTTATTGGTTCAATGATGAAGCCGCATCTTGATATCATATCCGGTCTTTAGCCAATAATATTCGAGCAGCAGCTTTCTTTTCTATCGAATGATTTCGAATGACGTAAATCTCGATGATGAATACTCACCGAAACTCTATCGATGATGGATCACTAGCGTTAGCTATCCAATCCCAATTTATTTTTTTACAATTTGCTCTTTTTTTTTATTATTCGATTTGAAAGTTTTGAGAATTTTCATTCGACAACAATTTTAAGCTTTAATTCATTCGAACAAAATAAAAATTTCAAATCAAACAATAAAAATCTTTCTTAACAAGTAAAACAATCAATTTTTGATTCCAAAAAAAAAAAAAAAATCAAATTCTCTCGTGATCAAGTTTGATCGGAACGAAATCGAAACACAATCAATCTATACCTTGTTTATCTAGCCAAGCTTAAATGTTTCGCATTGTCCTCATTCAATGCCATTGAACGTCAACATATGTATCTTGTTGGCTTCGATTGTAGCGTTGGCCAATCCGCAACCATCTCAAGATGGAAAAAATCTTGCTGCCATTCAACAATGCTATGGTTATTTATTTATTTATTTTTTTTTGTTACCTTTTGGCTTTCAAGTTGAAACTGAAGTGCTAATATTGAATGAATTTTTTTTTTTTTCAAAATCTCAAACAGATACACCTGCGGAACTTTTCCAAGTCTATCCACAATCGAATGGAACGATTAAGATCAAGATCAAGAATAAATGTCTTCAATTGCCTTCGTTAGAGCTTTATCTCTATCTTTTCGATCTGTCCATAGCGGATCAAGTTCTTCTCAATGAAGTCGATCAATTGGATCCGAATAAAATCAATTCGATCAGAATCAATAGGCCAACGATGATGTTTAGCAAGAATGAGATGAGAAATTTTCGATCCCCTAGCGCTCAATTTCGTTTGGGAATTGTGTTTTTCGATCACACCGGAATGGTAACCGTTGCTCTTCATCCGAAAATATTCCAATGCAAGTAGAATTAAAGTTTCTTTCTTTTTTTTTTTTTGGCAACGAAACGATTGATTTGATTTTGTTTTTTTTTTGTGATAGTTGTCAATAATCAACCAAACAGTGGCTCATCTTTGGCAGAGATTTTGTTAATTTTCGTTCTAGGAATATTGTTGGTTATTACATTCAGTTTGTTGGCTCTTTTGGTCTATATGTAAGATCATTGATCGATTCTAAATCATTGTAGCCTTCTCTATGCTTTCTCTCTATGTCTTTTTTTTTTTTTTTTTTTGTATGTTCGTTTCCGATTTTTCGTAAAGAAATTATTTCGGTACACAACGTATCGAAGAGATTTTTTGTTTCTGGCGCAAAAAGCCTAACAACAAAACATTCAAAATACATCTTCTAAATGATCAAGAGAATCAAGCGGAAAATACTTTTGAGCCTAAATCGAATGTGATAGCAGTGGAGAAGATTGTCACAATGATACCGGAGTTATTGAACGAGGAGAGAATCCGTAAAGAGTATGATAGTGTTCCGAAATCTAAACTTCGTAGCTGGAACGATGGTAGAGCGCCCGAATATAAGATAAAAAATCGTTACGGAAATCTTCTCCCATACGATCACACTAGAGTCGTTCTAAAAGAAGATCATCCAGAAGATTGTGATTACATCAATGCTAATTTCATCGATGGCTATAGGAAACCAGGCCGTTATATTGCGATGCAAGGTCCGATTGAAACAACCACAGAGGATTTTTGGCGTTGCGTTTGGCAATATCGATGCCAACAGATTGTGATTCTAACCAATCTTCAAGAAAGTGGCCGCATGAAATGTGTTAAATATTGGCCCGACACTGATCATTTCTATGGTAAAATCAGAGTCTCGCTACAGAACACCGAACTATTCGCTGACTATTTGATTCGAACTTTTCTCTGTCAAAAAGTTTGTATCATTGATTCCGATGTGTTTGTTCCGTTTCCCAAAGTAACTATCTTTGTTTCTATCAGGATGATCAACAAATGATTGTCCAACAATTTCATTTCACATCTTGGCCTGATCATAATGTTCCAGTTTATGCTTGCACATTGATTAGTTTTATGAACAGAATCCGTTCATCAGAGCTATACAAAGAGACCGAACATTTGATTGTGCATTGTTCTGCCGGAATCGGTCGAACTGGAGCATTCATTTTAATCGATTCGATGCTTGAAATGGCTAAAAAAGAGAAAAAAATCGATATTCTTGGACATTTTTGCAAGATTCGTTTGCAAAGAATCAATATGGTTGAGAAATTTGCTCAATATGTTTTTGTCTATCATGTTCTAGTCGAAGTTCTATCACATGAATCCTCGAACATTGATTGTCAACAATTTGAATCGTATCTGGAATCGATGACCAAAGGCCATGGAAAAAATCGGACTAGTTTACAGAAACAATTCGAAATTCTTAATCTGATGTCGTTGAAAAAATTACCTGATCAAGTTTGTAAAATTGGTCTAGCCCATCCTCATCTAAATCGTAGAGAAGATGTTTACCCACGTTTGTTTGATTTAATTTTCAAACTCAATATTCATTCTGATTGCTGACTTTCATTTTCCCTTTCATTTTTAGCTGATTATGCTCGATTTATTTTGCCTAATTCTAGCGATTACATCAATGCAGTCTATGTCAATGTAAGTTCATTTGATGCTATTGGTGAGAAATGAAACAATTTGATTGATTCGATTTCATTAGGGCTATCGAAAACAAGATGCTTACATTGTGACGCAGATACCGTTCGAAAACACTCGTGAACAGTTCTGGCAGATGGTCTCAGATTCTGGAACCTCCACGATTGTTTTGATCTCTGATCCGAATCATAATTCTACTCGTCTGACAATAAAAACTTCCGATTATTTCGATAATGATTTAATAGTGAGCGATTGTAGACGTTTTAGAATATGTTCTCCATTATTGATTATGATTGCTCTATTACAGTATTGGCCAACACAATTCCAACGAAAGTTAGAGTTCGAAGAGAGAAAAATTGAGATCCATTTTATCAGCGAAGAATTGATCACATCGAACATTTTACTTCGAACATTCCAATTGAACGGAAAGCTCATCCGTCAGTTTCATATTCAAATCGTAGGATTAGAATATGTCTCTCTTTCCTCTTCCTCTTCCCTGTCATCATCATCATTGACTGCAGCGACCTATAAATCATTCTCATTGCTTTCATCATCTTCAACATCGTCACGTATCAATGTAACGAATCAATGTAGATTCGATTTTATCCAATTGAAAGAGAGATTAGATCATTCACATAATCTCAACAGCTCTGGAACATCTCAGCCAATCATTGTTCAATGCATGTACGTCCATAGAATACTCTAATTGAATTCTCACTAATGGAAACTCTCGTAACTTTTTGTTTCGCTCCGAAGTGATGGAGCACAATATAGTGGACTATTCTGTGCCACCGATTTCATAATCGAAAGAATCAAAGAGGAACAACAGATCGATGTCTTTCTAGCGGTGCAAAAAATTCGTGCAAATAGACCACAGTTTATTGCGAGCTATGTATTGGACTCTTTCGGATTTTATTTCCTTTTTCTCTCTTTCTTATTTCTCAATTATCTAATTTGATTTGATAGGATCAATATTTATATCTCCATCGAACAGCATTGGCCTATCTACAGTCGTTCGATCAATATGCTAATTTCAAATCATTGATCAAAACTTGACAACCCGAACAGGAACCGGAATCGAATGAAAACAAAACGGATTCTGAATAAAATATTTTATCGGAGCGAATATTTACAATGTCAGTGGAATTAGAAGGCAGAAAAAGTGATTTGAATCATTGAATTAATTAATTTAGTCAAAAAAATTGTCTAAATAAAATCAAAATAAAAATTGATTTTTGCTTCAGAAAGTGCATGCGTTTTGATAGAATGAAGGGATGATCGAAAAAAACAAATTTGAATTGAAAAAGAGACAATAATAAGAATCAACAATGGATGAGATCAAAATGTTTGTCGAATTTTCTTATAAAATATGACATTTTTTCGCTGACCTCAATTTCTTCTTTTTATCTTTTCCTTTACGTTCACGAACTTTTCTGATCTCTCTGACTAAGGTATAGAATGCATCATCGACACCCATCCTGGTTTTAGCCGATGTTTCAATGAATGGTATTCCATAGTTTTTTGCAACCTCATTCGCTCCAAACATATCGACCGCACGATACGAGAGATCACATTTATTGCCGACCAAGACCATAGGTACATCATCTGAATCTTTGACACGTTTGATCTAAAAGGAACAAAAAAACCATTGGTATTACTTCTTTAAGTAATGATTTATCTGGCGATTCTGTCTCAAGTTATATAGAAAAATCAGCAACCTGTTCACGGTAAGATGCGATGTCTTCGTAGGATTTGGCGTTGTTGACAGCGAACACTAAGAGAAATCCTTCACCGGTCCTCATGTATTGATCGCGCATAGCGCTTTATAATAAACAGCAATGAGATTGAACAAAAAAATAAATTTTAGACAAATACCTATATTCTTCTTGACCAGCAGTATCGAGAATATCAAGAAGACAAGTTTCATCATCGATGACCACTTGTTTTCTATACGAATCTTCAATCGTCGGATCGTATTCATCGACAAAACTAATTTGAAAAAACAGCTTAGAAAATTAGATCGAAATCGATTGAGAGAAGTTCTTACTGATTTTGAATTAATTGTATAGTTAAAGCACTTTTACCAACACCACCGGCTGTATGAAATCAAGAGCAAATTAATCAAGTTAGAAATCTTAACAAGAAAAAAAAACAAAGAATACCTCCAACAACAACCAATTTATATTCGGTCATTTTGGTTTCAAAAAAAAAACGATCGTTTTTGGTTTTTTTTTGTTTTGGAAAAGAGAGAGAGTTTGTTGATGAAGAAGACAATCTGGACCAGGATTTGATCAAACAGCGAGACCATCAGAGAGAAGGTGCTAACAAAAACAATAAGAATTTCTGTGGGTAGTTTTCAAGCAAATGGAAAAATTGCATTGTTTGACCAATCTTCATCTTTTTTTTTTTTTTCTCATTGACCAACAAAATAGCTAGCGCACTACTACGCTAGCTTCATATGCTAACCAGTAGAACATGTTGATTTTTTTTTTTTCTTCTTCACCATCGAGAGATCGGTGCTGAAGAAGGGCTAGGATTTTGGAGAAGAAGAGAGAAGAAATGAATCGAGAAAGAACGAGAGGAACGAAGAAGAAGAGTGAACATCACACAACCATTGACAGCAGAAGCATTGCGATGGGCAATTTTGAAATGCAATGCAATCAAATGATTGCCATTCTTCAACATTCATCATGGCTCGATCGATTCTTTTTTTTTTTTTTTTTTTTTTTATCACCTAAGATTCGAAATCGAAATCTTTAACTGAAGAATCTGAACGAAGGTAAAATTTTTCGGTAGAATCTGAGATGCGATGAGATTGCAAACAAAATTTTATTCTCAAATTCATTTAATAAAATAAACTAGAAAAAAAAATCCAAGAAAAAAAAATGAAAAAAAAGAAAAAGAAAAATATGATCAGAATATGAGAAAATAATTATTATAATAATAATTGAAAAGAGCAAAAATTATCCAATCATTTTCTCTCGACGTATTGTGTCGATTGTGTTTGTGTTTTTTTGTTTGTTTGTTATTGATTTGTTTGAAAATGACTTGAAGAATAATTATAATATGATAATACAATGATTATGAACAATTCAAAATTTATGACAATCTTCTAAAATATAAATTCAATCGATTTGAAAGATCGAGAAAAAAAAAAGAATTTGAAAATATGCGTTAGTGTATTGGTTTTGTTTATTTCGTTCGAATTCAATGATTGAAATGACTGTGATGATCCTTAAATTAGAGTTTTAATTGTCAAATTTTTTTTTTCTTCTGTTGAAATTAGAAGCATTGCATCATTGTTGAGATGAAATATTGAAATCTGGAATTACCCATCGTTGAGATTGGATTTGATATCTATAAAATTGTACATTTTTTTGACGATTTTTGATTCTTTCTTTTATCTTTGCCTTTACGCTCACGATCTTTGCGGATTTCTCGTACTAATGTGTAGAAAGCATCATCGACACCCATTCTGGTTTTAGCCGATGTTTCAATGAATGGTATCCCATAATTTTTTGCTACTTCGTTGGCACCAGCAATATCAACGGCACGAATTGGCAAGTCACCTTTGTTGCCGACAAGAACCATCGGCACATCATCTGCATCTTTGACCCGTTTGATCTAGAAAAGAGATTCGAATTTAAATAGAGAGAAATGAAATACAACGTAATACTTGTTCACGATAGGTAGAGATGTCTTCATAAGATTTAGCATTATTGACTGCGAATACCAGAAGAAATCCTTCACCAGTCCTCATATACTGGTCCCTCATGGCACTTCATATTGAACAAAAAAAAAATTCAGATACGAATCACAATTCTTTAATGAATTCTACCTATATTCTTCTTGGCCGGCCGTATCGAGAATATCCAGAAGACAAGTTTCGCCATCGATTACTACTTGTTTTCTGTAGGAATCTTCGATTGTAGGGTCATATTCATCAACGAAACTGTAAAAAAACAAAAATAATCAATATCTGGACGACCACATCACGGAGTAATGATTTACTGATTTTGAATGAGTTGAATTGTTAAGGCACTTTTGCCGACACCACCGGCTAGAAACAATAGACACGATTGATTAAATTTAAGAGAATAATCATTCAAAATTCAAGCCTACCGCCGACGACAACTAATTTGTATTCGGTCATAATTTTCGATACATTTCTTCATGAAACAGAGAAAAACAATGAGATTGTTACATTGATAGCAAGCACGATGCTAAAAGATCGGTAGGAATTGATTTCGATTTAGAATAAATTTAATAAAATTTAAAATGCTTAAAAATTGATCAATCAAACACTTTGAATATAGGTAGAAATAACGAGAAAAAAAATAAAATAAAATTGAATGGCAACAACAAAAAACAACAGCAGCAGCAATAACAAACAAACACACTATTTGAAAATAGTAACACACACACACACACACACACACACACACACCAACAATCAACAAAAGCAAAAAATCTTGACGAAAAACAATGCGACTGATAGAAGTTGATGAAAAGATGATGGCAAAAAAGCACCAAACAAAATTTAGAAGAGAAAACAAGAAGCGATATCTAATAAATTTGAAGAGAGGGGGGCAAAGAGATTTATATAAAACATCAAGTGTGGTGAATCAAAAGAGAATTATTGTCGCTGTCGAAATGATTATAGCAAATAATAATAATAATATTAATAATGATGGTGATGGCTGATGTTTGATGAAATGTAAAACGTTATTGAAATCTCAGATGTGTGGTCTCAGACCTCAGTGTCTCGATGACGAAGTTTGAAGAATAGTCGTACTTTCTCTTTCTTCTATTAAGTCAGTTTTTTTTTTTTTGGTTTTTTGTTGACAAAACAACAAACAAAAAGAACTAGTCTGGCAGAGAGAGAGAGAGATTGATTGAGTTGAAGAAAAAAGCGAAGGTAAGAATGAAGAATCCGAAAATGATGCAAAGTATTCGATGGAAAAATATTTCAGAAAATTTGTGGTTTTACGTCAAAAGAATGATGAAAAAAAATTCTATAGTTGGATAATGAACTGGAATTTTTTTTTCTCTTGTTAGACGGTTACCAAATATTATTATTATTATTATGATGAGATTCCATCAAGATGATTTCGTTTTTTTTCCTTTTTAAGCTTGATAGCATTCGTTGGATGAGAATATAATTTGATTTTATTTTATGTAATTGAAAAACTTCCAAAGATTCTTCTTTTCATTGATGAAGCTTGAAATCAAAGACGAAAATACACACTGAGCAGAAAGTGTTGAATGATTTAAGGTGAAATCAAATCAAAATTCTATTCTGTTTTTTTATTTCCATAGAACAGACGATTGTTATTCTTGTCGGCAGACAATTCTTTGATCTGGTTGTTCGATGAGAAACAAAAAAAAAATCTCTATCTTATTCCATGGCTTTACATTTTAGTGTCGATTGTTTATATTCCATATTTGTTGTTTATCGAAAGAATATTTTCCGAAGTCTAAGTGGATCATTGAGATGCATAATTGGTCGATGAAATCGTTTCATACTTCATATCCAAAATCATCATCTGCATAAGAAAATCCATAAAAAAAAAATAATATAATCAATACATTTTTTATCGAATGAAATTCGAAAAGAAAAAAAAAGCAATTGACTATTGCATCTTTTTTACCCAAAATGATCGGATTGATTAATGATTGAATTTCTCTATCTCTTCATCTTCATCGATAAATTCTTCTTCTGGATCAACCAGAAAGTAAACACAGATAAACAATACTTTGAAAACACAACAGATATATCAACAGAAACAACTAACAACAACAAGCTTAATCAAATCAAAATGAAATTGCAAAGTTTATTTCTTGGATAATTTGGAACACCGATCCACCGAAATTTCATTCACCACCATCAATAAATAGCACCGCATTTAAAAGCGCTTTCATTATTATCCTCTTCATTATTATTATTACTATTATTACTATTATTACTATTACTATTACTATGATTGTATTAATCATCCAAAACACACTAGCCTAGTGCTGTTGCCTATATTCTCAATGCTTGTTAATATTGTCATATTGTTATCACCGCAATATTGAGAAATCATTTCATCGTTCTTTGGCAACTATCGTTTTGTCCACTATCTCATTCACTAAACCTAGTTTCCTATTACCTTTCTGAATCAATCTAAAAGAGAAGAGAAGCAAACTGATTCTGGTTATGCCTCTGCTTTTCGAGTGAATACTTCTCTGAATATCTCTTTAAAAGTTCTCTATTTAATTCCTTTTTCGTTAGCGCATAATTTTTTTTCCATCTTCATATCGGATTTTTACATAATCTATCAGACTGGTTCATACCTTAGATATCGGAATAGATTGATAGATCGAGAGTTAACCAACAAAAGAACAATATGAGTTTGTTTTTCCCTATGAAGATTCAAGAAGAATTTAATACCTCTACCAAAGCAAATTGAAACATAGTGAGGAAAATTGGAATTGGAACAATTTTGTCATTTGATGATGCCTCTATGCTGATAGGCGGTTTGATTTACATCGACAAAAGTTAGCGGGCGATTCGAATTTTTTTTTTTCAATTTGGAATGAAAGTTTCATAACACTGTCGTTTTGCTAGAAAATTTGATAATCGATTGCTATTTGAAACAAAACTGACATTGATCGATTCTATTTGAGTAAGACTGATTACTTAATTTAATATTCCATGATAAACTTTGATCTTTATTTTCCTCTCATTTTAGAATTTATCAAATTCCTTTATGAATCTCGATTCGAAAACCAAATGGAACACTTTCGATGAGACCTACATTCAGATTCCATTGAGATTGATAAACATTCATTTTCATCTGATAATCAATAGATTCATGTTTTTTCAATCAATTCATTCAATTTTTAAAATACTCATTTCTCAGAATACAACGTGAGTTTAGTTAATCGGTAGTGGTAGATTTCAAATACAAGCCGGCTAGACATTGTATGCATGCGTGCTTCAAAAACCACACCATATCGAAAACTTTACTTTGATTCGGGACTCACATCACAATTTTTGACAGATTGATTGACAATCAATTGATTTGATTCTATCTTGAACCTATTTTCGATATTACCGAACACATCAATAACGATTGCTTTCGCATCAGAAATAACAATGAAAAATGGTTGCCAGAGAAAAAATCAATGTAAATTAGGAGGTGGAGACTAGAATGATGCTTTGTGAAGCGAGTGAAAAAGACAACGATCTTCAACATTTGATCATGAAAAATCTGGTGTGAAGAGAGGTGTTTGCAATTTTATTACCATATTAATCTTTCTCTAGAAAATTGTATCTATTCTATGTGTTGTTGACATCAGAAACTTCAGAGCTATGATCATGGTTCGTTTCAATTAAAACATAATATTTTTAAACCGCGCTTTATTTTTCAAGCAAAGGACTGGTATACAAACGATTGTAAATGGTGGTACAAAGAAATTAACTAGGGCCACATTAATGCTCTCAGTTTTGGCTAGTTTAGCAGGCTTCGACTGAGTCAAGCAAGCAGATAACGTGTTCATGTTTGTCTATATGAGTGTGTGTGCCTGTGTCTATGTATGTGTGTGTGATGACAAAAACAGAGATCCTATAAGCTCACTGCTGTGGGCGTATTGTTACGCTTGCGACTCGAGAAGAAAAGACCGAGTTGAGTTGAGTTGAGTTGAGTTTTGAATACCTGAAAGAGCGATAACGTTGTCTATTATATTCAAGAGAAGCAATAGAGAATAACTACCTCTCATTCTCTGATAATGGATTTGTTATTGTTTATCTTTGGACAGAGAGAATGACTCGAAAAATGAATAGAATCATTAAAATTTCAATTAAATCATTTTCTTCCCTGATTGATTGATTTTTGATTGTTAAAAATTTTCATACCACAACACTTGATAACATTTGATTTTATCATCACCATCAGAATTGATCGTGTCAAGAAGAAAGAAAGAGAGAGAAAAAGAAAACGACTAACAATCTTTATGATTCATCGAATTTCAAAGAAAAAAACGAAAAAAAGTCGAGAGAGAGTATTTCATGAACTGATGTGCCGAAAAAAGAATCAATAATGCCTGGAGGAGACAGTGGAGGAGATAGAATGACATTGACAGTGACGCAAGCACCGACCAATAATGGATCGTTTATGTTCCTGAAACAATCCGATACGAACGTTACATCTTTGGTGTCGAAATCTCGAAGATCAGCTCCTAATCAGATTCAATCGATTATGATTGATAAATCCAAAAACGGTCACATTGCTACAGGCGAGATTAATAATGTCAAAACATCAACAGGGTCTTCATCATCATCATTATCATCTTCGACATCGAAAATCGATCAGGAAGAGAGAAAATTCGTTAAAGATCTTAATGAATTCATCTCTTGTTATCTGTGTAAAGGATATCTGATCGATGCCACCACTATCATTGAATGTCTTCATTCTTGTAAGCTTGATAAAATATAATTATTGATAATTGCTTTGATGCAAACTGAAATTAATTATTGATTATTTTCCCAATGTTCATAGTCTGTAAAACATGTATTTTGAAATATTTTGATGATAACAATAATCCAAAAGCTCAATCCTGTCCCAAATGTTTGAAACAAGTTCATAGTACTAAGCCTAAAGTTAATATTAGATCGGATCCAACATTGCAAGATATTGTCTACAAATTAGTGCCAGGATTATTTAAAAGTATCAGAATTCTGTTAACTTTGTTTGAAATACCAAATCTCTTATAAATTTTTGTTTCATTACAAAATCTATAGATGAAATGATGAGAAGAAAAGAATACTTTATGAGATATCCAGAGAAAGGTTTGTTTCTGTTTGAATTTGAAATTTATCTAATTCTATTTCCATCTTTAAGCATCTGGATTATCGAATGAAGAAAAAGGCGAAATGAATGGTGAACGTTTAATTTTATCTACAGATGATTATGTTCAGATAACCATTGAATATTTTCCTGAAGTCACAAATCCTTATAAACTATTACCCTTCAACAACAATGAGAATCTTGAGATTCAATTAGATAATTTGAATCAAAGACGTTATTTACTTTGTAAGGCAGGGATGCGTGTTCTACATCTGAAGAAATTCATCCGATCCAAATATGAATTGGAATCGAATGTTCCAGTTGATTTTTTCTACAAACATGAGCTATTAGAAGATAATTATACCATAATGGATCTTGCCTATATTTATTCATGGAGAAGACAAATTCCCATACCTCTCTATTATTTGATTCTGGAGCCAGATAAAACTCGAGATGATTATCTGTGGTTGATCTCGAAAAACAAACAAAATTCTTTTACAGTAAAAAGTGATAAATCTTCAAGATCGAATCGGATAAAGTTGAAAAAATATACCAAACTTTCGCCTAAAATGTGTTCCGAAAACGATAATCTAGTCGTGAATCGAATTATTTCCAATAGAAATTCATCGATCTCATCGAATTCCAATTCATCTTCCAATGATATCAGTTCGAGAAAAAAAAATAAGAGTAATATTGGTTTTATATCGATTTCTTCAAATGCGAAACAATCGCAATCAACGAAATCATCATCTACACCTCCATCATCAAGTCTACACAAAAATCGTCAAAATCAGCTCAAAAGACCAGTCAACGATGTAATAGATTCGAAAAATTCAAACGTCAAAAAATCTAAGTCTGAAAAGAGACCGGAACAGGTTTTAATCATTCCTAATGGTCTCAATTCTAATGATTCATCATCGACTGAATTATCCTCATCTGTAAATAGCCCGATCGAAAACAATTCTAACGAGATCGAATCATTGTCGACGAATGGACGATCGATAATTGAAGGAGTCAAATCGAATCCTATTGATGATCAAAAGACTAAAAACTTTTTGAATAATTTGACAATCGAAACGAATTCTATATCTAAGATAATCGAGAGCAATAGCAGTCGAGCATCAAGTCCTGATTCGAATTTCGGTTTTGATGGAAGCATTCCATTGGCAAGATTAGACGAAATAATAGACAAGGATTCAAACCAATCGCCAAATACCAATCAATTTATCGACAATTTGTTGAAGAAAATTGTCGAAAATGTCAGTGAAACTTTTATGATCGAAAACAATCAAGTTGTGGAGACGACTTCTTGTGAAGCCAAGCTAGAAAAATCATTGAATCCAGATGTGATTGGCTCAAATGATGGGCAAGATAAAATACCAGATAAAACGATTGAGTCTAAATGTTCTACTGATCTAAAACTTATCAAAGACAATAGTTTGGATCCATTAAAAGTATCGCCGATCAATAGAGATACACCGATTCTACAGAACGGCCAGAATGATTCAGGCAAGATTGATATAATCGAACAAAAGAGGGTAGATAAACTCGATCTAACAGCAATTGTTACGAATGATATTGTTATTCAAGATTTAAAGTCTGAATAGTTTTTCTAAGTGAATTTCGAAAAAAAACACAGATAAGAAATTTTATTATCTGATTAGTAATGATTTCACGCCTATCATTTTATATAAAAAAAAAACAAACGGATCTATTTTTTCTGATATTTTTGTAACTTTTTTTTTAAAAATTTCATTTTAAATCAAAGAATAAATCAAAACAAATTTCTATTTAGTGTTTTCGTGAAGAATATCTCATTCTGCTTTTTTTTCCATACTCTAAGTTCGCTCTCAATTCTGTTCATTAAGTAGTGTTTTGATGAATTCGATCGCCGAACAGAATTGCGTCCAATAGTACGCTTCTTCACCGGTCATCGCTTCCGTATAGAAAGTATTTATGTATTGAATCGTTGAGAGGATCGATTTGGGATTAGCTTTGATGACAACAAAAATTAACACCGGTAATAGATCATCGGCGGAGGCATAATTTTGTTGATCATCTTGATGATTTCGATCGACGCTCAACAATGCCATTATATGCAAACAACATCGATGGATGCATTTGATTTTGTCTCGTGGAGTTTTACACACGAACAACTTTTTCAGCTCGTTCTGAGCTGACGGCCAAGGGCTAGTGTTGAAATAAATCGATGGAATGCAGAAGAGTTTAGAGTCCGCCGATACGTTGACAGATAATTGCTCGATTTGTTGGTGAAGAATACGATCACGCATACTATCGATGTCTCCGTTCGGATAGAATGCAGACAAAAATATTCTATTGATTATGTATCTTTCTAGTATTTGTCTGAACGAAATAATTTGATTCTCTGTCAAAGATTTCGATGAGAAATTTTCAATAGAATCTAGTGTCTTTTTGATCATCGATGATTTATAATCTATCAGTGTTTGTGGATCGTGAAATTTTCTCACCAAATTTTGTATTTTAGGCTCCTCTTGTTCTATTGTTGCGCGGACCAGATTTGATATCAGAAGAAAATCGACCAAATTCCATTCTTCCTTCAGATTTCTCTTAATGGTTTGCAATCTCTGCAATATCTTCAGTAGATTTTGACGAGATTTCATAAGATATATTCGATAAATGTTCCGCTTCCTACAATCATTGCGTAGCTTCAACAGAACATCATCGAAATCTTCTTGGGTAAGATTTTGAACGATTCGATGGATGTCCATGATCAGTACTGAGGCAGAGATTTCATCCGAATCATTATCGATCATAGACATCAAAATCTAGCATTAAATAAAAGCAAAAAAAGAAATTGAGAAAACTTGATTGATTGATTGAAATTTTTCAAAGAGATAGCGGACTGATGCTACCTTAAGAAATTTTTGAAAATCTTTTTTAAAGGTTAAATTTAGATGCCGATAATTTTGATGATAATCTACTAAATTGATAAGACAAATCAATTTACGAATTTTATTCCGAACATCATTCAAGCAATCAATCACTGGCTCCGAAAAATTGTTCTCGCCATCAAACTGATTCGGACAATCTCCATCATAGTCATCACCATCATGATGAGGATCGCTGCCTGTGTGAACTTCATCGAAATCGATCAATTTCTCTTCAAGATTATTTACGCTATTAACATCATCATTTTTTCGCTCCCCTTTCGCATCTACATTATCAATTTTTCTAGAATTGATGATGCTATTGTTGAGACGATATTTGCCAAATATCTCTTTGGTTTCAGCTATGATTTGCTCGAGATTTTCATGTTTTTCATTTTGTTCATCGACTACTGGATTCTCAAAAAAATCTTCCGAACTTAGTGAGGTTTGTGCTGATAATTTTGTTGCTCTTTGTCCACTTCTTGATTTATTACCATCTCTCAGTGAAATGTTTTTCATCTTTTCTTTGAGATTTTTGATGCTAGAGAACACTTGTTTGCTCAAGAGATTGGCTCGATTAGTTTCAACCGTAGGTCTTGGAATCGATATCGGAAATGATTCTGTCATTAATTCACCATCTCCGAGAAAAAAATTTTGATTTTCTGAATTGACAGTCATAACACTGTTACTATTATTATCTTCACCGAGGTAAAGACTTAGCTTGCCAATTGATTGCATTTCGATGTTATCAAATGGATCTAAAAGAGGTAATGAAATGGGTGATCCATCATCGAATAAAAAATTATCAGTTGCGGTAATGCTATTGGCGGCCGGTGAAGTTTTTCTCTCAGAAGACGATTGTGAAAGTTTTGGGAACCGTATTTTAGAATGATTCTGTTCTCCCGTCGAGTTTTCAGTATTCAGATTAAACGATGAAGAAAAATTGTTTAGATTTCGATCATCTAGACTCTCTTTTTGATTATTATCAAATTCTTCAATAATCAATCGATCAAATTCATCTAGCATTCGATCTAGGTTTGCGTCCATCTCAAGATGTTTATCGGAGAGTTTCAAATCTCTCAATAATTTGGTCTCGCTTTTCATACCGAAAAATTTTGCGGAATGTTTCGGATTTTTAATTTTGAAAATTTGTCTCATTTTTCTATAGAATCCTGAAATGGTCTGTTGATGATGATCGAAAAATTCTTCTATTCTGATTTCGTTTTGTTCCTCGACATTAAAGGAATCGAGATGATCGATTGATTTATTACGTTTGATAAAATTTGATTTGCTATTTGGAACAGTGGATGAAACAACAGAATTTTTGTCCAATTCAAATTTCAAAATGGTCTGAGGCAATTTATTATAGATTATATTTAAAGGATCATCAGATTGATCATTCTCATCGAGAAATCTTCGAATGATCTCCAAGAGAACTTTCAATTCAAGATCTGAAACAATGAAATATGGTGAATCGATGGAAGAGAATCCGATGGATTTTAGTGAAACATTTTCCGACATTGCAAAAATTTGTTCTAGAATTGATCCGATGCAATTTTTCTCGAAATGACTACAAACGATTTGATAGATGTTATTGTTAATCTCGGTAAAGTTTGAAACTGCTAAAATTTGAATAATCTGTGCACATTGCATCAGATTATAGTGAGCGATTTGATTGATATGAAGATCGGTTATACCAAATAGATCAGGATTTTGGATCGCCGGACAAATCAAATAAGAGAATATGAAATTTACAAATATTGCTTGAACTTTTTGAAAATCTAATCGTTCAATTAGTTTTGAATAAATGCGTAAAAACAAATAGATCAAAGATGCTGGAAAGGCATAGATATGCTCTTGCAATGATTTGATAAAATTGTTCACAAAATTTTTCAGCTTCTTAATCGTCCATTCATTGAATTTCATCAATTTTGTTTGGTATTCAACTGAGCTTGGTAATCCGAAATGTTTTTGTCTTTCTTCTGGACAGAATCTCATCACTGCACGATTGGAATCGATATCTAAGTAAAGATTGTCTTCAGAGAGAACAGCCATTATCGGTTTAAGCAAGGCTAGTTTGAAGAAACTTTTCAATTCAACAAGATCATCACAAAAATATCGATACATGATCCCAAAAGCGGTGCCTTTTTGAAGTAGATGACTATTCAAATCATCATAAAAATTCAGATAGATTTCAAGTAACTCTTCCATTGTTTCAGTCAGAGAGATTCGATTCTGATAGAAAAGACAATTATTGTAGAGAGTTGAGATGATGATCTTGGAAAAAAGATCGATGAAGGATTTATAATTCTTCTCCGCAAAAAACAAGAGATAGGAAAGAATTTTGGGATGCTCTTTGAGATGTGACAAAAATTTTCCAAGATATATCTCTTGCGTACCGAATTTCTTTTGCCCCAAGACAAATTGTTTCAGTTTGATTTGATTGAAATCTTCAACAAGCTTGATTGAATCGTTGAAGGTTTGTTGGGTATGCTGCAATCTATTACATAGAATGAAGTGCAAAGTTTTTGTGATCCACAAATCGATTGTCGATTCAATCTCGTCATTGACCTATTTAGAATATTGGAATGAGAATTCGATTGGATATCAATCATTTTGCATCAAGATAAATTTAATTAATTTCATTACTTTGATATTGATCTGATTGATCGCTTGGCGTTCATCTTGAAGGTAGATTTGTTCAGTGCGAATTTTTTCAATCATATCGATCAGATCCATGATGATAATGAATTTTTCAGTATGGATTCAGAAAAATTTATTCGATTCATCGAAAGAATTTGTTCTCGATGTTTATGGTGTTTCGCCTGGATGATTTTCGTGATGATCGATAAAATGGATGAAAAAAAAGCAAATGAAATAAATCTTGCTCTGTCACTTCATTTCCACTTCTTCAAGAGAGAGAGAGAAAAAAAAGGTAGTAACTTTGATTCAATGATACTATTAAGGATAATTAGGATGATTGTAATTAAAAATCTTGATGATGATAAATATTCTCATTATCTTGAGCAATCAGAAGATTTCCATTTTCGAATAGAAGCAAGCCAACAACTTCGAAACAAATCAAAGGCCTTGATTGCAACAGGCGTTTTATTTTTGTTGTCATTTTTGTTGGTTCGACGACAACAAACCCAAAAAAAAATAAACATCTTAGTGAGAGAAACCGATAGAATCGATTTTTTTTTTTTTGAAATTTCCTTGATTCTTTCCTTTCGAATTTCCGTTCCAAGCTGATTGCTGATTCAATGAACTAATTCGAAACGCTTCAAACATCTTATTTTTAAGTTCAAACTGTAAGAATTTCATTCAATAAATTTGTTTTATTTTTTTTTTTACCAATCAAAGAGTATTTATAAACACAAAATGCAAAAAAAAATCATTTCGAAAAAAAAGAAGATCATAATAATAATAATAATTAGAGGCACAAGGAGGAGAAGAAAATATAAATACAAAATCGGATAGCGAAAAAAAAAATTTAAAACTTAGAAAAAAACAAAATACAATTTAATTTTTGTCCCAAATTGGAACAGTAATCAGAAAAATGGAGAATAAATTAATCAGTTTATTGTTTCTATACAAAATCATTTCGGTATATTTACAAATCTCTGTTTTTGTTCGAATGTTCCAGAAGAAAAAATCCTTGTCTCTTTGGATCTTGTTGGAACGGAAACAGATGATGTTTTCTTTACTTTTTTTCGCTTTGTTTCGCAGAAAAGTGAGAGGGGAAAAAATGGATAAATTTTTTTGAACACAATTCGTTTTTTCGACGACGTCCGAGATCCGCAAGCGAATCTGAATCAATACAAAATCTAGATTTCTCCATTGAGTTTTCGATTCCGGTTTCAATAGTTACTATCATCTAGTTTCGCTCGGAACGATGTGTTCTTGAAATCTCTTTTCAATGTGCTGATTCTGGTCAACGTTGAGGTGGTATTGTTGGTGCCGTTCAACGGTGTTGTAATACGATATTTTTCCGGCTCTTCATACGTATTCGGTTCGCTAGAGATCGTATGGTTCATCATCAGATCCGGTTTGATACTGTTTGTTTGTCGATAGAAATAGTAGAGAAAAACGATCGCAGTCAAACCAGAACTTAGAATCGCCAAAAGGAATGCTGCCATCAAAATTCTCCAATTCGTTTTGATTGGATGTTCATACGAACGGAACCGATAGAAATGGATTCCATTGTTGTTTTGTTGTTGAAGATTATTATTATTATCACTGTTAAGATTATTATTATTATTATTAGCATTGATATTATTCTGGCAATATCGAATCTCCTTGAAATGACCATCACAAAGTATTCCGTTTAGCAAACAAGATCGTTCTCTTGTTTGGATCTCGTTATGGCATAATGACCATTCACCCCAATCAGACCAGATCGATTCATCATTGCAGCTACATTCTTTGCTATTGTTTTCCAAACGATTCAGATTTCCAAAGACAAAATGAAGAGAGAGAGAGAAGAGAAATCAAATAAAAATAAAAAATAAATAAATTTCGAAAAACAAAAATAGATCAGTGAAGTAAAACAAAAAAACGAAGAAAATCATCGAAATTGATTAATGATTGGCTTACATTGAATAATCTCGGCCTTTGAAATGGAAAAGATTTCCATCACAGCTTGAACAATGTTTAAATGTAACAACTTTTTGCTCGATTTTAGGTAGAATGTTATTTCTGTTCAAGATGATCTCGTTTCTTTGTTCAACAATCTCATTGTTATTGAGATCGGCTATGAACCAATCAGTCCATTTAACTGTTTTAGTTCGTTCACACTTGATGCTTTCGATGAATGAGCCTTGACAGAAATCTTTATCGACTGGATTGCCATTCTCATCGATACATTGGCGTGTTCGTTTCGTTAAACCTCCGGCAGAGCAGTTCGTCCATTCACTCCAAGATGACCACAAGCAAGGAGGAAGATTTTCGCATTCTCTCTCCTATGGATCGTGAAATGAGATGCAAAAGTTAGTAAAATCAAAAACAAAAAAAAAAACAAAAATCTATCGATATTTAACTACCTCTCGATCGTTGCCTAGACATTGCTTCGCGAATGAACTTCTATCACACGAACGTGTCCGATATTGGGTACCTTTGCCACAGTTCGGTGAACAACTAGACCAACTAGACCACTCGGACCATTCATTCAATCGATTGGTGCAATTGGTCACCTCGAATTCTAATCCATCCACACATCGATCGTTTCTCTCCATGCATGACCTCTTTCGACATCGACATTCTTCATTTGTGATTGTGGTCGAGATCTCCGGACAAGAAAACCATTCGCTCCATCGATTAGGACAAATCAAGGGCTGATTTGATTGAATCCAATTATCATCTCGAAGATTATCATCGGTAACTACTGTGCATTGTTTTGCGATCTCATTCCAACCACAATATGGATATCCGTTTTCCAAACAAGAATGTTTTTGAACAAATTGATCACATCGTTGTATTGGCAATTTGATTAGCTCTTTTCTCGTACCCAGATATAGTGATCGAGTTTCAGACATCAATTTCATCGATAATATTTCATCCTCAGTCTGATCGATCAATTGAATCTCATCAATTAGACAAGATTCATTCATATTTGGCCATTTGACATATTTCAATAGCTTTCCATCGTTGGTAACAATCAAAATCACTTCGATCGGACTAATTGATGATCGAGTTCTGACAACATCAACGGATATAAATTTGAATTGCTCATTTTTGGAAACAATTAATGGGCGATTTTTAATTGGCTGTACAGCTTCGTTCATATGCTGATAGATCGTATTCAGACGAGGTTTTCGACTTAAATTAGTTTCATTGTTATTGATCATACGACATTCGAAGACATCATGATCATCATCGATCGGCTCCCAAAATTGATTGGATTGGCGTTGTGTTTTGAATCGTCCACTGAACGCTCGCAAAATCGAATCCATTGTGAAAGCGCAGACCGCTGAACCATGGATTGAGTTTCTGAAATGGACAAGAACATTTATAGATTATTATTGCATTATGAATTGATTGCTTATTTGTTTTTTTTTCTTCATTTGCTTTTTTTCGTTTCTATCCGAAGATTTCGATTAATTAACTTCGAGATCGAAATTACGATAACAATATCATAATAATAATAATAATAATAAAAACAATATTGCTGAAATAGCTAAAACAAAAATCTTTGGCGAATCGAAGTCAAGTTTGAGCTCCATCGACAGAGTTTAACGAAAAAATTGCGAAATTTTTTTCTCGACGTTGAAGAGAGAGAGAGAGAGAGAGAGAGAGAAAAGATTGATTAACTTACGGTGGAGTGTTGAAAATCGCGTAAAGCGTTGGCGTACCATCGCTATCAATCAAATTCACTGATTGAATTTCATTGAAATAGAACGGAAAAGCACCAGGAATGGAACAATTGAGGCGAGTTTTCAAAAACGTCGACCATTGTGCTCGATGGCCAGGATCATCTCGACAAACTCTACCAATTCTTGAGTGAACTTTACGATCGGTGACATGTTCGATGGCGGTCTCACGGAACAGAAAATAGATATGTTGATTATACTCGAAGCTATGAACAAATTTGGCATCATCCATTATCCAACGGATATCGTTCTGTGGCGTTCGTACAGTTTGTTGATAATAATTCAATGGACGATCGTTTGGACGATATAGATGTTTTTGTTTGACAATAGAGACATCGATACCACGCAATCCAAGCGCGCCAGCATAAAAGAATTGTCCGTTCGAGGCCAACAACGAGGTCGTGGACCAATCGGGACCGAAAGCATTCGTCGAGATCACACTTTTGGTGATCGTTTCGAATTGATCGTTTAAGAAACGAATCTCACATTCAGGTGCGTAAGCGTTCGTACCGCAGATCAAAATTTTTCTCGCCTCTTCATTTGGATTTGTTTTAAAATCAGAATCAGATCTTCTGGTGATCTTATCACCACCATCACCATCATCATCACTATCATCTTCGAAATTATTACTATTTTCGAAATCGACATTTTCGTTTGTGATTGGTAACAAAGTTGTGATGAAATTGAAACATTCCTCTCGTTTCATTCCTTTGATGTGACAGATTGTTTTCTTTTCGGCCGTAGGTGGCACATAATGATCTCGTATCTTTGTTTTAGTCGAATCGAAATCCTCCAAATCCATTATCAATATGTGGTCTCTATGATTTTAGCAAAAATAAATAGATTAATTAATAAAGAAATATAAAAATAAACTAAAATTTAAACAATTTTGATCGCTTCAGAATTTAAAGAAATTTGAATAGATTATAAAAAAAAAAGATTTGATTGAATCAGTCGATGAGAAATCGAGAGTGTATCATCGAGAGTTTGATTGTATCAAAAAAAAAAAAAAAAGAAATCCCATATCATTGCGAACACCATATTTATCTTCAATCGATCTTGTGGTTAGCTTCAAAACTTTGAATCTAATTCAGATTGGAAGAAACAAAGAGAAAGAAAAAAAAAGGATTCAACGAGAGCTTGTGGCGATCAAGAGCAAAAAATAGTTTGAATGTAAACTGTTACACTCAAAGTATTTAATCAATCGCATTCAATCTTCAACGATGTGGACCGAAATGAATTGGATCATCTTCATCACCAACCCATCACCAACCGCCATCACAAACACCACCATCATAATCATCTCATCAAATCTTGCCGAAGACATAAACCATCATCGATGTTCGGAAAACTCTGTTTTCTTTTTACTTTTGTTTGCATCTTCATTGCATTTTGATCTTAGATAATAATTAAATCTTTTTGTTATCTATCGAAATTTCAATGAAATCTCTCCGGTTTGTAGATCTGGATCCAAACGTAGAACGAAAGAGAAAAAAAGCGAGAGAGAGAGAGAGATTGTTCGCTCGAAATTTTGAAAACCTTCAATTTTTTATTTCTTCTCCGCTAATCTATTTTGTTATTTGACAAGAAAATTTTTTTTGCTTTATTTTTTTTTTCAAACTCCATCTCATCTTCCATCTTTAGCATCTTCGATTGTCCGATCTATTTCTCTAGAAGAGAAAAAAGAAAAACGAAGATAAATTTAGCTTCAAAAGTGATTAATAAAGCAGCAACGATAGCGGCAACAAGTGTGCGTAGAGAAAGCAATCAAATGGTTGGAATCGTAATATCTTTCCAATGATCAGCATCAACACTGTTACAAATGAGATCGTAACTAAATCAAATATTCTAGTCAATCTTTACGTTTTCGAATCTCGGCCGGACACGATCGAAATTGTGGAGAGAGAGAGAGAGAGAGAGAGAGAGAGAGAGAGAGAGAGAGAGAGAGAGAGAGAGAAAAAACAAATAATTAGTTCAGATCATTTTTTGTGGTGCGTTACAAAATGATCGAGATAGGAGAGATCCAAAACTCTCTTCCAATCTAGCCTTAGGTTTTAATCAATCAAATCTATTAGTTTGATCTATTTGAATAGAAATATTGAAGCAAATAGTTTAGCCGGAAATTCAAAAATATTCTTCAAATTCTAGGTTCCAAACAAAAATCATCATCAAAATCGAAACGAGAAATTGTCAAATTTGTTCGATATTGTCAAATTGTATAATTTCGATCCTAAAACAAATCATACAATATATCTTAGATGGATTAGTTTCGAAAAGATAGATTCAATCGAAGATTAGTTGAGATCTTTCTAAATGAATACAAAAGATAAAACTTTTAAGAAGTTAAAGAAGAAGAAGAAGAAGAAAAAAAATTGGATGAATGAATTAATACAAATTGAACTTTTAAATGAACAAACAAACGAATGTTTGATTTCTGATGGTCTATTCTATTCTCTCTCTTCTCCCATCTCTCTTCAATTCAATTAAAGTATTCTTCAATCGGGGCCATCATTTTTTTTTCTTCGTAACGAAAAAAAATGGCATCTAATCCCATTTTGAACTCCAATCTGCATATCTCTCTCTCTCTCTCTCTCTCTCTCTCTCTCTCTCTCTCTCTCTCTCTCTCTCTCTCTCTCTCTCTCTCTTTCGGAGAGAATTATCTTCGTTCAACGAATAATCGTTTGAAGAAGATCAGAAAAGAAAAGAAAAAAAAAAAATTTTTTTCTTTTTGTTTGCTCCTCTCATTGCATTTAATTTTTTTTTTTTTTTTCAAAGAATCTAATCATCAGTGTAAAGAAAAGCAATGGAATTCATTTAGAAGGAAAAATTGAAATCGAGTGAAGATTTCTTCTCGTTTTGTTTGCAATTCAATCTTCTTCGATAGAACGGAAGACCGAAAGGCTTTTCCTTTCTCTCTCTCTCTCTCTCTCTCTCTCTCTCTCTCTCTCTTTATGTTTGCTTACTTTTGCTTGAAATTCATTAAAAAGCAAATAATTTCATTTCATTTCAATTTATTTATTTATTTATTTATTTATTCATCAAACATCTTCCATACTGTTTGTTGGAGAAGAAGATGGGACGTTTTTTTTTTTTATTTCATTTTGATTTGCACTCGATTCGGTTCCGCGCGGATCGTTTTCATTCAGAAGGAATGGAAAAAAAAAAATAGAAAAATTCAATTCAAAAGTTCGTTTCGAAGTTTTCGTAAAGTTTTGAATGAATATCTTCTCGAAACGATTGTTGTCGAGTGTATTTTTGACTATAAATGGAATATGGTGAAGATTTTTTTCTCTCTCTCTCTCTCTCTATTCTTTGTTTCGTTTCGCTACAATATCGAATCGGTCGGTTGATTTCATTATAGTTAGGAGACATAGACATAGACATCGACACATAAACACACACACGCACACACACACACACACCTGAATAGAATGGGCTAGAATTAGATTTATTAGAGCTTAGATTATGAATGAATTCAATCGAATTCGAAATTCGAATAGCGGATATGAATCATTTAGATTTCGTTTAGATTGATTATAGAATCTTGTTAAAAATTTTGATCAAATTTTTTATTCTCGCTCTCTCTCTCTAAGCTCATCTTCGTAAAAATGTGATCTTCTCTTTTCCGCAATCTGATGCCTAAATAGACTAGGTAGGTAGAAAAAAAAATCTTTCTTTTTTTTTTTTGTTTTTTGATCAAATTACACAATTTCAATATGATTTTGGGGTCTAAAGAAGAGGAAATTTGTAGTCAGTTTTGATTTTGATTTTTTTAGAGATGCCGGAAAAAATTAATGCTGAAAAATTTAATTGCCCTAGGGCTGTGTGGGCACCATATCTGACCAAAAACATCGTTTTTCTAGATTTTTCATCTCTTGTTTTTTCATTTGCGTTCGGATAGAAAACGAAACGATAGTGTTTAAAGTGATTTTGGTTGGATTTAGTTTAACTCAATTTTACATCAAATCTAAGTTTTTCTTTTCGTTTGTTTCTTACAAACCGATTCGATCGATTTTGGTAGTAATTTTAAGTGAAACTTTTCGCCATCATTTCCTATTACATAATACTAACACTCTTATCGTGGATTACGTTCATTTGAAATTTTTAAAACATTTCAAAATTGCTACAAATAGAATTGGATGAGTTATGAATAAAAGGAGGGAAAATATTTACTAATCAATTCAATGGGGCTTATTGGGTTAAAGTTTGGGTGGTTAGGATAAAAATTTCGATAAGGGAAACGATAACGTTTCAGAAGAAGCACGTGATTCTAATCAATTATATCTTTACTAATTTGATTTTATCCGAGAGAGAGAGAGAGAGAGAAAAAAAATAATCGATTTCTCTTTGTTTCTTTCTATGTTTGGATCGAATTTCGATCAAATCGTTAAAGAAGTCGAAGATTCTTGGAACTTGGATCATTTGGAAGTTTATTATGAAAAAAAAGGATTTTATCATATCCCTCTCTGCTCTGCCTCTTGTTGACCAATGAATTATCTTTGAGAATATTTTCCCCAAATCTTAATAGATTTTCCATCATTATCATAAAACCATCTGAACATTATCTGTTTCGTATCGAGCCCCCATCTATCTCGAAATCGAAATGATTTGTTGGAAAAAAAAAGTAACACAAACACAAACTAAACGTAGATGTAAAATACAAACACAAACGTAGACATCAAATAGGGCATCAAACATTTTTGTTTCATTTCTCGATCTCGAAACAACAAACATTTTGTTTACAAATACTAAAGCAAGCTAGCTTTGTGTGTTTGGTTGTGATGGTTTTGAACCAGAACCATATTATCATCCATTCATCATCAACCATCATTGGAATAAGGATTATGAAATTTTGTGGTAATAGAAAAAATGATAATTGAAACAAAGATAAAATCATCGAATGGATGCGCGGTCAATCGCCTCTTCTTTTTTTTTCGTTTCGTATTGATTCAAGATTCACACACTTTGGTAAGAATCTTACCAAAAAAAAAAAAAACAAAAAAAAAGTAATCTGTTCTGATAGACGAACGAAATAAAATTTATATCATAGAAAAAAAAAATTAGATGAACTAGAACTAGAATGCTGATGATGATTGTGATGGTGGTGAATCTTATTCAAATCTCTCTCCTTCTCTCTCTCTCTCTCTCTCTCTCTCTCTCTCTCTCTCTCTCTCTCTCTCTCTTTTCCAACGAGAGAAACCATAAAACACACATCTTAGCATGTGGTCAGTGTGGAGTTTTCGACAATTTTGGAAAAAAAAAAAACATTTTTGTTTCATTAAACTTAACCAAAATAAGGTACGGAAAGATAGGGATGTAGAGAACGTAAAGATGAACAAAAATGGTTAGAAAGAAATCAAAAAAAAAAAAAAAAAAAAAAAAATGAAAAATAAATTTTACGATTCTAATCTTCCAAATTGAATTGAATCACAGAGGGAGAATCGAGAGAGTGTTTGGTGTGGTACCGATCACCGATCTTTTTGTTTTTTTTTTGAACAACCAAACCTTGTTTTTTTTTCGCGCTAAAAAAGCGAAAGCTTTTCTCTCTCTCTCTCTCTCTCTCTCTCTCTATTCGATGATTACCTCGAAAAACTTGTAATCCTTTATGGATTTTGTTGTTATTGTTTTCGATCGACAATACAAAGAGAGCATCGATGAGATTAGATTAGCTGAAAGTTTATCGTTTTTTTTTTAGAGAAGATTTGTAATCAAAACCGAAAAGAAAATGAAATCAAAAAAAAAAATCAAAAAATGAATTCGGTGAAAATACCAAAAAAAAAAAAAAAAAAGAAAAAATCTTCATCAATCAAAACTGTTCAGGGAAGAAAATTTGATCCACATTTTTTTTTTCTTCATTAGAAACATAAGATTCAGTAGGATTTACTATCTAATCCCACACACTTGGTTTGCATTCGTTTCGAGACATCGAATGGAACCTAGAAATTAACCAAAAAAAAAAAAAAAACATCGAAACGAAAACTTTCTCCCCCCTCCCTCAAAATCGGTTGAAGAGAAATGGAAAGAAAAAAAAAATTTTTGGACTATAAAAAAGAGAGAAAGTTAGGATTGAAATCGAAAAAAAAAAAACAAAAAACAAAACCAAAACCAAAAAAAAAACAATCATAATTATTATTATGACAACCACCAATAATCTTCTTCTTCTTTCTCTTTATCATAATTATTATTATGAAAACGAAAATCATAGTAATAATAATAATAATCAGAATAATCAGAATAAATAATCAAAACGCCTTGCTCAATCTTCTTCAACCCAAACATTTCGATTTCGGTTAGACTAATAATAATAATAATAATAGTAATAATAATAATAATAATGATGATGGTGGTGATCTAGTTTTTTTTTTCACTTTTCATCTTTCAAATCATTCAATGATTGATAGCTAAGAGATCTGAATGTTTCAAGATGAAACTACAAAGTAAAGAGGTCTGTTGCTTTGTAGCTTCTTTGTTTTGTTTTTGTTTTCTTTTCTTTCTCATATTATTCTTGGATTCATTGTCCTCATCACAACACATCGAAACCTTATTTAAACTCTTTCATTTCGATCATCTCTTAGCTTTTAGCTAAGTTTGATAGCAACCAAAAAAAAAAAAAAAAATGAAGAAATTGATTTTTTTTTCTCGGACACACACACACACACACACACACACACGCAGATATTGAATATTTTTATTGAGAGTTCTTATTGATTTATTTTCTACTATTTTTTTTTTTTTCATTCATTTCCAATTCAGTTCCAATTTCCAAATGAAAAAGTTTTTCAAGTGGGTGCATCATTTTGTTTCGCTTACGAAATAATATCATTCATTGCTACATTTCGTAAGAGGAGAAGAAGAGTGAGAAATGAGCATAAATTCTATTCAAAATTCTATCGAAAAGTTAGAAATCTTCGAAACAGTTTCAAGCTGGAAAGAAAAGAGAGAGAGGGGGGAGGAAATAGAAGAAAGCTGTTTCGTATCATCAAAATTAGACTACCAAGATGAATGACAGCGAAATCATTTTCTCCATTCTCTTAGATCTTCTATCGAAAGAAATTGATCCAGAATGACAAATGAAGACGAAAATGATCTTCGAACGAACGAACTAAGCGAAAGTGCGTTCTTTTTTTTTTTTTTTTTTTTTTTTGGTAAGCAAAATAGATCTAAGAATACTAATAATAATTAATATTTTCAACCCAAATGCCTATCCATATGTTGAGTGTTGGTGTGTTTCAAACTTTAAAGTGTGGAAAGAATTTTCAATCCAATGTTTCGATGGCAAAAACACAGCTATTCGAATTTGATCGAGTTGATCGACTAAGAAAAAAAACGAGAAGGATTGGTAAAAAGATTGGTTAGGTTACTTTTTTTTTGTTCTTTCCAATATCAAATTCACAAAAGATCTTCAAGGTCCTTTAGGAGAAATACTGTTTGCTGTGAAGCAAGTTTGAACGATAGAGAGAGAGAGAGAGGGCAGAAGAAGAAAATGGGGAGAAGAAGACGAAAAATCGTTTTGGAAATTACCACCATTTCTTCCCGCTTCTTTTTGTTCTTTTTTTTATTTTTTTTTTTGATTCAGTTTGGTCAAGATTGATAGGTCCCCCTTTTTTTTCTTGTTGTACGCTCATAAAAATTGTCTGGGTCATTTTTTTCTCTCTCTCTCTCTCTCTCTCTCTCTCTCTTCTAGTCTCTTAATGTCTTCGATTTATCTAGGACCATTTTTTTTTTGCTATCTTTTGTTGCTTGTTACTCGATAATATTTCTTTCTTACGTGTTGGAATGAAATCATGAAACGTAATTATTTGAAAGAAAATCAATGATTTTGATCTCGAAGACAAACTGTTGTTGTTTCACAACAATCGTCCACTCTTCGTCCCGTTCTCTCTCTCTTTCTCACTTTGGCTATGCCTAGATAAATCATCATGAATCTTCGAATCATTGATCAATGTATTCGACTAGCAATCAATAAATAATCTCAATGTTCTGCTCCAAGCATAACGAATAAGAATTGACCATCGATGATAAAAAAAAAGTAAAATAACGAACGGTTTATTATGGTCCCCGAATGTAGCAGAGTACATAAAATTATCTAAAAGACCTTCTGGTCTGATAATCATTACGACCAATAAGTAGCCCCAATTATTTTCCATTTCGAATTTTATCCCATTTGATCCCATTTCGAATCGAATCCGAACGAATCGAATGATGATTGCAAAAAGGTCGAAACAAAACCGAGATTGATGTGAAATTAAATCATCGTGTCTTCGTTCAATCAGGTAGATTCTACCTGGTTGAACTGTTGTTCAATAACTTTCTCTCTCTCTCTCTTTCTGTGGTGATCGTTCTGTACGATTCTAGCTTTCAGAGTCGTTTTCGTTCCACTTCTAAAACTCTCCTTCTACACCCAATTATACAAAGATGATCGTGTGTTGATCATCATTCGCTGAACTTTAACCTTTTTCGTGTTTAGATACACGATCGTTTCAATATCCATCAAACACAATAAAATCAGCTTAACAATCGTATCAATTGTAACAATAAAGGCTTGTCTTTATGATGATGATGATGATGATAGATAGTTCGAGCGATTCAAACACGCACTCAAAACGAAGAGATTCAATGTGAATGCCAAAAAAAAAAAGTTTACATTTTTTTTTTTGTTGCAAACTTTGATCCCTAGGGTCATTAAAGATCGATCAATTGGTCTTTAGAAGAGAGAAAAAAAGAGAATAAATTATTGATTCAATATGGTAGAAAAAAAAATTCGAGCCTAAGAGATCTCTCGAAATGATTTTCTTTGACGAAAGAAAAACTTCAACGAAACATCAAACCATCGGAGCGAAATAAACGTTTTGTTTTCAGTTTTGGAACCGATTTAGTTTAATTCTAGGTCCATCAACAACATCATCATCACCACCGATACGATCAAATGAATCGTAAGGATTATTATTACATCAAGTCTGAGTATTATTTATTGATTTCTTTTTCTTGATTTGATTTCTCATTTTTTCTCCACTTTGTTCTTTACAAGCAAATCGACCCAATTCGATCGAATATCTTCGAATTCAAATTCATCATCATTAATTCATCTTCTATCTATTCAATCTTTAGGACATTGCAATTTGACTTGAACATTTACTTATTTGTCTAGGGGTCTCTCTCTCACTCTCTTACTCTATCTCATCGAAATCGATGGTCAGATCTAAGATCAAATTGTTTCATTATTGAATTTAGTGAGAGAGAGGGAGAGAGAGAGAGAAGGGCAGTGAAAGATCAACAAATGGAGATATGGAAAAAAAAACTCTAGCTGACCAGTGGAATCTGTTTGAACAGAGATGAATGATTGTTTTTGCATTCAAGGTCTCGAGGTTTCGATTCGATAGCTCTAGTCATAGCTAAGAAAAGATTTAAAAAATTTTTTTTTTTTTCGTTCGATTCGCTATCGAAAGAGTTTAAACATCAAAACACTTCGTCTCTTCTCGTTGCATTGATATCGTACTGTTTCAAAAGAATAAATAAAACTTAAAAAATTTGACTTTTCGATGTGGAGAAAAATCGGTGTGAAATGCAATCGAAATGAATTTTCAACTCTACTGTGGTGTTGCTATTCTTATAGATTTTAAATTTCAAATAATAAGCAAAAAAAAAAAAAAGAAAAAAGAAAAAAAAAGGATTGCGTTTCGATAGCCGAAGTGAAAAGAACGACGAGAAGAAGAAAACGAGTGAAGAAGAAAGATTGAAAAAATTCATTATAAAATCAACAATCTAATCTTCAAATCGAAATCATTCAATGATCTTCATCGGTATCGGTGTTGATAGTTTTCGAATAAGCAAACAGAAGGCGAGGGAAACAAAAAACCAGTAATATGAAATCAAAGCCTGTGGCTATTTTATTTTCATTTCATTTCATTTCATTTCCTCACTGTTTCAATCGATGCTTTTTGATGACAAACATAACACACACAACAACGAAGTCAAAAGAGAGAGAGAGAGAGAGAGAGAGAGAAGAGACAAATACTGATGTGCTCATCAACATCATCATCATAAGAGGCTCACTAAGTTACAGGTGAATTACTCCCCAAGGTAAGTCTCAGATTTCGCTTTGTGAAATGAAGAGACCATTGAAAATGGGACCAAAAGAGCGTCTTGTTTCTGGTGGACTAAGAGAATCTCTGACCACCACCACCACCACCACCATCACCACCATCATCATCATCTTCATCATCATCATCTAGATAACCTTTTTGTTTTGATAGAGCGATTCAATATTTGAAATTTCAATGTTTCACTCTCGTAAAGCAAATGAAGAGGAGTAAAAATAATGCCACAATAACCTTAAAAAAAAAAACACCCTTCGATAGATAAAGAAGAGTTTGTGTGTGTGTGTTCGTATGAAGATGAAGATCTTTTTTCGCTAGATGAGAACAAAGATAAACAATTATAATAAGGTCATTTGAAGAATGTGAATGTTTTGATGAGAGAATCTGTGTGTGTGTGTGTGTGTGTGTGTGTGTGTAAGAGAGAGAGAGAGAGATTCGATTGGAAAAATGAGGTAAGAGAAATTTATTACAAATGAAAAACAAAATGAGAACTAAACTAAGATGTTCTTGAAGATCATAAATCGAATCTTGAAGATTCGATAGCAAAAGAGAAGAAGAAGAAGAAGAAGAAGGAAGATTGAAACAAATGAATTCGAGAAATAATTTCGATAACTTCATAGTTCTGGAAGCTCATCGAAAAAAAAAAATTCAATGATGAAATTGTTTCAGAAGAACGTTTTTGAAGAGAATGCTACATATCGTTTCGTTTACGTTTGTGAATGAGGAAGAGATGGCGAACATTTTCATAATTAATTTTATTGAAAGATCAATTTGGATCGTTAGGTGTCCGATTGAATGAGAAACTTTGCTTGGAACATCGAAACAGATCGTAAGGGATCATCGAAATGATTGAAATTTTTTAAAAATGCAATTATAAAATGGAATCAAATTCACAGTTAGCTTTAGCACAAAGTTTTCAACGAGAACTATTGGATCGGATCGGATCGGATCGAATCTTAACGATAACGATGATGTTTGTCGATTAAAAGCTAGACAAGAGTCCGAGCTAAACTAGAAGCTAATGGAGTTGGAAGGAAGCTGAAAAAATTTCAAAACAAAAAATGAAAAAAAAGTAGCAAGCAAAAAAAAAAAAAAAAAAGAAAATTTTTCTTCTCGAAGCTTAATTGATTTGATTTTGGAACAAAAAAAAAGGGGACAAAATCATCATCATTCCATACAGTGTACAGTGTTACTATTATTATTATTATTATTATTATTACAGATATTTGTTCCAAAATTTATCGATTAAATCTAAAGTGGTTAGTGTTGTAACAAAAAAAAAAAAAAACGATTAAGATACTACGGAATACACTACGAGGGCAAACTACATCATATCGACGATCATTATCCATCGCATCGGCTTCAAATGAACTAATTGTTTTACGGCTTCGATTTTCATCGAATCAAGATTGTCGCAATCTCGGAGGGCAATAAATATTTTTCGATGTTTTCTTACGATTGATTTTATCGAATGTTATGAGAGAGAGAGATTACGAAATTCTTTTAGTCTCTCTCTTTCTCCCTTCCAGTGTTTCAATCTGTTCTGTTTTATTTTCAAAAAAAGTTATGAATAGTTATTAAATTTATGTTTCAATCAAACATTCATATCTCTACTTCGACCAAGGGAGCGATAGAGAGAGAGAGAGATCGTGAGCAACTAGAATTACACGAGAAAAAATTATTGAATCGAAGCATTTAGATGGTTTGGTGAGAAAGATAGCCTTCATGATGAGATGTTGAAGAATTAATCAAAAAAAAAAAAAAAAAACAAAAAAAACAAAAAAGATTGTTCAAAACTTCATGAATTGAAGAAAATTATCCTCTCGATGTTTTAAATCCAAATGGATTGGATTCTAATTTTGGTACCGAATCGAACGGATAGAATTTTTTCTCTTCGAAGAAAATTGCATTGAATCGCTTGCAAGGCTTAATGTAGTGATACATCATAGTAGCTCTCTTCATGAGAATTTCGGAATTAATTGCGAAATCGAATCCACAATTAATATTCGATTCGTATGCAATCTCATCGATGCAAAAAAAAGACACGAAACGATTCAATCGAGGAAATGAAACGATGAAAAGGAGAATAGGAGAAAATAAAAAATGAAACGGAAACTCTTACCTGGCGCCGATCAAAAGTTCTCGACGTTTTGGATCGATCAGTAACGTTTGATAGTGTCGAATCTCTGGATGACTATATCGATCGATATCTGCAAATTTGAGATTAGAAAAAGAAGAAGAAGAAGAAAAAGTAATTATTAAATAATTTGCTAATTCGAAATTTCAAATTGAATAATTGAATTTTTTTTTTCTTTCGTTTTACGAAAATTTCGAAGATTTTTCGTATCAAATTAGTCGCTTGGATTGAATCCAATAATCTAATCAATAAAAGTTCTTGAACTTTGTGATATGTTCGAAACTGTGATGGCCATCGAGAGAAACCAAATGATCTCGATGATGATTTAATTATAAATTCAATAACGATCTCTTCTCGAAACTTCGAACATAATTAGTGATTAGTTGAGAAGATGATGGCTTAGATCATCATCATTATTATTATTATTATTATTATTATTATTATTATTATTATCATCGAGATTATCATAATTTTATCAGCACGCGTTGCATTCTTTCGCGCTCAAAGATCTAGCTCGTTTCGATCATTGATGTTACTAAGACTCTTTGGCGTTTTAGGATCATAGATTATGAAATAAACATTCGAATTGAATACGAACTTTGAATTTCAATCCTTTGCAAGTGTGTTTGATGATCATTGGTGGATCGAACTCATCAAAGATTTAGGAAGGAAAAAAAAATCAAACAAATCTTCATAATGGTGGCTGGATGGCTTCAAAGAGAAGAATCTTTCAAGTTCAAAGTTGAAAAGAATTGTTCTCAATGAAATCTATCTAATCTATTAGCTTAATCTCTAGTGGGGAGAGCGAGTTCCCATCTCGAGTTTTGCATCAACAAATCTTGTCTTTAGTACTTTAATTTTGAGAATTTATTTATTCAAATTCCATTCAAACTTCGATTTTTATTTCGTTGAATTCGTTTGAAAAATTCTCTAAAATTTTCTCATCCCAATCAACGAATCTCTTTAGGTTTTAGATTTTTTTTTCACATCAAATTTTAATGAAAGAAAACAATTTTCTTCATCACATAACTAATCAATCTATCTTCAAAGGTAATAATTTAATCCAATGCAATCGAAATTTAATTGTAAATTTCTCTCTATCTCTCTCTCTCTCTCTCTGTTGTCCATTCTTTCCGATCTAATCCTTTAGGTAAAGGTGTGTGGAATATTTGCTCTAATATTTCTTGTTATTGTTGTCAAAATGATCTCATTCAATCGCCTCTAACAAGTTGCCAAAGAAAAACTAAACTGCACTAAATATTAGCCTTAGTCCCTTTTCAAAGTGATACAAGTTCGGATCGAAACGAAATAAATCTTCGAAGATGAATTACATAAACATTCAAAGCAAAACATAGAAAGAGAGAGAGAGAGAGAGAGATCGAACAAAACTAATCGAAATGATGATTAGTTAGCGAAAGGTTTGTTAACGAAAAGAAATCAGATGAAAGGTGATAAATAATCAATCAAATTGAAATTGAACCCAATCGAATCTATCAATGCAAACCTATCTCTCTTATTGATAGATGCAATAAATATTGTTATTGATAATAATAATAATAATAATAATAACAGCATTAATAATAATAATAATAATAATAATAATAATAATAATCACCTAATTCTTATCAAATGAAATGGATGTAATCATCAGATATCGAAGTGTACTAGTACACTAGTAAATCAACATTGATTTGGGGGACATGCTAGTAATAATAATTGTCGGTAGTGTTTCCGAACAATTTGCTTTGGATTCGTTACACTTTTTATTACTAATTACATCTCGAAAATGTTGTTGAATTAATATTTTTCGATTGAAACAAGATCGATACGTGAATCGATACGTTTCTATTTTTATCGAATCTCGTTAAACACATTTCGAAGTGAAACATTCGAGATCGAGATCGATCTAATCTCGATTGGTGAAACAAATGATTATATTCGATCGTAGATTAAAAGATAAATTTGATCCCATTCTATCGTAGGCCAAATAAACAATCTCGTCTGTATTCACTACTCGCATCTTCACAATCGAAAAGATTAATTAGCATTACGAAATAAAACACACACACACACACACACACACACTCACACACACAAAATCTCATCATCTAGCAAGAAAGTGAAGCGGATGAGAACTATTGAATTGAACTTTTTCCAGCTAAAAGAAACTTTTTTTCTATGTTTTGTCTTTACGGAATCTATTCGAATCGAGAGACAAACACAATCCTTTGGATTTCCTTGGTCCTTGTGTGTTGTGTTGTTGTTGGTGGCCTTGTTTATTTTTCCGCAAATGAAAAAGAAAAACTTTCCATTTTCTAATGCAAACTTTCTCTCTCGCTATCCCTTGGCCTAGCATTTTCTAAATCATTTTTTTTCTCGATGGCATCTTTTCACTGCTCTCTAGAATGCTGAGAACTTAGATGCAGCACTAGCACTAAAGAGGCTAGAGTGGTTGATGTCATAAATGATGATCATAATCGATTAGGTTTACGTGCCAATCTATAGTGAAAATCAAAAAAAAAAACGCTGAACTTTGACTTCGAAAATGACAAACACACAACAAAGTGTTCACAAATCGAATTTCGAAAAGGAAACTCTTGGCCATTTTGGCCGAGCACTGTAAATTGTGGCCATTTTGTTACTAATCAAACTTTCTGCTAAGATTGGAGAGAGAGAGAGAGGGAAGAAAAATCTTCATCAATCGATCGATTATCACCACAATGACAACAAAACAAATTATAGACCATGTTTTTTTTTTCACTTTGATGCTCTTCTCTCTTCTCTACGAGCAACGACGACAGCACCAAAAAACAAGCATCAGCATCAGCAACAACAACAACAACGATAACGATTGATTGTGGATCACCAGTGCAAACACAAAGAGAAAACAAAAATGATTGTTATTTATCAAAGTGTTTGAAACACATATCAAAGCGAAAAAAGATTTTATGTTTGTGTGAGTTATATAATCAAATAATCATAGGCTTCAGATTGGATTGATTTGATCAACGAAGAATGCATGACAACGAATGATTATCGTCTCGAAATGGTTTGACAAATGGAACACACAGAAATCGAATGATCAAAAAAAAAAAAAAAAAGAGCTTCAATGGACAATAAAAACATACACGACACACACACTCAGAGAGAAACAGACCAGATCACAGTAACTCTTTCGGTGGGTGTGTGAGGGAGTGAGAAGAATATTGTCACAACAGAGAGAAGATCAAAAACGGAAGTATTAAGCTAAATGTTATGCTGTTATTATTATCTGTTCTGTTGTGTGTGACAGTGTTTTGATCAAAAAATTTTTTTTTTTGTCTAATCATTGTATCATCACATCACATCAAATCGATGATGTTGAGACATTGAGAGAGAGAGAGAGAGAACAGACGAGAATGGAATCGTTTGCTATTGTCACAAATCATCGTGTCTCTCGTTCATATGAAATTTTTGTTTTGTCAAATCTTTCAATCTCAACACAAGGTCTGCTTGTCTCAATCGATGATGATTGGAGATTACCTTCCGGTTTTTTTTCGGAAATCAATTGATCCATTGTTGCTCCGAGATGATCGAGAACATCGATTGACTTCCATATCGAATCGGATCGGATCGATGCTGTTTGGGAGTGTGGACTCTTTTGGCATCGATTATTTTGTTTCCTAACAATAAATTTCACTAGGATTCAATGTTTGCTAATTGTGGAAGATAAACGGGCGTCATTCAAACTAGATCATTTTCTCTTCATTTTGATGATGAAATATCAAAATGTTTTCAAACAGTTTAAAATGAAAATCCTCTCTCTCTCTCTCCACAATTGTTCGATTCGGATTGACAGATTTCAATCTAGGATAATTGTTTCGAACATCTCCCTTCTATGTTGATTAATTCTCTTCGCTTTCCTTTCTAACACCTTCCAGACACACCCACAACATCGATAATTTATTAGCAAATATTGTTAGAATGTTTACTATTGTTTATTGTCTCCAAAGAAGAAGAAGAAGAAAAAAAACGCAGCAAACCAAGCTAAATTGATTAGAGAGAGTTTGAAGAGAAACCGGTAATCATTTTTGAAAAGATTAATTGAGGGAATGAAAATTTTTGATTTGATTTTTCTCCTTTTCATTTGACATCGAATCAAACACCAACGACAAAGATTAGATCTTTTTGATTGGGTGTGGATCGATGTTTCGAGATGCAATCACAACGGTGAATTTAAGAGAACCATAGAGACCTAGATATAGATTATCTAATCAAAAAAAGAAGACGAGAATAGATTTTTTGAAAGAGCTCGCTCGTTCGCTCTCTTTCGTTTGCAGTAATATCGAACGATCCATAAAATTTTAACGAAATACAATTTATGATTTGCTGCTGTTTTTGTTCTCTCTCTCTCTCTCTCTCTCTCTCTCTCTCTCTCTCTCTCTCTGATATATATCCGCCTGCTGATAATGTTTGTGATTGCCGAAGATACTGGTGGATACTGAAACAGATGGATTAAAGTGTGTTTAAAATTCATTCCTCGATACTACTTTGCATTTGAGGCGGAAAGAGCTTGGAAAGAAGAAGAAGAAAAAAAAAAAAGAATCGATCAAAAAAATCTAAAGTGAAAAGATATCCATATAGCCATATCCGGCAGCAAGATGTGAACAGAATCTACATTGATCACTTTCGATCTCATTGATTTCGAATGAGATTGTTTGATTTTTGTTTCGGAAAGAAAAACTACTCAAATAAATTTCAAACCAGTAGTAATAAATAAAAACGAGCATATGAATCATTCGATTGATTTCGATCTAGGTAGTTTCCTTTTCGAACATATTCGTCATTCATATTTAAGTTTCCACCTTATTTACCGAAGCTTTTCGTAGAGATTAAAATTTTTTAACATAATCCATTTTTCAAACCATCACCATCACAACAATCACCACCACCGTCACCGCCACCATCATCATCATCATCTTTTGTTTATGATCTTCTCATTCCAATCCGATAATATCAATCGCGAATGCGAAAATCGTTTCAAATCCTTTTGAATCAACATTGATAGATTACAATGTTGAAGAGAACAGAGATCTTAGGAAATAATCATTTTTGGTTTGAAACGAAGAAGAGGAAGGAGAAGAGGAGAAAATTTTTGTTTTCCATTTCATCTTATCGTTTCAATTCATCACCACCTAAGCAAAACATACACAAACACCTTGAAGATAAAGTACTTCAATTTGAATCTTCCACAAAAAAATAGGTTTGGTTTTTCTTTTTGCATTTCTAGAGCTAAGAAATTTGATTGATTTGGTTAACTTTCGTTTTTCGGATAACTAAAACCGTCAACATCGAATCTTTAGTGAATCGTTTTTTTTCCACCTTTTTTAATTTCGTACGAATTCAATTGTAGCGATTCACCGAACAACCAAGCCAAAGTTCCGTTTCAGTAAACGTTCATCAAAGTTAAGAATTTTATTGACTAAAGAATCGCCAACACTTGTTGCGTTTCACTCTACCTGGTGAGGTATATAGTGCTCGATCACACCTGTGCAGACAAATGTGTATAATGACGTTGCTAATGTAATGTTTCCTTCTCTCTCTCTCTCCCTCTCTCTCTCATCAAAGCTTCGGCTTTGACCGAAACCTAATCACTAAGCTTATGGAAATCGAATACAAAACCAAAAACTAGGCTAAAACAAAAAGATAAACAAATGGAATGTTTCTCGATGCTACAAAAAACACTCTACACAAACAGCAAAATAATCAAGAAAACAAACGGAACCAAATCTTTTTTTTTTTTTTTTTTTGCTCTTTGGTCTTTTAGGTTTTTCCTAGTTTGTTTGTTCACTAGTCTCTCTCTCTCTCTCTCTCTCTCTCTCTCTCTCTCTCTCTCTCTCTCTCTCTCTCTCTCTCTCTCTCTCTCTTCTCCGATTAGAGCAAACTATGGATTGTTTTCGTTTGGTGGAATCACACTAACACACACTGCTGTTGTCTTTGGGTGTAGTTTTGTGTTTGTTTAAGGTTTAGGAATTAGTGGTGGAGGATTCTCGATTGGCTAAAAAATTGAGAGAAAAAAAAGCTCATTGTGCTCAACTGATTGTAAATCATTTTTTTTTTTTTTTTTAATAGAATTGATTCTTGGAGAATTTTTGATAATTCAACTCTAATCCAATTTCGATATCTGGTCTCTCTTATCTCAGTAATCGAGAGAGATCCCGAAACATGAACTAGACCTTACTCGTTATAGTCTAAGATTTTAGACCCTAAGACCTTATCCATTTTTTACGAAGCTGATAACTAATTGATTGATTAATTGATTTATTTTTTTCGAAAGAAAGTGTTTTTATTGAGGTGGTGGTGATGATGATGATGATGATTTTAGATCTAATCATCGAGAAAATTAAAAAAAAAAACACTAATAAATAATTTAATGCTCGATTGGCGTCGCGTGTCTAGTCTTCGTTCTATCTGTGCTTTCTTTCTTTTTTTTTGGCATTCGAAATAATTTGTTTCTAAAGATTGGAATCAAAATTCAATGTTGGTGGTGATTGTTGCTGTTCTGGTAATTTCCAATGGCCATCGATCTCTTCAGATACATTAAGCTATTCTATGCTCTGCTTACGCTCTCTTAAGATCAGAATAGCTTTAGGTCATTTTTGTTTATTGTTCAGTTGATTGGGTCCGATCGATTCGAATTTTTATTCTCTTACGAAAGAAGTGTTCGTAATCTCGAGAGAGAAAGAAAAAAAAATCTGTCTTGGCGACCCTAGCCCAATCGTAAATGCAATATAATTTCCGCTCTCTCTCCCTCTCTCTTGTATGCAGGGAGAGAAAAATTATGAAACCCTTCTACTTGATTCCCTTGTCTACGCTTGATTCGATGATGATAGGGTTTAGATTTGTCTGACTGATCTGACGATTGCTTTGTTAGCAAAATGATGAGATAATAGCAATACTCTCAGTGATCGAATCCTATCTCAAAAGAATCAGTTTGTCTCGTTTTTTTCCCTCTCTATCTATCTATTCTCGCAAACCTTTTTCCTTATTTTGGATTCTTTCCTTGTCTCTCTCACTCGAAGAATCTAAGCTAAACCTAATTATACAACCAAGAAAAGAAGAGAGAAAAAGAAATCAATAATTTTCCTTCTTTCTATTTTTTTTCCTCCAATTTCTTTGGAACTGACTAATCTTTCATCTATTGATCAAACTATCATCCATCTGTTCCGCTTATTACCAGTTTTTTAGTTTGAACCGAAGAACCCGAAATCTAAACCTTATTGTGGTATGTGTGTGTGTGTGTGTGTGTGTGTGTATGTGTGTATGTTTTGTGATCAATCGATGCAATTCAAGCGGAGAACGAAGAATAGAATTAGTCATCCTCGCGTCCACTCATCTCCATCACATCATCATCATCATCGAGTTTTATTTTTAATGATTTCAAAACTGTAATATTTTGATTTTGTTCATCTCTTTTCTCATCTTTCTTGTAGCTGTCATTTGCTTTGCAAGTGCTTGTCATAAAACATAAACCTTTTTCTGGTATCGTTGTTGTTGTTGTTGTTGTTGTTGCTGCTGCTGTTGCTTTTGAAACTTCAATGATTAGGAAGAAGATAAAAAAGGATTATATTCTCCATTAATTTTGTAGATTACAGCATCAAATAAGAGCGAATGAGAGAGAGAGAGAGAGAGAGAGAGAGAGAGAGAGAGAGAGAGAGAGAGAGAGAATATTCGAAATAATTAAAACTCGAACAAGATCGAGAGACAATCACAGAGCGAGAGAGAGAGAGAGAGATTGATTAATCAGATCACATTCGAAGATCTAGGATTGAAACCAGAATTGAATAAGGTTTTAGAGAAGCTCTAAAGCTGAAGAACTTGATTGAATCAAGTAAATGAATGAGCAAAGTAAAAGTTAGAAAACGAATCATCGAAGATATTCGCTCTTTTCCTCTTCTTCTTTGTTATACCAACACCTTTTTCACGCAAAAGAAGAAAACGACTGGTTTCACATCTCCAACTCTTTTGATTCTTTTCTTCTGATTCGAGAAAAATTTTTCACAAGAGAATCTCTTCGAACAGACACAAACAAAGATGACTAATGATGATAATAATAATAATGAAAGAATAATAATATATAAAAAGAATTATATCTAAACGAATAAAATTGAGAAGAGGGGGAAAAAACGGTATTCAAACACAAACCAAAATGAATTCGATCACTCTGACAATTGGCTATAAGAATCACTGTGAAGAAATCTACATCATCATTTTGATCATCAACATCATCTACAACAACAACAACATCGTCTCGGACAAATTATTATGAATAGCGATCAAACAAGTGACTGTTGTACACCTGAGATATCTAATTTGAATGCTATTGAATAATCTCTATTCGAATATTCATCTACTTATTGCACTTTTGAAAATTGAATGATGCAGGTAAAGATGATTCATTTCTAGATTAGGGCATTTCAGATGAAATTTTCGTTTGTTCGGATGCTGGCATCCATATCTAATCGATCGACTACCTGGTTGATTGATTTTCGACCCGATTCAATTCGATGATGAAGATGATAATGGTGGTGATGGTGATGGTAATGCGCGGTTTGATAGATTACTCTGATATGATACATCGAATTTTTTTTTTGTTGTCTAATTTTTTTCCTATCTTTCTCGGTTATTATTGTATCAAAATTTATCTAGTCGAAAGTGTATTCAAATCTAAACTCGAACAAATCTTGACAATGAAGCTGGTTCGCTTTGATTCGCTTCCGTATGGATACAATCCACACACAGAATCTCTTCAACAAATCGTGATTCAATCGTAGCTAATTCAATCTATCAAAAAAAGAAAGAAAGAAAAAAAAAAAAAGAATCCGAGCCTATCAAGAATCTATGATTGTAATGTGAAAGATTCGAATAGACAATTCGATTATTATTATTATTATTATTATTATTAGCAAAAGGATTGTGGTGTGATAAAAGTACACCTAATGCAAAGGTAATAAAGATTATGATGAAGATTAGAGGATATGGAAGAAAAAGATTCAGAATTAATCCATTTTTATTGTACATTCGATAATCTTTACAATCTTTAAATCAAATCTTAAAAAATCTTTTAGTATTTCTATTCAGCATTTAGTCTTTTAATGCCGTTATTTGATGTGAATTATTTTGAATGAGAATTGGAGGGGGGAGAGAAGATAGGAAATAGAAAATTATCCGATGATTTTAGTTGAACAAAAATAGTTATTTTTTTTCTCAAAAATATAATTGCTATATGTTTTTTATATAAATTTATTCGTAAAATCAAGATCTTCTTTTCAATTCTTTCTCTCTCTCTCTCTCTGCATCACTATCTGAAATGTGAACTAATGAAATGTCATCGATCGAAAACGAAGGCTAGAAATTTTTTTCGAAAAGCTAACAGAAACAAATCCAAAATGGATGAGGCGGCCATACAGTAGAAAAGGGGAAACGTAAAAATTTAATTCATTGAAGAATTGATTAAAGTTTGTCGATCGATCGAGAAAGAGAGAGAGAGAGAGAGAGAGATGTCCGATCAATTAGAAACCTTTCAACCAGGAGATAATAAAAACGTTGAGATTTGCTCTAGATTTGTTCACGAAACAAGAGAACACTAGTTTAATGAATTTAAAATGATTTGTAAAAATATGTTTACATCTCTCTCTCTCTCTCTCTATTTCTCTTCCGCAATTTATTGCTAAGCATCAAGATGATAAAGTAAGTTACACTTGGTGATGGTCAATCTAATATCTAATGAACTTGGATTTATTGAATAGATTAATATTGATTAGGATGATGATGATCAAGATCAGGCGGTGATGAAGATCGGAGACGATCAAGATGATTGAATGATGATCATTCATAGTCTTTCTCGAGTGTCCATCGCTTCCAATACTATAGATTGATATTGGTTTGTTGTAACAAAATAACCCGAATGGATGATTTTTTTCTTTCTTTCTTGCGTTGCTGCTAACCTCTTTGATTTAGATCACAAATTAAAAAAAAAATTTCTAAATGAATGCTCTAGTTCGATGGCGGTGAATGTTTCGTTTTGATTTTTGTTTCTCATTCGAAAATTGATGCTCAAATCAAATAATTAATTTGCTAGAAAGAGATAGAGAGAGAGAGAGAGAGAGAGAGAGAGAGAGCGAACTTTGACATATAGTTCGCTCCTTCCCCCCCTCCCCTCGAGATCTTAATATGGGCTATAACAGTAATGTTTTCAATAATTAGTCAAATGTTTGATGCGGATCATTTTTTTTTTTTTGAATTTCTTTTAAAGTGAAATAAAAATTTATTTAGATTTTTTTCTCTCTTAATTCTTTTGCGGATAAATTTTGTTCTTTTTTTCTCTAAAGCTAAAAAACGACAGAAGAAGAAGAAGAAGAAGAAGAACTTTGATAAAGATGAAGCTGACCAATTTGGGCATTGGATTATTATCGTAGCAGATTGATGTCGAAGCAAATTTCCGAAATCAGTTTAGATTGGTTGAATTGGAGAGCTAATAAATTAACTAGAAGCATCATAGATTACCATCTTGATGACAAGAGAAGACATCAATGATGATGTGTCACACACAGAAATATCATTTCGAATTAAAATGAAGATCATCGAACCTGAAGGAATAAAGGATCGAATCTACTTCGATTATGGATTCTTTTCTCGAGCATTCAGAAGAGATATCTCGATATCGATTCGAGAGCACCAAACGGATTAGGAATTAGAAATCGAAATGAACAAATGTTTTTGTAATCGTATCTTTCACTACGTACAAAATAATATCTAACACAAATCTAATCGAATTCAAATTTAATGAATTTATGTAATCAAAATCGAAATAGAAATAAAAGAAAAAAAGAAACGCAAAAAATCAAAACATTTCTTTGTTTTCAGAAAATAGAAACAAATTTCGTTTGTCGATTGCGAAACAAGGACCAAAGAATCTTGTTGATCCAAAGATAGCTAACTTTTTGTTCCCCCCCCCCAAAAAAACAAAAAGAATTACGATAAATGTGAATCTAAATGGTAACGAAATTGATCGATTTGGATTCAATCGACACCACCAAACCAATCGTATGACATTTGAGAGTTTTTTGTTTTTGTCAAAAAATTTTTTTTTAATTGTAAATAATTCCATTTTCCCATCAAGCTAAACATTGAGAGAGAGAGAGAGAGAGAGAGAGAGAGAGAGAGAGAGAGAGAGAGAGAGAGAGAGAAAGAAATGGGCTTCGATTATTTTTGCTTTTTTTGTTATTGTTTGTTATTGCTAGATGCTATGCATTGAAGAGCATCGAGAGGCCACCGCGTTTGGTTTCACTTGATACTTTTCCAAGCACAAATCAATCATTTCTTTCTTGTCTCAAACATATCTACAGGGAGAGAGAGATTGATTTGATTCGATTCAAATTGATATGGATCTTTCGATCGAAGATTCCCTTTCGATGATACATTTTTGAAATGTACAGCAAAAGAAATAAAAAGAAGCCTTAATTTTCTAGTTGTATTATGGGAACCAACAACTACGACAACGAGAACGAGAAAGAAAGAGAGAGAGAGAGAGAGAGAGAGAGAGAGAGAGAGAGATTCAAACTAAAATAATTATAGTTTGATTAATCAATTTCAGTGACTTCTTCGAGCAAACCTAACCAACAAAAAAAAAAAAAAAAAAAAAATACAACATCACTGATGATGAGAAAACAAACGATCTAAGATAGTTCGTTTTGCTTTTTGTTTAAATACGCTGTTCGGTTCTCGATGATTATTAAAGATTAAACTTTATATTTTGTTTGGGTAACACTTTGATTGATTGAATACACTGTTATTTTTGGGATTGATGCTTAGTTGATGATTGCTAGTGTTGGCGGTGATCATATTGAGGTGGTGGTGGTGGTGGTGGTTATGGTGATGGTGGTTATGTTGATGATGATCGTCTATTATTATCCATTCTATCTCGTAGAGAATCCATTTCTGGAAGATATTGAAAAAATAAAAAAAAACGTAAAGTAGGCAAATGAAAACAACAGCAGACAAAGATTGTTGTTTGATCGTAATCTTCGCTATCGAAATTTGACTTCAAAAAAAAAAAAAATTTCACTGCCAATTCAATCTTCTCTCGATCATTAGTGATTTGAGAAATGATTCAAAGATTATTTTCTTCTCGAACGGATGAGCTAATCAGAGAACAAGAGAATTAATCAACCAACAAACCAACCAACGAATCAACCAAGCAACCAGCCAATTAACCGAGCAGTCGGCAAGCTATCATCGTTGATGGCGTTTTAAATGCGCGCCAAAGTTTTGGGCCAAAAAAATGAAGAAGACGATGATGATGATTGTATGCAATAGCAATACCAATGTTTGTCAGTTCGAATTGCTTCTGAAATATATCGTCGACAAAAAAAAAACGAAAAGATCGGAAACAATCGGAAATGTTTCATCCGAACCAATCAAAAATTCATCAAACACAACAAATTGCAACCAAATTGAAATTAAATTTAAAAAAGATTCAGTGAAGAAATTTTTTTTTTTTTTAAAAAAAAGCTCTCTGATAGCTATTCTAAATGGAATGCGATAATTAATTTGGTAATAATAATAATAATCTACAACACTAACAATCCGCTCAAATAAATTAAAATGAGAGAAAAGAGAGAGAGAGAGAGAGAGTGAGAGAGAAACACTTCCATACAATCAAAATGATTAATACGGAAGCTTCTACATATCTTAGAATTGAATTAAATCTAAATTTTAATCAAAATAAAAATTAAACAAAATTGTTTTAATTACATTTTGTCAACGATAAGATTGGCTCTATTTTCGATGAGACCAGAATGAGAAGCAGATAGATCCATGAGATGGATAGAAGAAGAAGAGATTGACAACGGAAGAGGAAGACGATCGGAACGAATCGACGAGCCATTTTTGATTTCGTTTAAAGAAGGAGAGAGAGAGAGAGAGATGAAGAGATGTTTGAATGATTCACAACAACAAAAAAAAATGTTTCACAAGTGATGGTGCATCAGGAAGAATATATGTTTTGAATCGGATTCGATTCAATTTTATTTTTTTTTGTTTTCACTTCATTTTGAAACCGAAACAATGAATCAATCAAACAACGACAAAGAAATGAAGATCAATTTTTTGGAATTGATTTTGTTTTTGTTTTGTTTTATTTGTTGATCAATTTCAAATTTTTTTTCATAGAGAAAAAAAAAACTTTCCATCAAATCGATATGATATGCTTCGATTCAGCTATGAAAGGAGGATTTGACAAATTTCGAATGAGGAAATAGAACAATGGAATCGAAACGAACGAAACACATCTGGGTTCTAGTTTTTGTTCGCGAACAAACTTAGATCAGACAGCTGCTGATCGGTGACCAGAGAAAAAAGATTGGAATTTTTTTTTTTCGAATTCGAAACCGAAAATCAAATGCTTTAAACAATCATACAACACATTTTGAGAGAGAGAGAGAGAGAGAGAGAACACAAAGAGACACAGACACATCGAGCAACGAAACGAAACTGATTACTTTCGAGATCAGGCTTCAACAAGGTCTTACTCTTTTTTGATTGGAAATCAACGGTCAAAGGTTAGAAAAATATACAAGGACTCTCTAAGGCTTTACACTATCGTTGTGATCATTGGAGCATTTGAACACTAGTACTACACCACTACGGTCTAGAACCGTTTGGTTAAACAACGAAAAAAAAACTATGGCACACTGGGTCTTGTTCAGCCCAACGCTGTGGGAGTGGACTGAAGCGGAGGTAATCGGTGCGTAAATTTCATTATGGCTGATGCCGAACAGAAGAAGAAAATGAGCTAAAAAAAAAAAACAGCAATCTTTTCAACTTTGGCAGCGTGAATAGCGAGACCTTATCCGAGGTTCACTTGCATGGCATCGATCATAGCGATTCTTGAATAGCTGAACAACATAGCTGTACGCAATCTATCACCGAATGCTTGATGGAATGAGCATCATCCTCAATAGCAACAGCTATCTCCATCATTGATGGTTGATGTTCATCAAAGATCCTAACTACTTCTTGTCCTAGCTATCGATGTCTCTCTCTCTCTCTCTCTCTAGCTCTTTCCATCTCTTCTGCATCTCTCCTTCTTCATCAAGGCTCTCGATGCTTCAAATTGCCGCAGCTTTTTCTCTCTCTCTCTCTCTCTCTCTCCTCTTCAATCCAATCTCTGTTTGCGTCGTATTCGCTTTGCTTCTCTTTTGAAGATTTAAAGATTTATTTTTTCTTCTTCTAATTTTGAATGTTCAAAATCAACGATTGAAAGCAATCAAAACTGCTTTTTCTACGACTCTCTCTCTCTCTCTCTCTCTCTCTGTTAGGCATATAAAGTTCTTAAAGTTTTCTTAAACTTATTTGTCAGTTTGAATGATCGAGAGAAAAGCTCGAGAGAAAGAAATCTTTAATGTTCAATATGTGTTACTCTCTCTCTCTCTCTCTCTCACTCGCTCGCTATGATGTCCTATCGGTTGATGTGTGTTGCCATCCACCATCGTAGAGTGATTCTTTTTCACTTTGGTTTCTCGTTTTCGAACGCTTTTGATGGTTATTGAATTTGAAATCTTTGCCCTAAAGCTTTTTATCATCTGACCCTGCAAGACTTAGTTGATAGCTGACTGTTTTGTAGGATAGCTAGCTAGCTAGCAATGATCTTAGTGCTGAACATTGGTCCGAAGAAGTACACTAGAGAAAATCATAGAAACGAATGATTATTATCATTCATACTATGTTCATTTCGAATGAATGACCTTTCTACCTGTACGATTCGATATGCAATGGGATAGGTCTTCTTCTTCTTCTTCTTCTTCATGTCCATTTTATTGCCAATTTCTTCTTGAATCCAAACAAACCGAATCATTGAAGTTTTACTATATTTACTGTAAAATTTTCGATCGCTAGTCTTCGATGTTGGTTGCTATCGATTTTTTTTTAATGAACCTAGAGAACAGGTGTGTTAGTATGAAATCTAGCTAGGCACAATCACAATCTATCCAGCTCTCTAGTGTTCACCTAGGTGATGATGGTTGTTCGGACAAACCTAGCCAACCAAGAGAATGGATCGAACGATTTGAACGAAATGCTAAATTTTTTTTTTCTCGTATGATTAAAGAGTTTAGAACAAAAAAAAAAAAAATTATTGGGAAAAACAAGACAAAAGTGATAGCGATGAATTTAAAAATTTTCTTCAATCTTCAAAAGCAAAAAATGAACACACAAGGGGAAGAAAATCTTAAGCGGATTAACAATCGAAGGATATTCAATCAAATATTAACAAGTACAAACAAGTACAATTCGATACACGATCATCGACAACGAACTTAGCGAAGAAGAATGTTTGTGTTTTATTGGAATTAAAATTGGATTTTATTTCTGGGATAGGAAGAGAGAGAGAGAGAGAGAGAGAGAGAGAGAGAGAGAGAGAGAGAAAAAAACGATGAAAGACAAAAATTATCTGACCATTATGATGAGAGCATCAAGAAGATCGAATTGAGAAGATCAAAGAAGATCCACTTGAACTTGAAATTATTCCTTTCTCTCTCTCTCTCTCTCTCTCTCTCTCTCTCTCTCTCTCTCTCTCTCTCTCTCTCTCTCTCTTTCGGTGATTGAGAAGCGTAGGAGAGTGAAACAATTCAATCAATACTTGTTATGATTGAATGATTGTTCCACTTGATTCAATTCTCATCTAAGAGAGATTCTATGCGAATGAATTCTTCTTTTTTTTGTTGTGAGCCGAATCTAGATCGTTCATAATTATTTCTTTTTGCTGTCCATTCATCCATTCATTTCAAACCATAAACTTCACTGTATCAATTTTTAGAGATAGAGAAAAATTTTCAAAGAAAATTCAGCATTCAAATCATCGATTGCTTGATGAAGAAGAAAAAATGATGGTGAAGAAGAAAGAAGAAAAGAATTTCATCAATAATCATAATCTGTAATAATTCAACAAGGTAATAATTGTTGTAGAGAAGTATTCGATTCAATCTGAAAAAGATTCTTTTCCGGAAGTAGAGAGAGAGAGAGAGAGAGAAAAAAAAAATTCACACGCACCATAGCCACCAAGAACGGCTTAGCTCTTTGATTTATTTAATCGTCCAGAAACTCGATGATGATGATGATGATGATCTTGTTTGTCTCCATCACCAAACTTTTTTTCATAATCATTCGGCCAGGTTTGTGACAACAAAGGGAGAGAGAGAGAGAGAGAGAGAGAGAGAGAGAGAGAGAGAGAGAGAGAGAGAGAGAGAGAGAGAGATGTATAATAATGGTGGAGGTGGTTTTTTGTTTCTCTCGAGAACAAAAACTTTCACACACTTTCAACACACACACACATACACGCAGACTTGTAGACATAAAATGTCATCGCAAAATATAAATTTCGAAATTTATTAATCGAAACAATAAATTTACGATTGATTGATGCTATGGTGTAGTTCGATGACAAACAAATTCCATCATCTTCATCATTGGAGCAAGATAGTATCGGAATGAGGACTATCCGAAAGACTAGATTCATTCAAAATCTTCTCCAAATTCTTAAGCGATAATGATTGTGGTCCCAAAGTCCCAAAGTCAAACATAATCAAACAGATCTATTCTAGCTTGCCAAATCTCTCCACACAGTTCAATGTCATAGTAAATCGATATTGATCTGCTCCAAATCTATTCTGTTTGTTTCTTTTGTTCCGAACCTATTCGCGATGCTATTTCATCACTCGAAAGAAGATGCTCTATTATCTTCACAAAACAAAAAAGTGCCTCGAGTGTCAAGCACCAAAGTATTATCTCTCTCTCTCTCGATTCATTTTGTTCGTTCGTTCGTGTCATTCGTTAATCCTCTTTGTTTTTCGCTTTCTTTTTCGAGATCAAAACAAAAAAAAAAAAAAAAAACAAAACAAATTCTCAAACAAAACAGATGGACGAAAAAAAAAATTTTTTTTTGATTGATCTTTGCTAAGATCTTGTTTGTCTAGTCTTTTTTTTTGTAACAATACGAAACAAAATGTCTTTGCATTGCCATCCGTTGATAATCCAGATTGTCCGAGAAAAAAAAAATCCACAATACCACAAGGTCTTCTTGTGATTCGAGGACACCGAGAGAGAGAGAGAGAGAGAGAGAGAGAGAGAATCGCAATCATTTCAATTAGTTATGATTGTTTTACGGATCAATCTTTTTTTTTTTACAAAACTATTTAATCTTAATTGTTTGCCATGAAATTCATTTTTCATTATCTAATTAGAGAAGAGAGAGAGAGAGAGAGAGAGAGAGAGAGAGAGATGGGAAAACAAAATTATATGCATAAAAAAGTTCAATGTTTCAATCTCGAAAATGTTCTATACCTTGGAGAAGATTATTATTACGCTTTCGATGACCATTTGTCCGAAGAATATTTAAATCATGGCCAATTCTAATCTCTTTCTTTTCGAAATTGATTGTGTTGTTTCCATCCAAAACTTCTTCGCCACCTCTTTGAGGCGAAGAAAAAGGAAAGTTTGAATTGAAAAAAAAAAAACAAAATCATATTCGATGTCGAGTAACACAACAAAAAAAAAGATCGAGACTTTGAATTGTTTCGAGAGATGCCAACACATTCACTAAATGTTCCAAACATCACTTCCTCCCTCCCCCTTCGTCCCGTTCGTAATGTTTTATGATTTAATTATTGGCCTATGAATGAAAATAAAAAAAAAAATTCCAGGTTAACTGCTACTGAGGTGGAAAAAAAAACAAAATAATTTTGTCTTCTTCGCCACCGAACGATTTGATTTTGTTGCAAAATTTTATTCGAAAATAATCTTTCTGTTCTCTTTCTCTCTCTCTCTCTCTCTCTCGGTGTCTTTCATCCTTAGCTCTTAATAATCTTTAATGCCCAAGGTCATCCATTCTCATCTAACCGATCGCCAATGAATGAAATAATCTTAATTGAATTTTGTTTTCTTTTTTTTTCTCGCTCTCTTTTCTCTTCATTTTCGTTTTAATGAAATTAACAGTGTTTCCCTTCTAGCTTCACAATCCATCGAACCATCATCACATTAATCATCGATTGATTGATAGATCTCTATAGTCATCGAGCTCTCTCTCTGTCTCTCTCTCTCCAATGCCATTGATTCCATTCAATTTGCATTCGGAATGGATCATGGAATTTGTTCAGTTCGAATCTTTAAATCATCGAAACAATAACAATCAATAATAATAACAGAGTTAATAATACAAAAATTTAAATATTATCAAGCTTTTCGAATCTTGTAAAAGATTGCGGTCGATTCATTTTGGAACAATTAATGGTGCCAGGATAAAAAAGTTCTCAAAAAATGGCTCCTTCTGGTGGATGCAAAACGGAACGATTTTTGCATCGAAAAAAAAACATGTGATGAATCCTTTTTTTTCACAGGTTTCTTCACAAGGTTCTATCATTTCACAATGAATCGATTCATTTGGAAAACTCAAAATCTTTTCTTTACCCTTAAGTATGCTAGAATTTTGTTCTTCGATCCATCCAAATGTAAGTATTCCAAAGGATTTCGATGTAATTCTATTGATCTATTTTTTTCGATTTGTAATTTTTGAATAGTTTTAGTGCATCGAACATTGCCAATATTGCAACCGATCTTCGACGAGATTGTTGGTGATCGCACTAGCAAACAATCTAGCTCAATCAACGAACTTATGAGTGATGGCTTTCTTTGGGGCGTTCCGAAGAAACGAAGAACTGCCGAAGTGAGAGTTCGAAGAAGATTCGGTGTCGAAAACTTTCCAGATACAGCTAAAATTCTAAGACCTCGAAATGATCTAGTCATATGCGAACGATGTGGTGATCATCATGAATACTATGCGATCTGTTACACTTGTTACAAGGTGATCAAAGAGGAAACCGATAAGATTAGAGAGACGATGAGAAAACAATCGGATCCAATGCAACCGAAAGAGAAAGAGATCTTTTTCAAATACGAAACGGATAAGTTCGAAGAGAAAGATCGATCTCGATTCCAAGTGATCGATATCGATCGACCTCGACCGCAATGGTTCTCTAGATATCTTCTCAGCAGAACGATAACGAACGAAGGTGATTATGATGATGTGCGATCCGAAGAGCATGTTGAAAATCGATCAAAGCAAATCGAAAAATCTTCAAGCGAAAAAACTTAACGAAACCGATTGTCGATTGTTCATTATGTTATTCTCATTGCTAAAAAATCAAAAAATAAATTCTCATTCAAATAATTTAATCTTTATTAAATTGAATTCGAATCAAGAGAATCATCGATCGAGAAAGTTCGAAAGAGAGCGGAAATCCCTTTTTTACCTGTTTTCCGGTTTCAAAATTTTTGATTTATATATCTATGTTATGAAGACAATGATTACTTTAATTATTATTATTATTAATATCATTAGAAATTCTCTGATCCATTCATTTTTTTAAATGATATGATTTACAATTAAAGAAGTAAAAGAGGAAGAAGAAGAAGAAGAAAAGAAACATTGCAAAGATATTCTCTTACTCGATTATGAATGAAAATGATGAAAATGATGTGTTTGGTTTCAACATTAATGATAACAATTCATTAGATAAAAGATGATATTTGGTTGTGGGTGTATGGGTTATGTGGGTGTGTTTTATTTGAATTAGTTTCAGCTTTGTTTTTCTCAAATGGAGAATATCGTTTTGCGTTTTTTTATTTTTTTTTTTGTATCGGAAATCAATTATTTCCGTGTGATTTCATTCGTTCAGGCATTCGTTGGTGATTCGTTTCGGAAATCGACAACTTAGTGATTAATTGAGAAGAAATTAAACTGATAATAAGTTGATGATAATCATGGTGATGATGATTATGAAACAATATTAGATCTGGTTAGTAATTTTGAGAGCTAATAGTGAGATGTGATTATCAAGTTGAAACAAATTTCGTAAAAAAAAAACATAGAAACAAAGAAACAAGAAATGAATCTAATCGAAAACAAAACTAAAAGAAGAAAAATAGAGAATTTGGAGCAATGAGGATGGCTTTCTTTTTTTTCTCTGTTTTTTTTTTTTTTGGTTGTGCGTCTTCATTCTTGCTTGTTGCAATCATTTGCTTCGGCTTAATCTCAATCCATCGATTAGTTTCCTGTCTGATGGAATTGATGCGATGGATGATGATTAATTTGATCGTTGGTGAAATAATTATAATTGTATTGTTGTACCGATGTGAAACTATAGTCTTTCTCTTCCGGTGGTCTATTGCCATATTTAGCTCGATTGATTGCGGCCAATTTCTCTCTAGCCTCGACTAATTCTCGTTCCTTTTTTAGGATTTCCTCACGTGCGACAATCTCTTGAGTGATACCTTGCACTCTTCGTTTGCTTATGATCAAACTTTGTTCCTCTTCTTGTTCGATAGCTTGTTGAGCGGCTCGAACAAGATTATCGGTGGCCTTTTTGACAGCATTGCCCGCTGCCTGCAATCGTTTCATAGCCTGCGATTCTGGATCAGCTTTCACTTTGCAAGCGACCAATAATTGCGCTGTCGAACTGGCCACTTGTTTTGCAGCCGAAATCAATTTCTCTTCACTAGCTTGTCCTAGAACCAAACTGTTGGCTGCCTCAACAAGACTATGCGTTGCGGCGGCGACATGTCTTGCAGCCGAAATCAAACCTTCAGACCATTGGCCATCATCTGATAGTTGAAGGCCATGAGATTGATCGACTTTGCCAGTGGCGACCAACTCTTTTTGAGCGTTCGATGCAGATCTAATCAGCATCGCTGTAGCCTGAGTGATCGATTTGGCAGCTTCTAATATGATTTCATCAAAGTTCATATCTTCATCGGGCAACTGAATGAATGAAAATAAAAAAAATTTAAATCAAATTGAATCACAAAACTTCGATTCACAAAACTCATCATTATTAGATTGAATACAAAAATTTCTCCACCGAAGCTATCATCGATGATTTGATCGATTGTTTGGAATATATGTCTGATTCTTGGTTGATCATCTATTTGATTTAATCACTCAACCAAGAATATCAAACATATCACCAAAAAATCGATTCCGTTATAGAAATCAGATAGCTTCGATAGATTTTATTTGATGAAATCTATCTCAAATGAATCTACATACTTTAATACTATTGATACGAGGTTGTAGATTGGCCAATTTTTGTGCAGCCATCTCGATAGATGATGCAGCTCCAAGCAATTCATTCTCAGCTAACACTGTTGGATCTTCAGGATCTACCCAATCGACATCTTTTAACATTTCCGCCAACGAAACTAATTCTGTAACCGATGTAGCGATCGTCCTTGACATAGTATATAACTGCTGTTTAGCTTCATGAGCATTCGTTGGACGTTGTAGAATGTGGAATATCATTTTTAATAATTCTTGATAATTTTGTGAACATTTTTTGCCAGCTTCCATGATTCTCATTTTAAGATCTTGACTGCCAGCTAAATTAGTGGCAGCTGATTTGCACACCTGCAATAGATCGTGTATTGCTTTTCTGCCCATATTGGCCACCACAATGATATCGTCTTGTTGGCTACTTGTGCCAGCAGCAACTGCTTTCGCTGTAGCTATCGTGACTGGCTTCGTGGCACGAATCAGATGCTCCGGGGTTACTTCTTGATTCACATACATACTGCCGCTTTCATAATTTCGAATCTCTCCTTCAATGCCATTGATTGTGGCTTCCAATGCTCGCGTGCCTCTCTGTTGTTCATCTTCAACAGTTTTCACTGTTTTCAACAGCGAAGTGACATTGGTCACCATCACCTATTGATTGATGGATTGATTGGAAGATGAAAGAACAGAAACAAATGAGAATTTTATGATCGATCGAATTCAAACAAAAGAATACCTTTGCAGAATCTTTCAAATGCATCATTGCTGGATCATTGATGTTCTTGCCGGATGCTGTTTTGGTTGCTTCGATCAATTCATTCAAAGCAATTGCAACATCTTTGATCGAATTCAATAACATCACTTGTGCTTCAGAATTGCTTGAGCCTAAAGTTGCTGCACCTTGTTTGACAGCGGCAGTCAATTGAGTGATGGTTGTGACGGCATTCTGTGCAGCATCAGCTAAAGCTTCTTGACTTGAAGCAGCTCCAGCCACTAGAGTTTTTGTATCTTCGACCAAAGTTCTGGCGGTTTTGAGAATTTCATCCTTATAGATCGCAAAAGTATCATCCGAGCATTCAGGATTCAAAGCGCCTGAATTAGCAAACAGTATCGTAGTATCGATATCGCTGATGATCCCTTGGACAGAGTTCGCGGCCATGATACAAGCCTGAGTTCCTCGTGATCCAGCTTGAAATGCCGCCAACACGAAAGAGCATTTTTCGGTAACATTTCTAACACTATCAGACAATTCGCGTTGACTATAAGTATCACCAGGATTCTCGAGACAAGCGCCAGCATTTTTGACACAATCAACGCAAGCTGTACCGAGTTCTTGTACGCTATTCTTAATGCGAGATGCAGTCTGTTAAATAAATCGAGTGCGATTAAAATTAGAACAATTTAATGAGCTTATTTGGAGTCTACCTCAATATTGCTTGTAGAGGCAGCCACACCATTGACATCGTTCGCTAGATTGGCATAGTTCTCTGATAATCGTGTGCACAACATACCCAATTGTGAAATTTGGGTTGCAGATTTAGCGTTCTATTGAGAACAAGAAAAAAAAAAGATTATCGAAGCTGTATCAAGTTACAGCATTAGCTTACCATATCTTGAGCGATTCGAGCTATCTCTTTGACATAGGCAACCATTCTGGTCTGATAATCTACATAAGATAAATCATCTGGACTCGGCCCATTCGAATACATATAGGTATCGATTCTAGTGATCGATTTGGTTAATTGTTCCACAATACTATTGACATGTCCTTCTTCCGATGCAGCCGATTGTAAAACGTTTTCATAGCTTTTGATTGCATTCTTAATATCAGCGCTAGAATCTTCAATTTCAGCATGCAACGATGAAGCTTTAGGATTTCCACCACACTCCTTGATCGCATAGACTAATTGCAATGTGCTCTCACAAACAGCTTTCGATTTATCTAAAATTTGATTCTGTTGTTTGTCATCCGGAATTTTCGATGCATATCCGATCGAGTTCGAAGTTAACAAATCAAAATATGAAATCATTTGTGTTACTGCATGGCCAAGTTTTTCAGCTTTCGATTTGCCAGCCACTCGTACCGGATCAATGGATTCTTTGATCTCCGACAATGAAGCACAGATCGCCTCTCGAAAACCTTTCAGATTGTTATCGTTGCGAACGTGCAACACTTTGTTGATCGCATCCAATGATGATTGATCTAGTTTCTTGATGCAATAACTGAGCTTCTCGAGCGCATCATCACACTCATTTTGTCCTGGCGATGCATCCTTGATTGAAGTGACCAACTTTTTAATCGAATTGCTCACATTTTTACTGTGATTAGCCAAAGTTTGCCATCCAGGAGAATCTTTCGGGTTGACTGCTAATGTTTTCGCCGACATGATCATGTTCGAAGAGGCATCAATGATCGACTTACCATACGTAGTGATTGGCTCTTGAGCTTGACGAGCTTTGATGCTGATCTCAGCAGGAACGGAAGCAAACTCCGGACTGCTAGCGAATGAAATCAAATTGTCCACTGATTCCAACAACGGTCTGGTAGCTTGTCGACAGCTTTCATTTATATTTTGTACATTCGATTCTTCTAATGGTTTGATTTCTTTGATCAATGTTGTGGTTGCGTTCGCGATATCCTTAGCAGATTGGACGAAATTTTTCCGATGGTATGGATTTTGCGTTCGGCTTGAAGCATTACGGCAAGCGTTGCACAAATTAGATGTGGATTGAGCGATTTCAGTCGCGCTACGAATAATTTCTTCTTTGCTTGCGTTTGGTGCAAGCAATTGTCGACAAGCGTTATCGATAGTTTCTTGCGATCGATTCAAGAGATTTATATCGATTATGCCTGGACGACCAGCGGTACTGGTCGGATCGGAAGCACCAACAAGATAAGCAGCTTGAGCAGCGCCTTCCAAAAGGCCGCAAACAGAATCGGAAGCCTCTTTAACTGATTCACCAAAGTTATCGTGCTCACTGTGACGAGCATAGTTTGCGATGCCAGTCATTGCATCACCGAGTTTGCGACTTTTCTCTGTAACCAATTCCAAACATTCAAAATAAGTAGAATCGTTTAGCTGAACGCAAGGATTTTCAAGATAAGATCGCATCATTTGAATATTTTGTATAGCTTGATCACATTCTTTTTGGCCTGGAGCCGAAAGAGAGCAGACATCAAGAAGATTGCTAATGCTTTGAGTGACCGATCGAGCAGCAGAAGCTAATTGTCCAGAATTGGAACCACTTGGATCCGATGAAACAGTTTTAGCTGATGATAAAAATCGACTCGATGAAGAAGAAAGAGCCTCCAACGAGGACATAATTTGCGATTTGACAGCAGAATCATTTGTCTGGCTGGTGATCTCTGAGCCAAGATTGAATAGATTCGAGTAATGCGAACTGAAATTTTTCGATGCTGTCGCCAATTTCGATGGATTTCGACTGCACTCGATAACTTCGGATGTTGCTTCATTCAAACGTGCAGCAGCATCAGCGATTCCATTTTGTAGTTCCGCGTAGGATTTATGCGAATAAAGATTACCATAATTTAGATTACGTGTGCTATCATTGATTAACCGTATAGATTCATCAACATCTTTGTGGCTCGGTAGACAAGTCACACAGTTTTGTAAAGCATTCGATAATGATTTAGCAATATTTGTTAATCGCTGATGTCGTTCCGAATCTTGTTGATTCTCTAATGACCAACGAATCTCTTCGAACAAAGTAATCGATTGCTCTAAGATTTGATTCGAATGATCCAAAACTTGCATTTGAACATCTCGATCTGTTGATGTGGAAGCAACGCCACGTGCATTCGAAGTGAGATTTCTCAAAGAACTTGTAACATCTCTTGAAGCCGTAACAATATAGTCATGTTCACCTTGTGAAGTGGCACTTAACAATTGTGCCATAGCAGATGCTACAGATTTGCAAGCTGCATTCAATCTAGTCGAACATTGATTGAAATCATCATCGGGCAACGGTTTTAGATTGTGCTTCAATGCAGCCATTCGACATTCAGATAGTTCGATGTTCAATTGACGGATGTTATCGATCGCAGCATCTATTTCGTTCATGTAACTCGAAGATTCTGATGCTTTATTCAAACAACTTCGCAAATCAGATAAAGATTCAGCTAGTTGCTGAGCTGATTGAGTCAATTGTATTGAGGCCGATTTATCGGTTATGGTGGGTGAAGATGATAACGATACATTTGCTAAACGTGTGGCGGGCATTATAAAGTTTTTGCACGCGTTTATCATTTGTGATTGCTTGCTAGAATTGTTCGGATCGTTTTGGTAGGCCTTGATGCTACTAACTACAGGCGGAATGGTACCATTCACTTCGCGACAAATCTGATTCAATTCATTTTGATTGTGAGTGTTCTGGTTGTATGGACTAGATCCATGCACTGCAGCAATATTTTGAGTAGCCATCGCTGTAGCGTATTTCGCTGTCGATTCCAAACGACTCATTAATTTCTGTTTTAAAGCGTTGCTTGCAGCCGAGTTGGTAGCATTGCGAAGATCTTCAGCAGCTGCCCTCAAAGCAGCTTGCGATCGCGAATCGTTCGGATTGGTGGCACAACCTTTAGCCGCTTCAACAAGTCTTGAAGTGGCATCTGCCAAATTTTTCGCCGCAGACAAAAGTCTATCTTGAATCGCAGAATCTGGTTGTGTTTCAGCTTGTCCCTTGATATTCTGGATCAATTGAGAGGTTGCTTGAGCCAAAATTTTTGCTTGCTTCACCATTTCGGAAGCATCACCAGTACTGCTAAACAATCGATCCGTGGCGTCAAGTATGGTGTCAACTGCTCCATCATCACCAGCTCGACGTTTTCGTAGACCAGTTCCACCCAAAGATCGGACATAATTTAAAAGATTGTTCAAAGCATCGTTTACATCATTCGCGGCTGATTTAACTTCACCATTTAGTTTAGGATCGCGAAGAGAATCTTGACAAACTCGAGTGATTCCATCGACTGCTTTGCTAACTTCTTTCGAGGCATCAATGATCTGTTTCTGACAATTCGGACTTTGAATAGTGGGAGCGACCACTTTGGCACAAGAAACCAATTGCGAAGTTGCCAAAGCACATTGTGTTGCGGCACTAATCACACGATTTTTGGCAGCTTGATTATCACATCTCGATGCAACATCTTTTGCTTTTCGAACAAGCTCAGCGGTAGTGTTAGCCACTGGTTTAGACAAACTAAGAAGTGTGTCTGATACTTCTCTATCAATGTTGTCATCATCTATATTGTGAAGGACACTATAGGTTGCATCACTGATTTTGTTTGCTGCAGAAATTAGATTCTGTCTAGGTACATTGTTCGATGGTTCAGCAGCTCGAAGTAAGTCAGAGAAAGCATTGCATAGATTACGGGCTGCATTCATCAATTTATCACCGCGATCATGATCGTCAGTCAGAGCAGCGATAACTTTTACATCTTTGGCCATAGCTGGTAGATTAGTTGTGATAGTATTGATGGCCGCACCCAAAGCTGGATGATCAACTTCTTCTTCGGGCACTGAGGTCAAAGTTAGAACTTGAGCGGTGGCAGCATTCAAAGCGGCCATCTGTGATGAAACAGTCTCTTTTTTGACATCTAATTGGTCTTGTTTATAGCCCAAATCAGGCCCATATTCAGGTATCGTAGCTTTAGAATTTAATTCATTTAAAGCTTTCTGCACTGCATCTTGTCCGGTACCGATCGTTCCAAGTAACGCTCGTTGAGGTTCAGATAGACCGGTTTGAAGGTATTTAGGATGTTGGGCAGCCATCACAGGCGATTGAGTCAATGGAGCAGCGGATTGTGTCATTGGAATTTGTTTGACTTCTGGCACTTGATCGACTTTCAATACTTGAGGTCCACTTGTACCACCGGTTCTAATCACGCCAGGCATTGCGACATCCTCGATGATCGGCTTCGATGGTTTAGCATCGGGCTGATGCTGCATGATTGTTGCTTTCGATGGCGAAACACTATCTTCAATCATGGCCGATCCTTCATCACCGTCGATACCGAAATGGTCTTTAGCTTTCTTACGCTTCAAAATGATATCGATGTAACCAGCGATCAATTTAGCGATTTGTTCACCTTCAGTAGTTTGCACTGAGTAGTAACTATCAGAATAATCTCCAAAATCTAAAGTGAAACTATTCGGTGTTGGAGCCCAACGTTTCACCGTAGTCAAAGGCCATGTTTTAAGAATCTCTTTCGTCTTCTCATCGAGTCGTAGAACGCTATCTTTAGTGACACCCAACAATCTAGGTGTTAATTTATTCTTATCTTTCATTTTTTCTTTGACCAAAAAGAACGTCACTCCATAGGTTTTCAACGATCGAGCTAAGGTTACGTATTTCACTTTGGCGTCAACATTATTCAAACCAGAACAGGAACGATGTTCAGCGAAAATCCGTTTCTCAACATTTTTCTGCTTGATATAGTCTCTTGGTAGAAAATTTTTCAAATCTAAAAATCCAGATTTGTGTTTTGTTTCGATGTAATCACCGTATTCTGTTTGACATTGAAGACCGGCAAATTTGCAAGCTTGTTCCAATGTGACCGGATGTGTACCATTAATAATCGCATCACGAGTTTGTACGTATAAAAGATGTAATTGCATCGGATCTCTTGAATCAACATTTTGATCGGAGTAGAAAAATTTTCTTCGAAAGATCAAGGTCGTATTTGGTCCGATACCTTGCTCTTCTAGCGTTTTAGAATGATCAATCCAATTCATATCGTCATCAGTTTTTAGTTTTCGTTTCAATTGCTCCATTTTTTGATCCGCTTTATTCTTTCGAAGAGTCGATGATCTCATCATCGTTCCATTAAGAGTACCATTTAAGGTGCCATCATCAAGGCCCTCGAATTCTCTAACTAGCGAATACTCTTCATAGTTTGCCACACCTTAGATAGTTCAAAAATGGAAAAAAAATTAAAGAGAAAAATCAAACAGTCAAATAAAAAAGACCTAATTTATCACAAATGGTCGGCATCAATTTTTCAACAGGCTGACTTTCATCAACAATTATGGTTTTGATCGAATTATCTAACAGACGAACTTTCAACGATCTCATTTTGTTTCGAAACTCGAGATTATCATCATCTCTTAGGAGATAATATTGTAGTTCACGATCTGGATCGAGCCAAAATCCAGTTTTGATGCCGTTTTCGATTTTAAACGAGAACAATGCATAGTCTAGAAAGAGTTTTAACAGAAAGAGATAATTTCAAATAATAAAATTTATGCTATTCAAAACAAAAAATTAAATTTATAATAACCTTTATCTGAAACATTAATATTAGCTTTTCGTTCATTTTGTTTCATACAAATCTCTTCGATCGCTTTCTTTACGGTCCAAGAATCATCGAATTGTATCTTTTTGTTGTAACCTTCTTGGCTACCAGGAAAATGTATCCTTAATGATATCTTAGGCATTTTTGATTATCGATTTAGATTTTCAACAAAAAATTCAATACAAAATATTATGATGATGTTTCAATGTTTATAGTGGTAAAACAAATTTAACAATAAAAATTTGACAAATATCAAACATCAATGATCAACAAGAAACATTGGTATTGAAAAAAAAATAGAATAACAGCAATAATTGCTAATTTATTGTTTGATTATGGCGAACAAAGATAATGGCAATTTTGATTTGGTTCATTTCCGGTTTGATATTCAAGTTGAGTTTTCCGGTTTAGGGTAACGTTTTATTTATTTTTATTTTTTGTTGGATTTTTTTTCACTTCTTTCGAAACAAAGAAGGAAAATATGACAGATTATTGATATGTCTTGTCTATCTGTCTGTAAATTGCAATCTAAACGAATCGATCAAGGCGAATTTATTTCTCTCACAGTTTAGGCGATATAGATGAGGATAACGATGATGGTGTATCGTTGCTGATGATGGTTTTCTAAAAGGAAAACGACAAAGAACAATGAGAAATAATTATTAATTTGAAATTAAATGAATTCAATCATTGAAGCAAATGAAGATGATGGGTTAAGGAAAAGAACGAAATGTGATCGGAAAGAGTTGGAGAGAAGTTGATTAATTGAGCGAACGATTTGCTAGATTTGGGATAAGAATTGATTCAAAGGACCGATCATCATCAATGGGGCCAAACACAATCAGATTGAAAAGCAAAGATCAATCGAGCTCAAAAAGGGTAACCGATTTGATTCTAGAATCCCAAAAAAAGCATATTGGAATCCATTTAGATAGAGAGAAAAAAAAATTGAAGAACAACAAGCAAACAATAAAGATAATAAAATTGAAGATCAAACAAACGAGGAGAAGAAGAAGAAAGATCCATTGGGGGGCAAAAAACATCGGGAAAGATTTTGAAAAGTAAAGCTAGACACGTGCTAACTTTGTCCCCGAAAGAAATTCTATTCAAAATTTACAGACAACAAAAACTATTCGACCGTGTGTCTGTCTATTGTGCTGATGATCTTCATCATCATCATCATCATCATCAACATCAACATCATCGTTGCCGCGATCATCATGGATCATCAAGTTTTTAAAAAGCATCAACTAGCCTAAGTGCTTTTAATGAATGTCAAACGATGAGAGAAGAGAGATGACAGAAATGTCGAAAAAAAAGGCGAACGAAAATACGATCGATTGAACAATGTTTATCATTGCGCAAAAGAAAAAAAAAAAAACATCGAACAAAACAACGATGAAATAATTCAATTATTTTTTTTTTCTTTCTGGTCCGAATTCAATTCGATTCATCATCATCATCATCTCGCTAGCTCATCACTTTCTCTCTCTCTCTCTCCGCACACCAATCGGATCGATTCGGAATCGGAACAGATCGGATCGGATGGGCCGCTCGACAAAGACTTTTGACTTTTGTTCGTTCGGTGTTGTCGATGTCTCTGTGTTGATGCTCAAACAATCGAATCGACAACAACAACAATAAACAGACAATCGAATCGTTTTCATAGATCGAGAGATGGAGAAAAAAAAATCGCAACATTTATGAGAAAACATTGAGAAAAATCCATTCTGAAAACAAAAAAGAAAAAAATTCTCGATCTAATAGAATCATTCATTAGATTCAATCATTGAAACATTTCGACGGAGAGAGATTCATAGCGAAAAATGGCCCTCCATCCATCACCCTCCTCAAGTTGGATCGATTAGTTGCTATTTTCAAAGAGCAAACAAATTTGATGGGCTATCCATTCTTATTGATGCGATTTGGATTGTAGGAAAAGAAAAACAATTAATTCGAATCGAAATGGATGCAAACGAAGATCTCGAAAAGATTGGATACATTCTCTACAAAGAAAACAAAAAAAAAACTTTTCAATTAGATCGGTGGTGTATGCGTAGATATTGTTGCGGACGTAGCAGAATCCATCAAATAGATTGATTCAAATCGATTGCTTGGAACAGAAACCCTTTTCTAGTTTTTGTCGATTAGAAAATGATTTCGAAAACTTTTGTCCGAACGAAAAAAAAAATAATAATAATAATATTCTCATCCATTAGACTAGTCTAAGATCTTATGGTTCGCTCGGTTATGAAGAGCAGACAGAGAGAGAGAGAGAGAGAGAGAGAGAGAGAGAGAGAGAGAGAGCAAATCTATTGGCTGATGCGGAACGATTCCGATTCCCAAACAAACAATCGAGAGAGAGAGAGAGAGAGAGAGAGAGAGAGAGAGAGAGAGAGAGCAAACGAAACAATTGTCATTGTTTGTCGTAAATCGTTATCGCATCGATCGATTGAGAAGATTTGGACATTCGCATAAAAATTCAAATCGAAAGGAAGAGAAAATAGACGACTGGAGGAGAACAACAATATCAAACGAAACTAAACTGAAAATTTAAAATCGTAACAACAATTAGACATTGCAAATCATTATGAGAGAATAGAAAAGAAAAGAAACGAAAGAAAGAAAAGAGATTTTTAATTGAATTAGAATCAAATAAGATTTAGATATTGGATGATAATATTCATTGCAAAAATATAATCGTTCATTTGTCCATGCTTATATTTATGTGTCTCTGTGGGTGTGTGAGTGTGTGTTAGTGTTAGTGTTAGTGTTCCAATATCGAGCAAGCAATCACAGACATTCTGGTGCACAAAAAAAAATCAACGGAACCAAAAAACAAAAAAAAAGAAAAATGCATTCCCATTGTAAAGAAAAAAAAATAATAATAATAAACCAGAACAAAATTTTTCTCAAATTTTTTTTTTTGGTTTGATACAATTCCATCATCATCATCATCATCATACCGATTTGTTTGATTGATTTGTTGGATCGATTCGAATCCATAGCTTATCTCAAACGATTCGTTGCTGTAGTTGTTGTTGTTGTTGGTGTTTAGATCCATTTTTTTTTGACTTTGATTTGTTATGAGAAAAAAAAATTGTGTCGAACGCTCAAGGAACAATTTTTTGGAACGAAATTTGGAACCAAAAAAAAAAAATCACAGCGACGAAAAAAAAACCACACCAAAGAAGAGCTAATCTGAACAGTGAATGAAATGAATTCGATTTCAATTCGAAATCTAACTAAGATCAAATTGATTCTTTCTTTTCTTTTCTTTTTTTTTGTCGCTAATTTCGAAATCAATCTGGGTTGGTTTCTTCGAAAGAAGAAAAAGAAAGGTATACACATTTAGTGTTTGCTTTTTTGTTCAGAGATCAAAATTGAGCTAAGAAGGCTGGGACTCTGATGGAGATGTTTTTCATCTCTACGCTTACCGAAATTCTCTCGGTGATTGCAGTGATTGGTCCGTGTTCTTTTTTCTCTTTACGCTACCGAAATATAGTCAATGAAACATTGATTCTTGGATCGAGGAATGCAGTACGATATAAACGTACACACACACACACACACACACAAATATTCCACAATGGAGAGAAAAATCTGATCGTATCAAGTACCAAATTATATAGACCAGAATGAATGAGACCTAGAAATAGGAACAGAGAACAAGAGAGAGAGAGAGAGAGAGAGAGAGAGATTTCTTAAGGAAGTTTCGCTAAGGACCCGAATCGAACATCTAAAAGAGAGCAATCGAACGATGAATGGATTTTTTTTTCCTTTACGATCCTAGAAACAGGCGGGGCGTATTCTAATTGCTTTAAACATTGAACGTTTCATTTCAATTCAGTTGAGATTGGGGACCAATTCTGTACGCTCCAGAGAAATGAAAAAGAAGAGAGGCGGTTCTATCTTTCTATTCCGAGTAAATTCAATAAAATTTATCCCAATCTAGAATAGCTATGATCTAGGTCCGAAAGATTCAGAGGAAAAAAGAATCCAATGAAAAATTTAGCCATTAAAACATTCTTAGATTGTCCAACAAGAAAAAATAGAAGCGAAATATTAATAATTTTCTTTGAGATTGAAAAACATAAAAAAAACGATCGGACCAAGAAGAAAGTTCAATGGACAAATGTCTCTCTCTCTCTCTCTCTCTCTCTCTCTCTCTCTCTCTCTCTCTCTCTCTCTCATCGATTGATGCAATGAAAATTTGGGTCCAATTTTTCGTTTTTTTTTTATGTCTACGCATCGATCGAGAAAAATGCGACGGAAACGGAGAGACAAATAGGATTTCAAAGTTGTTCGATAAGGATCGCTAGACTCTAACCAAAGCTGTGATGTGAGATTTTAGTTTGAAATCGACCGAAAAGTTAGAACATTTTCATTACGGATATGAGATGACAATAGCCCTAAGATTTTCCCTCATCCCCCACTCTCCTAAAAAAATCATCAACGACAAAGAATCAAAACGATGATAGTGTATGTGATGGTCATTAAACTATCGGAGCAAACTGGAGTTAAATTCTATTCACACTTCGTAACAAACGAAAACGAGATCGTATGAATTCCATTGACCACCAACGAGATCATTTTGGTGAGATTCGTGAATGATCTTACAATCATTCCATATTATTGTCGTTATTCAATTTGATTCTCTTTAAGAATCCATAGGAAAAAAAGCACATCAAATTATTTTAGGCTCGGAAAATTGTCTCAATCGGACCGAAAAACTTTTTAAAAGCAATGACAAACTTATGACAGCATCGAATAAATTTAGATCGAGATTTTTTTTTTTTGGTGAAGAAAAAAAGTATCCCAACAATCATTATGAGAGCCAAACTTTGATTTTTTTTTTCTCTCTCAATCTAAATTTCTACTTTCAATCTTGTGGTCGCCTCATTAGCAAAAAAACGATTTAATTTGAAGTGTTAGGCAACAAGAGTTCTTCTTGATCGAGGCAACGATCGAAACAACGAGGTAATTAACAACGATTGTGGTGAGATGATGATGATAGCTTTGAGATTAATTTCTAAGAATTAGAAGCCAAAAAAAAATCAAATCAAATTGCTATTCAAGTTAGATTCAAATCTGAAGTGCTCTTTCTCTTTCGATTAAAAAAACTTAGGTCCGATTTTAGATCGAAATACTGATGTGGATTGAATGCAATCAATCTGATGAGATTGATAGATACACTTATCTTGTTCCCCTACAACCTACCCCCTCCCCCCCCCGAAGAGATATGTGATTAGAAAGTAATGAAGATAAAAACTAAAGCCTAGAACTAGAATGAGATCAAACAACAAAGAAAAACATCCGAAAACAAGTAACAATCTAGCAACAACATTTCTAGGACCTTCGAGAGAGAGAGAGAGAGAAAAAAAAAGAAAAATTATTAATAATAGTCTCACTATAGTAGCGAATCTAATCGTTTTTCGAAACAAAACAAAACAAAACGAAAAAATAGACAAATTCTAGAGGTCCTAGAAAAATCTATTAGCATCGAAAAGATCGGTTTTGATTTTAGGTTAGAAAACTTTTCTTGTTCTAGATTCTGGTGTTCCAAAAAAAAAATCGTTCCATCATTCGCTCTCTCTCTCTCTCTCTCTCTCTCTCTCTCTCTCTCTCTCTTTTCCTTTCTTCGCTTGAAACAGCTCAATCTTTCTCGTTGAATTTCATCAATCGAATAAAAATGATCTTCTCAAGCATGTCGAATCGAGAATGAAGCTCTTTCTCTCTCTCTGTGATCTTCTCTAAATTCTTCTTCTTCTAATAGCTTTAGCTATTAGAATGTAGCTGTATTTTCATTTAGAAGAAAAGCATTTTGGTTTCGGTTTTGAATCGAATCGATTTTTTTTCTCTCTCTGTTTTGTTTTGTAAAAGTTTGAAAGTTTTTCTTTATTTTTTTTCCCTCTCATCCGTTTCGTCTAGCATTGATTGATATCGAAAATTGAATAGAGATGAAGATGGTTAAATCATTCTCTACGATAGCTAATGTTTAGTGTATCGATCCAAAATGGATTGACTAATGATGGTCGATGATGGTGATGATTTTTTCTTCCCCAATGATTCTTCTTCCGATTTATTCAAAATCAAGATTTCGAAGAGAATCGTGACGAAATTTCGATGCAAAAATAATGAGAATATACGACCGAAACTGAAAAGGATCGAGATCTGAACACAGATAAAAATTATGATTATTGAGCAAACTTTTCGGTGACTTATGGATTTATTCTCTCTCCAGAATGGGTTCATCATCCTAGACACAGAGAGTGAGAGAGAGAGAGAGAGAGAGAGAGAGAGAGAGAGAGAGAGAGAGAGAGAGAGAGAGAAGAAAAAGGAACGGAGAGAAAAGAAAAGAGCGGAACAATAAAAACGAGATCTCATTCGTAAGAAAAATGAACGAATTTTGTTTTGAGATGATGAAATCGAAGAAAAAAAAACGAAAACAAAAAATAAAAGAGCATCTCTATCGTAGCAAAACTTGGACAGCTACTGAAAAAGAGACCCCACACACCACCACCATCATCATCATCATCTAGAATTATGAGCAATAGAATGGAGTCGAAAAAAAAATGAAAATTGAGATCCGGGACCGATCCGAGAGCGAACGAACGACCGACCGACCGACCGGGAATCATTGACAGATGGATATGAAACTTGGATGAATGAATAATTTTTTATATTTTTTTTTCTTTTTGATGGCGAATACCATCAATTCAATCTCTCTCATTCTCTTTCATCCAAATAGAGAATTGAGAAATAAGAAAAAAAAAGCAATAAGAAGAGAATAATAAACGCACACACACACACACATACACAAACAACGCGCGGCTCATAGGGCTCCAAAGAAATAGAAAGACAAAACCCAAACAGATAGATAGGATAGAAAGATTTGTGTGCGATCAAACCAAGCAATGAAATGAAATGAATTGAAAAGAAATGATTTTGAACATACACATACACACACACACAAATAAAAATTATTCTCTTTACCCTAGCTCTCATTAAAGTAATTGATGTTATAGTCAATGATAATTTTTTCGTTTGGAACGGGGGGGCGAAGATTTTTAGACATTTCAGACCGAGAGAGAGATAGAGAGAGAAAGAGAGATGTTCTCATCTTTTGGATCTTGGATCGCTCACATCATTGAATGATGTCTCTTTATCTAATAAAAAAAAAAAAAAATAAAAAATTCTGCTAATATCATTGTACTAAAATCTTAGGGTTAGTTGATAGTGTTCTAGGAACATTGGCAACAAAGAGAGAATGAAAATGCAATTTTGAATTGAATCATAAATTTGATTGGCTTCTTGGTCTTCTATGCGCTCAAGTTTTACTAGTTCCAGAATAGCAACACCATTAACAACAGCAACGAAGACGATGACGACGACGACGATGACGATGGAAAAACAATATAACTAAGAAGATCGATTCGAGACCAGAGTCGACCAGGGTATCGAACGAATCTGAAATACAGACCCAAAAATCACAATGCCTTAAACATTTTGACTTTTTTTTTCTTTTCTGATTTCATTCAGAAACTTTTTTGATCGTTTTTTTTTTGTTTTTTTTTGAAATCTCACTAAAATTATGACAGTCATGATTGAAAATCTCTACTATTAATCAAATTTAGATGAATGAAGAGAGATTTTTTTTTTTTTTTTTTTTGATGAAATTTAGATTAATGAAAGATGTTTGTTAATCAAGACAAACAAATCTTTTCCCAAGCAAACAAACCCTATTCGATGTAGCGTTGGTGTTGAAGATAGATTGGAGAAATGTTTCAAAAAAAAAAAAAAAATGATTCATTGGATAGAGAGAGAAAAACAACATTCAATCTAGAAATTATCTATCAAAATGAAAAAAAAATGATATGAACCCCGTCTCTGACACCCACCACAATCCTATTTAGAAATTGGAGCAAAAAAAAATGAGATCAATCGAAACGATCCGGATAGAACGAAACGGAAATCTTTTTAACAATCTAAAGCTCCAATTCTATTGGATTAACCTTTGAGAAGAGAGAGAGAGAGAGAGAGAGAGAAGGAGAGCAAAAACATATCATTTTATCCTCATCATCATCATCATCATCATCGAACCTTTAAGGTTTAGATTTGTTGAAACTTTAAACTCATTGAATATTCAAAGCAATAAGAGAATAAATGGGGGCAATAATTGGAGAAAGAAGAGAAGAGAAGGGAAGGAGAGAAGAGATTCTACTTTCATAGATTCATAGACACACACACACATATATATCTGCAGATGAAAAAAAAACATCTAAATCCATCGATAATTTTCAATTACTTTATATGGAAAAATTGAGACAGACAGAGAAGAGAAAAGAGAGAAAAAGTTCATAAATTAAACGATTCATATCGCCGGTTTTTATTTTTTACTTCACCGAATCTTACTTCTAATCTTCTTCTTAGCTTAACTCATCGAATCACTTAACAAAGTGAAAAAGGATAGTAGAATTTAAGAACGAGAGAGCTAAACATCCGAGAGAGAGAGAGAGAGAGAGAGAGAGAGATTCGAATCACATACAACCAACACATCGATTTCTCTTCTTTCATCGAAGCGGAAAAGAGAAGGGAAACAGCAACCACCAACACAAAAAAAAACATGGAACATTTTTATCTTTATTCTCAAGTCTCAAGAAAAAAATAGCTTCTTTTTGGATTGAATTTTTTGGTTTCATTCAAAAAATTATTCTTCTTTTCTTTTTCTCTCATTTAGATTCCAAATAGAAATCTAAGCAATCAAATCGAATCTTTTGAGAGAGAGAGAAAAAAAATATAAGAGAGCTATCAATTTATCGAAAATTTGCAATCGAGAAATCAACAACAAATTTGTCTGGCATCGTTTCCCAATTTTATCTTCTCCACTTTTTTTTCATTCAGGCTACTACTAGTATACTGAGAGAAAACTATTGAAGTTTAAAATCAAACACCTACAATATTTATCCTAGAAAACGACAATTATCGTAAGAAAAAGATCGCTTTGAAATGGAACAACAATGTCACATTCGATCGAAAAAAGAGAGAGAGAGAGAGAGAATATTGGATAAATTTAGAATCGTTTCACTTCAAGACTAGACTATGCGGGAAGGGGAGTGCTCTAAGAACTTTGAGAATTAGTTCATTTTTTGTTTGTTACAATCTTTTTTTTTTTTTTTGATTCTTGCCAACAAATACAGTGAAAAGATATAATTAATCATTGATAATCAATTTGTGCTAGGATAGAGAGAGAGAGAGAGAGAGAGAGAGAAACAAAACATAAGATTCACTTACTTCCGAATCGTTCGTTTTGATTTTGAGCGCATAGAATAGAGTGTAAATGACATAGATCAGCACAAAGATGATGACTATGATCAAGAATATTCGGAACATTTCATTCTGTGTTCTGTGATTCATCCAGATCAATGTTTAAGAGCTCATTTCTCGATTTCAGAGCAATAGAATAGGTTGTTGTTGTCTTTATTTTCTTTTTTTTTTTGGTTCAATTCTATGCGATCAATTAGTTCACTTTTGCATTCAGAAGAGTTCAAATCTTGAACAATCATTAAAGAATGAAATCTAGAACATAAAATGATAAGTAGAAGGAAAAGAATCCAGGTCATTAATTTTGGTTGAAAAAAAAAATTCTGTTGAGAAGAATAAAAACGGGACCGCGTAGAGAGGGGGGGAGAGGAGAATTGATTGCATTGAATGAGAGAATCTTCGATAGAAAACTAAAACACTAGCAATACTTCGAGATGGATGATAACTTCATCGACAGAGGTAATTTGGTAGAACAATATGAACAATAATCTGGCTGTTTTCAAGCAAAAAAAAAAGCGATTGATAGATTGAAGTTGACACTTTTGTTGCGATCAAAAATTTCAACATCGGCACATTGAAAAACAGAAAAAATACACCGATTCAGAAAGAGAGAGAGAGAGAGAGAGAGATGGAGCAGAGAGATTAACTTGTCTTATCGCGCACGGCAAAGACAAGACTAAGCTTCAAATGCTACAAGACTATCCATCAGCAATAATTATCGAAATTGAAGAGAATTGGAGAGATAAAGTCTTTACCATCGAATCTTGATGATAGTGAGAGAAAATTTCCGTGGGCATTGATCGAATTTTCTCTTTCTCTCTCTCTCTCTCTCTCTCTCTCTTTCGCTCTGTCCAACTCTCGATCGGAAAGGAAAGCGAACAAGATGGAACGAATTTCGGATGACCATAAATAGTCAATCGAACGGATCTTGTCGATGTTTGTCTTGTTGATGGTGTTTGTATCAAACACCATCAATGATCACTAAGTTTATCAACGAAATCTCGAAAAGAATTCTCTCTTCTCCTTTCTATTCTTTTTGTTTCTTATCTAAGTTTTCATTTCGAAACCTTTTAATGTCTCTCTCTCTCTCTCTCTCTCTCTCTCGAACTCTTTGAATTTGAAAACAAAACAACCACTGTGAAACAATATGACCATCTAAGGATGTTTTTGTATGAATTCTCAATGAATGGATCGAAACGATTAGAGAAATACAAAAAGAAAAACATCGAACGATAGAGACAAACTAAGCTCGATTTGGTTTAGCTGGAACGAATCAAAAACAATCTTTGAGACTTACAAAAAGACTAGAAGAAACAGCAAGGATTTAGATTGTGCGAACATCGACATCTAAACTATTATCAAATATGGTTTGATTCATAAAAACAGAGAGAGAGAGAGAAATAGCATTTAATTAATAACGAAATGATTGAAATTAATTCAAACTACAACGATGTTGTTGGTGGTGATGATGGGAATGGTTTTGTGATAGAGATGGTGAAAAAATTTAAATGAATGAAACCTACACAAAAATTTTTGGACCATCATAGATTGTGGCGTATAGATTGCTTGGAACAACTAACATTGTATTTAACTCTTGATTCAATTCGATTCGATTCTTCATTCATTCATTCATTCATTCATTCATTTATTCTTACAATTTTGATTTCACTCGATTGCCTAAATTAGAAATATAATAGTTTTTGTTGCGTAGAGAGAGAGAGAGAGAGAGAGAGAGAGAGAGAGAGAGAATAGTACTTTTGCAATAGTAGTTCCGGTTCATCAATTTAATGATGTTCACTATGACAGCATCATCATCATCAACATCACACCGAACCACACCAAAATTAAAAAAAAAACAAAAATTTTGTTGCCTATGGACACACATTGAACGTGGTGGTGGTGATGATGATAATGATGATAATTTCAATAATCTGAAATTATTGTAAAATTAATCAAAAAAAAAAAAAAAAAACAATCAAATGAGAATCGCATCCATTCTCCATAAAGCTTTCCGGTTCACAATCTTTCTTCGTTAGCTCTACTTACAAAACAATGGTAATTCTTACTTCTAGTTCGGAAATAATAATCAAAAAAAAAAAAGATAATTCAGAGAAGACGAGCTCTGAAGAGTATGAAGAATCTTCAAAATTCTTCTGGTGATCATAATCGAAGCGGGTGGTAAATCCACCACATCTTACCCGATGTGGACTCTCGTTCGCAATAAGCTTTTGGGATTCATTGCTTGGATAAAAAGTTAAACTGCACATTTACTTACTTCGAATGAGCTTTGAATCGTTGAAAGTTTCGAGAGTAAATTAAAAAATTAATTTGTATGGCAAAAACATATCATCAAGACTATTATCATTATTATTATTTTTTTTTGTTGGACCGCGTTGGGGACCGCGTAAGGAGCGAGAGAGCGAGCGAAGATAATGAAAGATTTGATTTCGAATGAACAAATGATAATATTCGTTTTTTTTTTTTTTGGGAAAAAAAGGCTATTGAAAAGCTTCAAAAAAAAACGACGGTCTGATGAACATTTAAAACAACTGAATCACATAAAATTTGGAGATTTTTTTTTTTATTTTCTTCTTCCGCGATTTTGAAATCAAAAAAAGCAGAGAACTGAATGGAAACACAATCACTTGATCAGATTCTATCAATCGAGCTCGATCACAATCAAATTCGATTGATAAATTTCTTCGATAAGATTCATCGAGCCAATTATCAATAGATAGATAGATAGAGAGGACAAAGAGATCAATAGTGATCGGTTTGCGGTGTTGCGTAACGAATTTTGAGGCCGATTACAGTGAAATAGATCGAAATCAAGATAAACTCAGTCCCTAGGGAGTTAGAGATAGCGTGTAGAGCAACAAAAAACTCAATGGGGCCCTTCCGGATTGTTGAGTGAACAAAGTTATAAAAGAATTGGCGCCTAATTTTAGGAATCTCTAGCGTTCGTTTCACACTGAAAGATGAAATGCAAAGAACAAAAAAAAAAAAAAAAAACAATCTATGAGTACGTTACAGTGACGGACGCACTTCAGCACAGCAATGACTAGTTTTTAGATCTCTCATTCTCATTAAGCACCGCTTTTTTTTAGTGAAAGTTTGCGAAAACAAAATTCGATGATCGAAAGAGAGAGAGAGAGAGAGAGAGAGAGGAATAAGGCGAATCAAACAGGCGTCTCTTTCTATATCTCGGTTGAATTTGTTTTTGGGTATAGTCTCCAAATCTTCATCTATTTGAAGATTTTCACATCTTCCCAATATCTTTCTCTCTCTCTCTCTCTCTCTCTCTCTCTCTCTCTCTCTCTCTCTCTCTCTCTTTCATTTCCACCTTTCAACATCGAAGAAGCGATTGAATTCTTTGCTTAAATCGCAGGATTATTCTCGAAGAGAAAGAGAAGAGAATCTGTGTGTGTGTGTGTGTGAGAGAGAGAGAGAGAGAGAGAGAGAAAGGATGTTTGATGATGTTTTTTGTCTGTTTTGTCAATCATCATCATCAAACAATCATCAACAATCACTAGCCTGAGCAATCCATATATTTGTTGTTGTTAGGCTTCTTTATTTTGAAACGAGAGCCAAATATTATTCATCAAAATATCTATGCCAATTTTTTTTTGCTCCTCTCTCTCTCTCTCTCTCTCTCTCTCTCTTTGCTATCTAGTCTGCTCGATGATTTCGATGCTTCTTTGGGTCTATGAAACAAATCTCTCGTTTATTTTATTTTATTTTTTTCACTATTTTTTTTTCAATTTAAAATTGATATTTATATGGATTGGATTTAGGAAGAAACGAGGGCGAAAATAAAAAATTTTTCATATCTCTCTCTCTCTCTTTCTCTCTCTCTATCTCTTTTTGATGAAATGCAACGGTGATGGAGTTTCATCCGGAATTCTTCATCATCGAGAATTCTATTCGTCATACGAAGACCCTTTCCCACCACCATCATCATCATCACACCAAAACACAAAAAAAAACGGCAATCTAAAATGAGAAATAATTTTCATCAATCATATAATTTGCGATATACGATGCGTCTCTCTCTCTCTCTCTGGAGCATAAATCTTAAATCTTTAAGGATAAGCTTCGTTTTACTATTTGACGACGCTCGGTGTTTGTGTAGGATGGACGATTATAAAAATTGGATTAGGATGAAGATAATGATGAAGATATAGAGTGATAGAGATGATATTCTTTGTGAAATCCCAAAAACCACAGCATTCTCGTACACATCCACAACAACCACCACAACACCACCACCACCACCAACACTATCGTCATCAACAACAACTAAAAGAAGAAGATGAGCTCTCGATGGGAAAAGAATCGTTAAGAAATCTTAGCGGATCGAATCAAACCAAATACAAACAAAGAAGGAAACAAACAAACATCTCATTCTCATATCATCTCTATCATTCTAAAGTTTCCTCCACCATCATTTTTGCTATCTAAAATTCTTGAAAATATAACAAAAGAGAGGAAAAGGAATTCGGACAGTAGAGAAAAAGCCTTTTCGAATATGTTTGAGCATTTCAAACGTTTGTTTTTGTATACATACCATCTTCCGAGGGAAGAGTGAAAATTTTTCGATGCAAAATCTTTTACACATTCTCTCGGATATTGATAGTCTAATGAGACAAGAGAGAGAGAGAGAGAGAGAGAGAGAGAGAGAGAGAGAGAGAGAGAGAGAGAGAGAGAGAGAGAGAGAGAGAGAGAGAGAGAGAGAGAGAGAGAGAGAGAGAGATAGCAGAAGGAAATTAAAAAAAAAAAAAAAGGATCTTCTAATTTACCATAACACGTTTCGATGTGTCTATTTCATCTACCCAAACATCGTAGATCGATCGATCGTTAGAGGAATAAAAAAGCGTAGGTGCCCGGCGAATTGAATGGAACCTCGTTTCGAATGCCTACACATTCAAACATATCATCTTTATGAATCGAGATGAAAATTTTCACATTCCTCTCTAGTTCTCTCTAAAGTCTTTATAGCATCTTTTTTGGGGTTCGCATTTCGTTTGTCTCTTTCAACAACATGAAATGGCAACAAAATCGGCTGCAAAGAAGTCTATTTTTAAAAAAACGTTGTGAACGGACACATTGAATCGTTTTTTTTTTTTTCAATTCTCTTGATTCTTTTCAAATTTTTCGGATTAATTCTTTTCATTAGATTTATCAAAACAAAACATAAAACTGGTCTCTAGTTTGATGACTAGTTTTAAGCTCAACAACAATTCGAATAGTAGAATGCTTCTTCGAACGCTCTACCAGATCAACCAGAATTATCTATGACTCTCTATTGAAGTAGTAGAGGATTATGTTGATCATGTGTTGAAGTTTCTATTCTGATGATCATAATCTTCATCATAAGTAAGAAGAATCGTTTAGTAGAGAGAGAGAGAGAGAGAGAGAGAGAGAGTTGTATTCGAATAGGATTTTTAATCTAAAGCTAATAGAGAGAAACACCAAAGCCCAATTTCGAAAGAGAAACAATTCATCATTCAATTAGCTAGTCCAAAATGAAAGTCAAATTTTGAGAGCTTTAGAATCGTTTTTTTTTTGTAATAAAGAATTTAAAATTTCTAGAAAAAAAAAAATCTTCGATTGTGAATCAGTAAGGGATTGAAAGAAATTCCTAAGAATATATTGACATTTTATCTTCTTCTTCTTTTTCTTCTTCTTCTTCTTAAACGATATTCGATTAGGTCTCTAGATTGAAACGGAAAACAAATTATACTAACTCTCGAATAAAAAACGATTGGATTCGAACCAGATTTCTGAAACAAACAATATAAATTGAATGATTCGTTCTCTCTCTATCTATCTATCTATCTATCTGATTCTCTAGGATTTCTCGGTTCAAATTACACGTTCTCCTAAAATGCACAATCATCAAAATCAATGACCATTATTTATGTTACATAAATGACAATGATGATGATGATGGCGATGGCGATGTGATGAAGGTTCTAAGCTTAAAGCTTTTAGGAAAATTAAAAACAAAATTATATGGGGACTTGAAGATATGGTGAGAAGCTTTACTAGCATTCGATTGCTGAATATTGAAACAAGAAGAAACGAACAAGAATCTAGACGAAACAGTGAGAAAGAGAGAGAGAGAGAGAGAGAGAGAGCGATGTTCGAAAAGAGAATATCTCACCACACATTTCGTTTTCGTTCCAAACAAACTCTTCGGTGGCTCTCTCTCTCTCTCTAACACAGAAGAAAGGTTATTCAATTGACCATCAAAATCCAGTACACAAAATGTAAATACTCTTCCATTTTTGTTCGATTCTTTTGGACAAAGAGAAAAAAAGATCGAGTCAATTTGAATTAACGTCAAGCTATTGCGAAGAGAATCAATCTTTCGATTCTTTCTTTCTCTCATTCAAGACAAACACAAATACACATACACATACACACATACAAAAGCAATCGATTTGATTCGGAAATGAATCGTAGAATATAGATCTTTGTTCCGATTCAATGTCCCATTTACATTTAATCTCTCTCTCTCTCTCTCTGTCTCTCCTCTTGATGTTTTTCTTCTCTAGTCCATTCAATCATCATCATTGATTGAGAGTTTGATTTGTTTCAAAATTTGGATGTTTCTCTCTCTCACTGTCTATTAAGTTTTTCGATGAATGATAGATTCCCATCTATGGCGATTGCATTCATTTTTGGGACGATTTTTTTCTCGCCATTCTTATTTCTTATAAAACATCGTGGTACATTGAACTATTTGAATATGGGGTGTGGCAGGAATAGCTTTGATTTGATCGTTTGTCTCTTGGATCATTTTATTTCCATCATGCTCTAATGAATGCAATCGAAAAAACATTAATATCTCTTGCATTCTCTCTCTCTCTCTCTTGCTTTTGCGTTCCGGAATTCCGGATCGTATTTGGACAAAAATTAAGAAGCTAAAATATTCCGTCAGTGAAATGAAAGATGGCGCCATTGAATGGGAAAGAATTTCTTCTAACAGGATATTCTTGATGATTCAGCATAGAATGAGGACAATCAAGAAGGAAAAAAGAAAAAAAATAGAAAGAGAGAGAGAGAGAGAGTCAATAACTTTTTCTAGCTCTTCCTAGATCATTGCATCAGTTGAAAGAAAAATATTGGCATGGATTGCGTGATTATTGCTATAGAATATTTTGAAGAATATTGAATGAAAAATCCACAATGAAAAATCTAGATAAATACGGCGATGATTGTGTTGTGGAAAGCTAGATGATGAACGATCAATGATTTAGATCTAGAATTCTATTTGAATTCGATCGAATAATTCAAAAAATTACAACGCTATTGTGACGATTCTATTTAGAGATTCTGATATGATGATGATGATGATAATGATGATTGGTGAAGAAAATTCGATTTGATCGGTCTGTTAATCAAACAACAACACCAACAACATTAAAAAGATTCGACCACTTCGATTACAACAGCTCATTGAACGATTATCCAATCAATTTGGCTGACGATCGGTTGCGATGTGGTGTGTGTGTGTGTGTTGACCTTATGTCTTCTAGGGTAAATGTTAAACATATAAACTGGTGGAAAAGATATTACGATTGATCTGAAACACGTGTGTGTCTGTGTGTGTGTGTGTGTGTGTGTATTGTTTGGTGTGTCCGAATTTTGGCCAAAAATGACTAGATTTAACAATTGAACATAATAGTGAAAAGAATGAATCGAATAAACTAGAGAAAAACTAAATTGCTCTGAATAGATCAACACAAACCGATAATTTTTCAATAGAAATTGGAATTCGATTTCTAAATTGCTAGAGGAGATAAAGAATTGAGATCTGATAGTAAAAAAAAAAAAATATCAATTATCTTGATGAAATAATCGACCTGATGGAATGAGAGATCAAAATGAGCCCGGATCAATTGGTGGATTGTAGAGATTAGAATCGTTTAAAAACTTAGAATAGATACGCTACGAATCGGGCAATAATCGAACGAATTCTTAACAAATTATTAAATAAATATTCTCTGTAATAGAAATTAAAGCTTGAAAACTAAAGCACCGACCTATGACAGAGATCCGAGAGAGAGAGAGAGAATGAGAGACATTCTTCGAAACGAAGTCTGGTCTCATTAGAGCAAACCAAACCGAACCGAACCGAACCAAACAAAACAAAAAATGTACCAATGTTCCATGAAAACACATTAAACATACTCCACATGTGTGTCCTTCACACACACACAAACACACTAGTTTTTTTTTCATAAATTCAAACAAAACTTCTTCTTCTTCATTTTCTTTTTCGATTTCGGTTCTTTTGTGTGGTTTTCTTCTTCGGTCACACTTCTTCTACTTCAATTACAGATCAAACATTGAAGAAAAATGAATAGTGAACGAAAAAAATTAAAAAAAAAAAAGCGAAGAAAGAAATGGTGTAAAATGGAACATTAGAGAGGTGGGGAGAAGAAAAAGAAGAACAAGAATGATTTAAATCTAATGAAGATGATGAATAATAATAATAATAGCATTCCAGAATTCGATATTTGTTTAGTATAGAATTGGCCTAAGCTACAGAGAGAGAGAGAGAGAGAGATTGAGATAGTAAATCTGGGATAACTAGATGATGATGATGATGATGGTGATGGTGAAAAAAAAAATGATGAAACTTCACCCGAAACCTCTCTTTCTAGAAATCTAAGACAAGATAGAGAGGAAACGATCTTTGTTTTTTTTTTCTTGGCAAAAAGACAAACGACAAAAGTGGGATGAGAGAGAGAGAGAGAGAAAAAAAAAAAAGAACGAAATACCGAACGACGATGAGACAACGATGAGAATGAGACTAATACAAGACTTTTTACAATGTTTCTCTGCTGTTGGGGAAATTTTTCAACAAAATCATCGATTTTGAATGCAATTCATTGAATTTGAACATTCGATGTAAAAAAAAAGAAAAAAAAATGAATCGTTTTCTTGTTTCTTTTTTAGATTTACTTTTTTAGATATAGAATAGAATGAGATTTAGAATCAAAATCTAAGCGATCATTCGTAACCCGAGAGAGTTTTTCGAGAATAGAATTCAAGCGAAATCTAATTATAAACGAAATCAGATTAGATCAAATTGTTTAAACCTAACCCAAACCTAACCCAAACCTAAATTACCATTTTTTTTAATTTTAAAAAAATCAATATGATAATAAGATAGAAATCTAATAATCTCAATCTTCTTTGAAAGAACCACTTCTCTTAAGATTTAATAGAATTTTTTTCGCGCCGAAAAAAAAAAATTCAAAAATTCGCCATAGATAATGGCGATTGCTCTCCCAAGAATCCGTCTCTCGTCCACCCCCTTACTCCCACAAAAAAAAGAAAGTTTCAAATGGTGATTGAATGAGCATTTAATGAATTTAAAAAAAAAAGTAAAAAAAAAATAAAAAAAAATTTGTTTCAATCTTTGATCAAATTTTTGTTAAAAATATCAGCAAAGCGAAAAAAGAAAAAAGATTTTAATCGAGCAAAAAAAAAAAAAGAAATGCAATTACTTACAATTATGGAATTGTTTTTTTTTTTTTTTGAAGAATTATGAATTTTATTCCTAAAAACAATTCTACATTCTCTCAGCTAACAATGCAATTGAGATGATGAAGAAAGAAGAACAAAAAAACAAAAAAAAACAATCGTTACGTAGTGAAGAATCGGATACTCGAGAAGACTCGGGAAGAGTTTGGATCACTGTAGCAAAAAATCCCAATTTATCACTTCAAAAATGGAAACATTTTGAAAATAATTTCTTTGCAATTACAATTTCGATTCGATTCGATTCGAATTATCAATCGAATTGAACTGGATTCACTAATCAATGAAAATTTATAATAAAAAAAAAACAAAAAAAAAAAGATTTTCAAACTTCAATCAGACGAGAATCAAACAAAAGAGAGATTTGGTTTTCACTGTGAAATCAGTGATTAACTTCGATCTGGAACTTTTGTTGGAACGGAATTTGTTTTGATTCTCTTATTCTCAATTTTTTTTCCTATTCTATTTTGACGACAAAAACATTGAATGAAACAAACACTTCACTTTTTGTTTTGTAAAGATTCAAATCAAAGTTTTGAAGCTTCCTGAAAGGAATATTGTTCTCTCTCACTCTCTCTCTCTCTCTCTCACACACATCTCTCTCAATGAAATAATATGATGGTTGGTGTTTCACTCCAAACTAAACGATTATCAGCATCAGAATCATCATCAGTTGTTGGAAGACGGCATCAAAAATCGGGTGTGTACGGAGAATTAGAAACAAAAAAAAAATAAAAATAAAATTAAACGAATAATCAAACGAGAACGAAATTAAACTAGAGCAATGAGTAATCTTGGGAACCGTTTCCGATGAGATGTTCTGTTCAGATGAGCGGCGAGAATATTGTCGATGATGATGATGATGATGACGACGAATTTGTTGGTGGCTGTGTCTGTGTGTGTGTGTGTGTGTGTGTGTGTGTTGATACTTGTTTCATCTATCTATCTATCATTAACAGTTTGATTCTACTGGCAACAATCGTAGCCTAAGACTTTTACTTTCTCTCTCTCTCTCTCTCTTTGGTTCTTTCTCTGTTCAACACCATTCAAATCGATTCAACGATGCCTAATATTCTCTCTAAATCCTGGAGAATTAAAAATTATATTTTTTTTTTTCAAGTCAAAAGTAGTGATCCGATCAACATCTATCGGGGTTCTCTCAAGAAAAAGTTTTCGATATCAAAGCAATAATAATAGTAGATAGTCTCTATCCTTTACCAAACACCATCATCATCACCACCATCAAAAGCCATAACTATACGAATATTATATACCAACAAAATCAACTCGATGATATGTGGATGAGAAAAAAACGAGAAGAGAAATTGAAGATAAATAATCCTTGTGGTATAATTTAGTTGCATTTCTGTTATTCTCCAAAAATAAAAAAAAAATGCTGAGAGAAAGAATGAAATTTGCCTAAATAATAATAATAATAATAAAAATAAAAGTATTAGAAAACGGCCACACCAATCATCGAAAACTATCCCAGTGTAAGATATGAAACAAATGTCTATCAAACAAAGCTAGAAAAAGAGAAAGAGGAAAGAGAAACAGAAAAAGTGAGAGAGAGAGAGAGAGAGAGAGAGAGAGAGAGAGAGAGAGAGAGAGAGAGCAAAAAGGTCCGTTTTGCAGCCTAACAAAACTAAAAAAAAAAAAAATTTCCCCAACAAAGAATCAAACCAATATTAGCTAACAGGCGATTGCAACGATAAAAATATCAAAGCTAAATGGTTGAAAGCTCAAAGTGGTCGCACTAGTTTTGTTTACAGAGAAAACAAAAAAAAATTTCTTTTTTCCTACTAGTGCATGCGTTCGATTGGGGCTGGAAGAATTCTTGCGACGACCACGGCTACGGCTACGGCTACGGCGATGATGATGGTGGGATGGTGAAGAAAACCGATACCCCAGAATCGAGAGAACAAAAATGGATGAAAGAAAAAAAAAAAAGGAAAAAAACCAGATGGATTTTGATGTTGATGTTGGTGTTGGTGTTGATGTAGATGAAAAGAATCAAATATGGTCCGTCATCGATGCAACCAAAGAGAGAGAGAGAGAGAGAGAATATTTCACTCAGATAAACCACCGAAAAATGTCTAGAATGAGTGTGAAGAAAATCTCTTGAAATTTTTCATAATTCACATCTAAATTAAAATAGGATCGTTAATTGTTTTGTTTTTTTTTTTTTTTTGTTCTTTCCAAAAGTGAAACGGTCAAATTTCATTGAAAAAATAACTAGAAAATCTTTGAACGCTGTAGAGAGAAGTTTGAAGGTGAAAGAAACAAAAAAAAAAAACTACGAAATCAAAAAAAAAAAAATTGATTCGCTCTCTTTTTTGTTGATTTCGAACAAACAGTTTGTTTGTTTGTTTGTTTTCGTTAAGAGCGAACCAAAATCCTAGAATCTAGGAGAATAAACCAAACAGAGAATGGTTTTGTCAAATTAGAATGTGAGAATTTTGGATTTCGAAACTTTCAACGCTATCAGAGAGATTCAAGAGTGTTCTCCAGATCTATTCATTAGCGAATCCTATCCGCTAGATTGGAATTTTGTTTGGAATCTTCGATTGTTCTCTATTGTTTAGCATTCTCGATTCTATTCTGAAGCATCGAAATCTTTGGCTTAAATCAAATTTAATAAAGATTTTTTTTTTTTTTTTGGATTGTCGTAACTAAATTTTCATGATTCCAATTCTTCTATGGATTGGATGAATATCACCAACTTTTCGATATTTTCGAAGCAAATTCTAAACCAAAAAAATTCTATGAAAATTGCTCTGTGACTTAGCACACAGTTCAACATTATCATTATTAACCTTTTGTCGTTGTCGTTACCATTGGACGATGAAAAAGTCATTTTGAAACGAATTTTCTTCAATCTCTCAAACATAATGATTTCTAAACTAATCATCGACGAGAAAAATGAAGGCGAACAAAGAGAGAGAGAGAGAGTGTGTGTGTGTGTGTGTGTGTATGAAATTCAACAAATAAACCTTAAACAAACAATACTGGCAAGCAATAAAGAGAGAAGCGAAGAAGATTGATTGATATTCTAGGTTTATTGTTGTTGGATCGAAAACTATCGCAAAAGAGCCGATGATGATGGTCTGATGGATCGAGAGAAATCAAAAATGATCTCGTATCGAAACGAAGAGAGTATTTTCTCTCGAACGGATCTGTTGTTTCTCATTGAAATTGATGATGGTCATCAGTGATGGCGATCGTTGTTACGATGATGAATTAGATCACAATTCAAAACATTCTTGAAATTATTTACAACCGATCAACGAGTGACGATCTACGACAATTGAAACCCTGATCTACAATAATTATGGCTTTGGATTCATATCGCTTTTAAACCGATTCTCTGATCTCTTTTCATTACTTGAGATTGGACAATGGTTGTGTTTTTTTTTGTCGGACGAACGAATTCAAAAGATGAGAAAACTTAATCGAACAAAAAAAATTTTTTTTTTTTGAAGCAAATAAAATCAATAAATAACGAAATATTTAATGCGAAGATAGAGAAAGAAAAGAATTATCAAAGATAAACAGCGAAAATATCTAACAAATTTAGTCGAGATAAACTCGGGCGAAAAAAATAATTTGGCTCGAAGCTTAGGATCGAGGTGACGGATTCGATCTCGATTCAATTCAATTCAATGATGTCAGAAAAAAATGGTACATTCACCATTACTGATACGATGATGTGGTCTTATTAATCGATGAATGTTCAGGGACATCATAATAATTGATGAATGCTAGATTTCTCCAGACCTGGACAACCTAATTTCTACGGTATCTCTTCGAAGAAAGCTGAATCTCTATTTGTTCGATAATTAAAATTGTTCGAAGATCTATCATTTGGCGATGCATTATGGAGTCTTGATGCCGATTGATGATTATCAGAAATCATTGATCGTAGTCTTTGTTTCAAAAAGATCGATTGTTTCTTCATCCGAAAAAATTTCTCTTCTTTGAATTCGAAATCTTTGTTGAAAATAATTGTGCTAAGTTGCTCTTCAAGCAAATTCAAATTGATTGGATTATCGTTCCGTACCAATCGTTCGTTCGAAAATCTTTCTTCCAATCGTCTATCTTCATCATTATTATCAGCAGTGATTGATTCGTCTTTATCGTCGTTGTTATCATCATCGAAATTGATATCGTTTATATCCCATTCCAAACTTAAAGAAGTTAGTTCCCCTTCTGAGAGACGACGATAATCGATCGCTCTTGTATGATCAGCAATGTTGAAATATTGAAGCTCATTGAATGAATCATTCATATAAAGTTTGATTTCGGCCACTTCATCCAACATTTGTTCCAATCGATTCAAAGTGGTATTTCCGATAGAATTCAACGGTGATAGATGCAATGAAGAATAATCATTTATGCTCTGATCAGTGTGATCGACTAGGAGACCGAAATTCCTATTCTCATTTGTAACAATCGAATCACTCAAATTGATTTGATTCGTATTAACAATGTAAAGATGATTGTTGATATTCGATTGATCATCTCGGATAGATTGAATGAACCGATTTTGTTGATCCACTAGAATCAAATTCGATGTTGAAGAGGATGAAATAGGTGATGTCGATGGCCACGAGAGTAAAATATTCATTCCATTTTGAATCAATTGTTTGATTGACAAAAAAATATATGAAATTTCATTTCTATCTTTGATCATTTTCCAACAAACAAATGAGCCACAACAAATCAATATGATCGCTTTGGATAAATTCTCTTTGAATGGAGAAAAAAGAACAGAATCAAATTAAAATCATCGTTATCGGAATTCAGATTCGCTTACTTTTCTGAAAAATTGTCGATTGATCAGAAATCAATCGAAATCCACAATTAGGACATGATGAGAGACATGTTTTGGTAGACAAAGATGAGAGTAAAAAATCTAATGAAACTAGTTCCATTAGGGAATCAGCTAATCAAAAAAATATATGGCAATTTTTTGTTTTGTTCATTGAAATTTACAAAATAAACAGATAATTTTGAAAGAAAAAGGCATGAAAGAGTTAGCTGCGAGATGGTATGTCAATGAAAGTCAACTGATTTTTTGATTGATCGAACCAAATTATCGCCATCTGATGGTTCGAAATCGGAAATAGAGTAGTTCAAACTTTTGGTTTGAATTTATGAAATTTTGTTTTATTTCTTCCATTTATTAACAAATTTTCAAATCAAACAAAAAAAAAAAAATAGTAAACACAATCTCTTTTTAATAATCAGTTGATTTAAATGTGTCTTCATCAGTCGTACTGAAAATATGACCTTCGTTCACTAGAAAACTGATGGCTTCGTCGATAACTGAAGCACTGACACCGCTCATGAAATTTCGAATTTCATAGCGTTTCAGTCCACATGATGTATCTCGGCCTTGTTTGTTCAGAATATTCAGAATCGTTCGCTGAATCTCAGAGAATCCAGACATATGGACATCATTGGAATTCATATCACCGATTCCATTGCTATTACTGAATTCACATGGATCATTCGTTGAGTTTAGTGTGGCGTTCATTCGTTTCTCTAGGAAAAGTGAATCGTGTATCGCTCGTAAAAAATGGCAATAGATATCATTTGGATCATCGATGGTTTCGATCCGGAATGCGATGATGAAAGGTTTACGAGCATCATAACGAACTTGCCCTATGACACGGATGTAAGTTCGTTCTAAAACTGTGGGTGGTGCAATGAAAGTTCCTATCGAAAAATCGATTAAAAGAAATTCTAAATTAAACATATTCTCAACACAAACCTTCAGCTTCATTTTTCCATAATTGTGCTTCGATCGGTGAGTTCAACGTATAATCATCAATAGTATAAATGTTTTTAGTGGTAAGCTCTTCAACACTGACAACCATACCGATCGCAACAATGGAATGGATTTTTTGTCGATACATCACCAAACTTTCCTCTCTTCTGGTCAGTTTGGCTATCTGTGATAAAGTCACGTGGACTAAATTTTGAGCTGAAACATTCTCGGCACTGGTTGTACTGGAAACTTGGCCAACTTGATCGTTGCCTTGGTCATATTGAGAAGAATTGAAAAAATCACCCATTTCTTTTTTTTGTGAAAAAAACAGAAAATAATCGATTACAATTTGAAAGATTAACAATTTAATAAGAATTAAATCAATCAATTCATTGAGAACAAATTCAAATGGAAAAAATTTAGAAAACAGAGAGAGATAGAGACCGGGTTGAATGAGAAAACAGAGGGAAAACGATTTTAACCAAAACGAGTCATTCAAATAATACCGGACTATTGCAGCATTCAAATGCATACACATACGAACGAGAATATCGTAAACTCTCGGAACTATTGGGCAAATGGTTAGGTTTGGATGATTCTGCTGAAATACTGCTAGCACCGTGTGGCCCCGAACCAGACAGCAACATATCCAAGTTGAAAAGATGGAAAAGAAAAAATTTTGTTTTTTCCCATTCAACATTCATACTAAGAACAAGCACACAGCAGCCAGCAGAGCGATCGACCGATCAACCAACCCACCACCTTTCCAGTGTCCTCATCGAGATGTCGATCATCATCATCATCCACACCACAGCAAGACTAAAGCCAACCATTTTTCGATATTAAACAACAAAGCAATCGGTTTTTGTTTTTTTTTTCGTTTTCGTTCTGCATTTTTTCTTCGAATGGCTCTCTCTCTCTCTCTCTCTCTCTCTTTCTCTTTTCGTGTAGAACCATTATGCATTCGTAGTGTTAAATGAAACAAGAGAGAGAGAGAGAGAGAAAGAAAAAAACCAAATCGTTGATGCAGTAACGTGAGTTCTTGTAAGAGAAACAAAAAAAAAAAAAAAAAGGGAGAGAGAGCGAACATATAGCGAAGGAGAGAGACAGAAAAAAAGAAAGAAATCAAATGTCTTTGTTTCATCAGTGAAATCTAGCAATACTCTAACCGAGATTTAGCATCACATTTATTCATCGCATTATTTATCTTCATCGAAATTCTCCACAATCAACATCGATTCGAATGAATCAGTTATCTTTAAATTCATTGTCGAAAAGATTCGTTGAGAACCATCAATGAGAATTCGAAAAAAAAACAACAAATCATCGAATTCAAAGAGATTTGATCGGATTCTAGAATTGGGATTGTGATTTGAACATCTCTCAATCACCAAATCAAAGAAAAGAATTAGAATTAGCAGAAGAATAAATTTCAGCAAACAAGAGCCACCGATTACCTCACTCTTCGATCCATCGTATTTTCATCGATTATAAGTGAAAAGGATTCGAATTTTTTTTTTCGTTCGAAAATCCAACGAAATTCGTTCGATTTTTTTTTTCGTTTTACTCTCCGAGGAGCGTGTTTGTGTCCCAGATTATTTTCGTTCTCGTTTTTTTTGTGTTTCTGGATCCAATGACTCTATTTCATCGGAATTTTTCCTCTCAAAATCTTATCTCTATCTTATTGTGAATGTTTTTTTTTTTTTGAAAGTTCCGGTTCTATCAAAATTTGAATACGAATTTATCTTGAAATTTGAAAAGAACTAGCTCACCAATATTGATTCCTTCCGATCCAATTTATAGTATTATAAATCAAAATCTATTTCGCGTAAGTATTTTTAGATTGATACAAATATTTTACCTCGATTCTATCAGATTATCTTCGTTGAGATTTTTCAAGAATTTAAATGGTAATAATGACAGAATGGAATGAATCCATCAGAACAATCCTCATAATTTTTTATAAATTTGGAAAGATTTGTATTGAATTCGTTCGGATCGAAGAGAAAAAATTCTTAATAAATAATAAAAATAATAATAATAGTAAATAAATAAATAAATTAATAAATTCGCTTCTTTAAATCTTAGTATGACCAAATAGCTTTGCCGTTTCTTCAAGCGAAATTTCTATCAAATGCAACACAATTGAGATGAAATCACTTTTTTTTCATCGTACATCATTCTAAATCACTGTGAAATACCCTCGACAAAGATATTGAACACGTGCGATTAATTCATGTCATTGATATTGAATCAAAGTGGTTAATGAACTTCAAGTTTTGTTCCATTTTTTATTGTCTGATACATTGTTCATTGGATTTATGCTAATATTTTCCCTTTAAAATTTCGCTTTGGAAATTGAAAAATTTAATCTCAATCGATTGATCTTAGAGAAATAACTCAATCCTATTGAATCTCCGTTGCTTGCGAAATTGAATCAGAAAACGATGCATCTTTATGTTGTGTTATGCTCATATCGGTCCTATCATCATCTTTTGCCTGACAAATTATTATTTACCCTAAAATATTTTATTCTAATTGATGGATTGATGATTGATTCATAATCGAACGATTGTGAATCCAGTCCCAAGTGATCTTGATTTGCTTAAAACGCTTTTGTATTCAACCCAATCATACCAGTGATTAAAGGATCACAAAAAAATGAGAGAGAGAGATATGATCATAGTAACACCTAAAAAACAACAACAATAATAGAATTATAAGGAATGATATTAATAATGATGATGATGGACAAAAATATTCAAAATACTCAGACATGCGTCTGTTTGAAGCATCATCTCTCCTTCGGTTGATTTGATTTTTTTCCTTCCATTTTCTATCATTACATTGCTTTAGAATGTATTCTGTCAAAAAAACACAGGGAAAAGAAAAAAAATAGAACTAAAGAAATGAAATAAATTCGTATTTCGCCATTTCTTTCTAGCTTTCTCTCTCTCTCCTTGCTTTGAGAAATGAAGAAGAAAGCATACTTTGCTGTATCACTCTCTCCCTCTCCCTCTCGAAGTGAATCTTTAGCCAATGTCCTCTTCTCTCTCTCTCTCTCTCTCTTTTATTGCTCGTTTTTTCATCTTTTTTTTAATTCAGCCTATGCTATTATTATTATTATCGTTGTTGTAACAATAATATACCATCAATTGCTCAGCTTTCTCTCTCTCTCTCTCTACGATTGTTCTAAAACTGAAAATAAATAGACCGAGCGAATAAGAAGAAAAATGGAATTCAAAATGAAAATAACAATATCAAACCATGAGAAATAGAATCGATTTTATTTGATCTTAGTTTAGATTGATATAATTTCAATCCTTTTCTATCTAGCTTGTAATTTTGCCTTAAACCTATCTACTAGATCTTCCTCTCCCAAGACAAAAGTATTTCTTGATTATAGCCACCTCAATGAAATTTGTGTTGCATATGCAATGCTTTCATAAGGTTCGATTCAGAAAATTTCTACACTAAATATTCGAAAAAATTCGATTCTTATCGATATTTATCAGAATTGATGTGCGGCAATATTTCATCATTTGCTTTATATCGTATTGTTCGTTTCCATTTGAAGATTATTTGTCTTCATTGCAGCAGAGAAACGTTCTTTGTATTATATTATATTTTATGATTTGGTTTAACGAATTATTCTGAAATATTGCTTTCAATCGTCTTGTCAACGTACGTCAATTGAATTGTTGCTCGATTTTCTTTTCATAATTTATATTCTTAATTTTTCCATGACCATTTAAGCTATCAAATCTTAAAAGTTTAGTCAAATTTATTCTATATCTCAGTCTACTCTAAATTTTTCAAACCATTCTGAAAATGTTATCTATAATACTGTATCCGATTTAATTAGCCTTGAATTCGAAACGAAATTAGTTCTGCTTTTGTTTCAAAATTAAAATTGACAATCTTTTTTTCATCATTTAGTGCTGGAGTAAATTTTTTGGTCAAATTTGTTCCAAGCCCATCTATTTGACGGATAACCACAGATCAATCGAATCCGAATCTGATACTCATCCATTGAAGACCGATAAAATCTAGTCTCGATCAATTCTCTCGAACAATATTTTCATTTTTCAGCTCTAATACTACAATTTGATTGATAAGGGAAACTAATCTTTATTAAAACTCTTCTTCGGCGTAAAAAATGTTGCAATTAAATTGAACTCAAACAGGTATATTGATGTAGATGATTAGCTACCGAATTTCATTGATTGCTTTATATTCATTCAAGGGTCATTAGCAATGATCACTCCTTATTGTTCTCACCCACCGAATCGAAATATCGATGCGATCAATAAATGATCGAAAATTTTGAAGATAATTCATCTAATTAGTTCACAAAAGATTTATGCTATGCCGCATATTGCTTTATTCAAATGGTTTATTTGATTAAAACAAAACAATGAATCTTTCGACAAAAACTTCGAAAATTTCTTCTTCATCCTTTGATGAAGATGTTTCGGCACCCTTGAATCTTTGCGTCAAAAAAAATGATTCGAATAACCATGTCGCGACTGTTTCGAAATCAGATAATCATGGCAAAGAACGATCGCGTCAACATCAGAACAATAAATCTGATTCACAAACATCGAATTTCATTAGAAATCTTGCTAATAATTTATCGAATCCACCCATTGTAGCAAACATACCTCCACCTCAAAAAAAACGTGGTCGAAAACCCAAATCGATGCTCAACAATCTTGGTGATAATCAAATGATATCGCTACCAGAATTTCAAGCAAATTATTTGGCAGCATCCTTGCAGCAGCAACAGCAACAACAACCACCACCACAACCTCGGAAACGAGGTAGACCGCCGACTTTATCACCTCCGCACAATAATCCAAATCTAGTTAAACAATTGACCTCATCTTTAGCGAATCAGCAAATCGCGAGTGCCTTTCCCAACACTTATCCATTTAATTATTTAAATAATCCTAATGCAGCTAACGAAGTATTGAATCGCTGGCCTGGTCTCAATGCCCTATTCGCTGCAGCAGCTGCAGTTACCGGGAATCCATTACTCAATAATAGTAATGCATTGAGCCAAAATAATCAGAACCCTCTACAATTTCTTCAAAAAATTAATCAAAAAGATTTAAATCCAATGAACGCTAACTTGCTTAATTTGAAAAGTCTTGCTGCTGCTCTTGAACAACAATCTTCTATTATTTCTAACTCGAATGATTTCATGAATAAACTTGCAAAGCTTGATCCAGTAAATTTTTTCCAATTGCAACAACAACAACAATTCTTGAATCATCACAAAGATGAAAGTAATTTGATGAAAGCTCAAACGTTTCTACCACCTGGTATCGCGCCACCTAATATCGATCTAGCAGCACTGAATTCATCGAATTCCTTGAATAATAAAAATTCATTCGCTCATAAACCAAATCCAAGTGAAAAACTGATTAGAATACCATTAAATCATGGGTGAGATTATCAAGCCCTTATTTTTATTACCAAACATTTTAATCGCTGCTTTTAAATATTTTTTTAATATATCGATTTTATATGTGTTTTAGATTCAAAAGATTAACTTATATCACTGGATTTTCAAAACAAGCTTCCATAGAAGGTGATGTAATATATGTCGCACCTTGTGGAAAACGGCTTAAAAATTCTCAAGATTTGATAAAGGTAACCATGAAAGAATATTTGTCTATATTTTTGCATTCAATTTATCTTTTTTTTTAGTATCTCACCAAAAAAGACATTAGCAATTTGACCAAAGATAACTTCAGTTTCGATCCTAACATAATCGTCGGTCAATTTATTCAAAACATCGTCCAGTTAGGAACCGAAGTAATGCTAAGATTTCAATTCTTTCAAATAGAGATTATTTCATTATTTCTTTATGATGCAGGTTGTACTTAGTGAAAGCCAACTCAAGCTTCAACTTGAAGAAATCAGTAAAATCAGAAATCTAGACTTGACTGTACAACCTTCAGCATCAAATTCTATGAGTAATAATCACGTACCTGAAAAAAAGAAAAGAGTTAGAGACAGTGGTGGAACACGCAACGTTTATGATTCTATCAGAAACCAAAAAGTTTATAGAACATCCTCGAATGAATGTGAACCTTCTGTCACGATAACTATACAAAACGCAGCTCCGATTCGCGGTGTCAAACGAAAATCGATAGAGAAGCGAGATGTCAAACAACAAAAGGCACTCAAAAAGCAACAAGAGGTATCGAGTAATATTATCTTCCAAGAATAATCTAAAGTTAATTTTTTCAGGAGCGAAGAAAGAAAGAATTGAAAGAAAAAGCAGAACGCGAAGAGAGAAAGGTTTATTAGACGATTCGAGCAACGATAATTTTGTTAACCCTTCTATTCCCTTTATTTTAGTTGAGAGAAGCTCAAGAACGGCAATTAGAAATTCAAAAACAAGAAGAACTTAAAATTTCAGCTGAAATTGAACATGAACGTGTTAGCCAGCATCAAATGTTCATCCATGCTTTGAATGAATTGAAGACATCAGAAGATCGAGAACAGAAAAAAGAAGAACTTGCTCAAGAAAAATTAGCTCTTCACGAGCGTCAACAAGTAAAAAAAGCGTTAGAATTCGAATTGGTAAAAGTACTCAAAAAGCCTATTGAGGATATGATGCTCAAAGATCACAAAATTCTTCCAAGATTCAATCGTATACCAGGCCTCAAGTTAACCGGGAAAGCTTTTGGAGATATGATGATGGTTCATGAGTTTTTGCATAATTTTGGCGAAACGATAGGCTTAGATGTTAACGATTTGCCTTCACTTAATTCTTTAATGATGGCCTTGTTAAATTTGAATCGAAAATCAGAGGATGAGTTGATAAAGATTGTCAATCATTTAGTAGTCTGTGCAATCGAAGATCCCGGCATTCCAAATAATGTATCCACCATGATGGGACAAAAACTCAAAGATGCTGCGATTACCGATCACAATGTAACTGAGATTCTGAAACTATATTTCTTCTCTTTTTTCAAATCCATCCGAGAAGAAGATGAGCCAAATCGAATTGAATGTAAACTTTATGAACAATTGGGAGCGGGAATTCCATTTATTGCAATGAACGCGATAGCTAAGCTTGATGTTCTTGTGTTTCTTTGCAATGAGTTACTTTGTAATCAAGCAATCGTGAAACAAATCGATGAAAGTATTGAAAGTGTCTCAGTGTTCAAAAAAGATAGATGGGGTATTGAAAATGAAATCCGGAAATTACGCTTAGTCAAAGTGAGGCGTGAACAGCTCATCAAAGAAGAAGCTATCCGACTACAACTTCAACAGCAACAAGAAAAAAAAGAAAATATTTCAGCTTCTGTCTCCTTAGCGCAAATAAATTCTTCCGCCAATAATGATGTTTCGAGCGAGAGTACTGAAAACATAGCGGGCGAAGTAAGTGACAATGAAGAGAATACAACGTCAACTACATTAAATATGAACAGTGTCATTTCAAGCAATACAACTCTTGAGTTCGATGATGACGTGAATTTGACAAATGATGAAATTGAGAAGAAAATCGAAAAACTCAATAAACAATGCAATCAAATGAACAACAAAATGCTTAAAGCATATAATTCGTATAGAGTCTTCCCTTTAGGTCAAGATCGTTATCGCCGTAATTATTGGGTAATACCTAACTGTGGAGGAGTGTTCGTAGAAGGAATTGAATCTGGTGAACCTGAGGAAATGATCAATAACGTTTGGACTGAAGAGGAAATTGAAATGGAAAATGTTATGAAAATTAAACCCGATGAAGATATAAAAACAGAATATGAATTTTTACCAGATGCGACTGAAGAAATATTGGAGGAGAAATTAGAGAACGATGAAGATTCTAAAGCAGATATATTCACCGAATCCGATGTTATGAAATCATCTTCAGAAGAAAACGAAAAGAATGTTCTGGTTGAAGAGACAGATGACGACAAAGAAAAGATTAAAAAAGATCCAAACGATGAAACACTCAATGAACCAACTAAAGAATTGTCCGCAAATGCTAAGACTGAAGATGAAACTGATGAGAAAAAAGAAATCGAGCAAAGTGAAACATCCGAAAATATTGTGCAATCTGATGAGATAAGTGTCGATGAAGTAGTATGGTTTGATTTAGATCTCGAATTTCATTGTGACGAGTCCACTGGAAAAATTGTCGGGCAGAATGATCTCTCCAAAAATATGGATGATGAAGATTTAGAATCTGTGGCTGATCAAGAAGATAAAGAAATCTTGAATGAGCATGAAAAAAGTTTGTCTACTTTTTTAAATCCCGAAACTATCGACTGTTTGTTCAAATTTGCTGACCAAAACATTGAAGACAATATTTTCAAACACTGTTTATTACGAATTGTCTCCGCATATCCAAAAAGTTCTTCAATAACGAAATTTCCTAATAGTGATGTCACCGAGATCGATATTACTGTTTGTCCGAATCTGCAGAAACGAATTCTTCTTTGGAAAATTCTGCAATATGATAAGCCACATAAAATTCCTAGAGAATTCCAACTTGGTTGGTGGCGCATCACTGATAGCTCTCAACTGAAATCAATGATAGAATTATTTCATTCCAATGCTCTACGAGAAAGTAATTTGCAAAAATATATGATCAAACACTTAAATTATGCAACACAATCATGCAAAAATACTAGCTCAAGCTTCGATGTCAACGATTACGATCGTGAAGCTAGTGATGCGAGAGAATTTGGTGCACCAACAGAGAATCGTTGCGAACATAGACAATGCCAAACAAAAGGTTTTTGTCTTGAGGTAGCGATTCGAAAAGATTTCGAAGTTCTTGAGTTAATCGAGGCGTTTAGTGAGAAAATTTCTTCATGCAGTATGCAGATACGTAATTGGAAATCCACAAACAAGATATCTTGCAAAGATTTGAAATCAAAAATGTTTAAAGTTCGCTCAAAAGATCGCAATAAAAAAAGCAGTAGCAAGAATTTCATGTGTGAAACAAATGATTCCGCTTTCGATTTCGTCTACGAAGATGGGCAATTGCTGATAAAAGATGATGATGATGATATTGAGTATAATTTATTGAGGATACAAAAAGACAAGCTCTTAGAGATCGAGCCTACGATTGAAAGAAAATACTTAAAACCGCCTCTAGGATTCAAGAATAATCAAACATTTGTGATCGTTAGTAATTCAGAAAATGGAAACACTGATGATTATCAAGATAATATCACCGATGAAAATGCATCGACTGGTTTACTTCGTTGGCGTGATGCCACAAGAGAGGCTAAATGCAGCTCACAGATTGCTATGGCTTTAAAATTTTTAGAAAGCTGTGTGGCATGGGAAAAGTCCATTGTCCGTACGGTGAGTTGATCCAAAAATTATCTATTAAATGCACGCTGGCACTCTAAACCTTTTCCTTCTTTTTTTCTATAATAATTCTGATATCTAAAGTTTGCCTTCAATTGAATTAAATTCTCAAAATTTTTAATTAGAATAAATTTAACAGGATCACTTGTTTGATTGCTTTGATGAAATGACCACTTTCTCATTTATTCTCTTGAGATACCATCATTTTCATATTGATCGATAATTTGTTCGAATGATTATTATTGTCAAAGACCTTGAATTGAAAAAAATGAATGCTCATCCTTATTTTTTCTAATCCCAATAATTTTTATAAAACAATCAAAATGCAAATGCCATATTTTGTAGAATTGCCAGTTCTGTGGCTCAGGTGAGAATGAAGCCCAGCTGCTTTTGTGTGATTTGTGCGACAAGGGGTACCACTTGTTTTGTTTCAAACCTAGAATGGAAAATGTACCTCAAGGGGATTGGTTTTGCTTTGATTGTCAAAACAAAGTATATTAGCACCTCTGATTTCCAAATGAACCAAATAATCGTCATTAATTTTATTATTTTTTCTTATGCGCGTCTTCTCATTCTATATCTCTCTGATTGTACTTGAAACCAACAGAATACCATTGATAAAGTTTGCATTGTTTGCGGGAAAAAAGGAAAACTCCTTCATTGTGAAACATGTGCCAAAGTATATCATCCTAATTGTTTGGATCCACCAATGAACAAGTATGTACCGCATTCAGTTTTTCCGGCCTGTATTAATTTTTATTCGAAATCAACAGACAAATTAAAGGCAGATGGGTTTGTCACATGTGTGTTAGGAAAAACAATAAACGTAACTCTGGAACATCGAAATCTTCATCACTAAATATTCCGATTTCGACAGTATCTTCATTATCATCATCGACTTCGAAGAAATCCTCATCTGATGATAAAAGTTATGAATCTCAATCCTCAGCCACAACAAATCAAACCAATGCTAAAGAATCAAACAAAAGAATATCGAATGGTCAGACTAAAGATAAATCAGATAAGAATGAATGCAATTATCATAATAAAAAAGAGAGTCGAAAATCAAAGAAAGAATTGAAAGAACATAAAGAAAAAGAGAAAGAAGAAAAAGAGGCGAAAGAAAGGGACAAATCTAAAAAAGATAATTCATTGAATAGTTTTACCACTACGAATTCACATATTGATTCAACATCTTCGAAATCTTTGAATCACAGTAGTGATAATGCTAATGACAATCAAAACGAAATCGCTCTCTGTAAACAAATAACTGATGAGATTATGAAACAAGAAACTAGTTGGCCGTTTTTGGAGCCGGTGAATACGAAACAATTTCCAACTTATCGAAAAATAATCAAGAAACCAATGGATTTTACAATGATCCAGAATAAATTTCAATCGAAAACGTTAGTGCTTTATATTTTTAAAACCTAAATCATGAACCATTTTTTATTTTTCCAAACAGATACAAGACCAAAGAAGATTTTGCTGCCGATATACGTTTGATGTTCGATAATTGTGTTACATTTAACGAAGATGAATCGCCTGTTGGACAAGCAGGACATCTTCTTCGAGCATATTTTGAAAATCGTTGGAGAGAACTATTCAAAACTTTACTATAACCAATTTCGAATTTAAATTATCTATCAGTATCTTATTTAAGTTGATATTTTATCATTTAAGTGATATTGAACACTCCGATCCTTTCAAATATCTCTAATTGATTGTCACATCTTAAATGATCAATGTTAAAAAATTTCAACCTTTCATCAAACATGAATAATTTCACTTCGTCATTGTTTCATGAATGAACGATCACTCACATTCCAATCTGGATCTTGACCAATTTTGTAAAAATAATTTTTTGATACATTTGTAGAAAACATCAAACTTAATCATATCTTTACCTTCTTGATCATTTTTCATGCTGACCATGATACTAAAAGCTTAACTTTACGCCATCGTTCATAATTTACTGTACTAATTTGCATAATTCATCCTAATAGCTGAATCTATGGCATCTATCTTGTTTGATATTCTCAATTTTTCTCTTCAATTTGTCTTTATACTATAATTTATATTATTCTTTTCTCATTCTCTCATTCTATTTTTAACATTATGTTTGATCCATAATATTATTCGAACGATCACTCAAATTATATTTCAATCTCTCATGAATTGATAATTTTCACCTATCTAATCAAACTTATTCACACATATACTTATTCTTTTACTTTGATGAAATGATCTACCTAAGAATGAAACCAAATCGATTCTTAAAGAAATAACAGTGAAAAAACATTTTAACGGACAAATTGACGAATTCGAATTTTGAAAAAAAAAATGATCTCATATTTCATATATTTCATTTTGATTATCTCGACACACATACACACACACAAAACCATATATTGCGGAAGAGATCACAGCATTTTTTGACTCTAAAACCAAAGTAATGTTTAAAAAAAATTTTAAATTTTGTTTCAATGGCAACTACATTCAATAATAAAATCTATTCCGGATGATTGAAAGCTATTCGAAAATGAAAAAAAAAAATGAATAAATAAAAATTTGATTAGTTTTCCGATCAATCATTGCCATCAGTTTTATAAATTCGATATTAATCAATTTGGAAATTATTTTCTAAACTTTTAAGCAATGGAAAAATTGAGCCATTCGATCCATAATAATTTTGATCGTATTTGAGCGGAAATTTCGTAGAGCATAGAAATATTCCAAGAAAAATAATTGGTAATTTTAGGCGGTCCGAAATAGTTTCCACAATCTTAGTATTTCATCACTTTTGATTCGATCTCGAAGATCTTTCCCAATCGGAGAAGCTAAAAATTCCGTGTTCGTTCCATTTCGTTCGAAAGAATAGCGTTTGTTATTTGATCCAAGGATTGTTTTCAATCTTTTTCTTACTTCGATTTCATTTCGCATCTCAATCTTCTATTCTCAAACGCAACTAATCATTGATTTCGATATTGAAGATTATTAAAAATGGCCAATAAAGCAAAAAGTGATTTTTTTTTAAATTGTCTTTTCTTCTCAAATTTTATAATTTCTTTAATTTTTTCGGTTTTCTTGATCGTTAATGATTAGATGATGATTATGATCAATCATCACATTCTCTCAAACTAAGCAATAGCAGATATTTGACTGTTTCCGAATTCAAAAACAAAGTTCGTGTCGATATCCGAGAATTCTATCTAAATGAAGATGGAGATCGCAAGCCTGGAAAAAAAGGTATTAGCCTCTCTATGGACGAATGGAAGAAAATTACCGAGAATTTAGATCTCATTCAAAAATCAATCAAACAAATTCAAGGAGACGAGAACGACGATGATGATTGAAACAATTTGATTGTTGTTTTGCTTTAATTCATTTTTTTTCATAATTTTCATTGAAGTTTCTTAAACAAATATTACAAAAATTCGTTTCATAAAGAGATCTCTTTTTGATTTTTTTTTTTACATTAAAATCATCTTTCAAAGATAGAGACTTGCAGCAAAAACTATATCTCTTTTGATTAGAGAGGTTGTTTCAGAAAATTTTTGTTCCAATTCCGAATTGCCCATAACTTTAGCAGCTTGAGTCATTTGTCGTAGAAGCTCTTCCAAACGCCGAATGCACCGAATTATTGAGCCTTCGAATGCATCAGTTATTTTGCTGACTTCCACAAACGATTTCCCATTAGTCCATTGATAAACCACCTCCATAAGACCTGGTTTGAATTTCTCGATATATTCTTGTTCATCGATTTCGAGCTGTGATTCTTTCGAGACTGAGGCAATTTTTTTCGCTAATTCTTGCATTCTCTTGAACGGTACCGTCAATTCATCGGATAGTTTTCGAACGGTCGAAACCTTCTCTTCGAAAACCATACAGCTTAGCAAAGCCGCCAATTGATTGCAATTGAGATTATTAAAAACTCCGTTGAATAACATTTCCGTGAGCAATAATTCATCGCCACTTCAAAGTCGAACAAAATTAAAAATCAAGATTAGAAAAATTAGAGATAGATTAGAATTGATTACCTTGTGATCTCACAAGCTACTCTGCCTTTGATTTTGATCACATCAGTCGATGTACAGAATCCTAATCGACGAAGAACACGTTTTCGACATTTAAGCTCATTCATTTGTAAAAGACTTTGAATCTTTTTCATTTTAGAACGAATCTCTTCTTTTTTTTTCAATATTTTTGACTTATTCTCATATTTACTAACAGTGCTGGGATCAATCTTTTCAAATTCTTTCAGTTTATTTTCGTTTGCTTCCAATCGTTTTACGATATTCAAAAATGCTTTGTCTTTGATTTTCATATCTTCCAATGGATCAAGCAACGGTATGCTACCATTGAAACGTTTTTTGATTTCTTGAATGGATTTCATCACCGATTGTCGGCCATCATGGGTTGATAGATTTTTAGGAACATATATTCTTGCAGCACTGATTCTGGTGATATTCGATAATCTCAATGAGACTATTTTCATTTCACCTTTTTCAGAAGAAGGTGGAGGCAAAATTATCTCATTTGAAGCGTCGAATGATTTATCTACAGCTAACAAAACATCGATACGATAAACAGATTCACCTTTTCGATCTTGTTTGGTGTAGTTGATGAAAACGCCCCAATCCATATCAATATTCTCGTTGTTGACTATCCGCAACAATCGACCGCTATTCAAAAAAGGTAGAATATTTCGTGGTAGTGTTATGAAAGCCAGAAATTCTTTCGTAGAATCGCGTATCTGATTTTTAACTTTAACATATTCGGCAATATTTTTCTCATCGGGAATTTCTATTGCCTCTAAATCTTTTTTGATTTTTTCAAGTTCTATTGCGCGATTAGAAAATCAAAATGAGAATAAGGATTTGAACTGTCGAACGCTTACCTTCCGCTAGTTGAGGATATTTAACGTATTGTTGGAATTGGAAAAAACTATGCTCTAGCATGTATTCAGGATTCACTTCCTCCACCCTCATCAAATTCAATACCATATTGTAGGTCAAATGGAATGCTGAATTCAATGGATCAGGTTTGCCACGAATCATATTCTTGCCGACGGCTGGACTGACTTTCTCATCGATTCTCAGGATAACGATGCCACGTTCATCAAGACCACGTCTTCCAGCTCGGCCGCTCATCTGAATATATTCGCCAGATGTTAGAAACCGAAATCCTGTTCCATCAAACTTTCTGCCATTAGTGAACACTACAGTACGAGCTGGCATATTCAATCCCATTGCGAATGTTTCAGTTGCGAACAGAGCTTTGATTAGACCTTCGCCAAACAAAATTTCGATCGTCTCTTTGATCAGTGGTAGTAAACCACTGTGATGAATACCGACACCTCTTTTTAGTAGCGGAAGAATCAATTGAACTTGCGGAAGTGCTTGATCTTCTTCACTCAGAACATCGATGGCGTTCTTGAAAACTTCTTCAACCAAAACCTTCTCTTCGTTGGAATTAAAATCTAATTTGAGATTAGTTATTTGAAGAGCGTAAAGTTCACATTCTTTACGGCTAAAACTAAACAGAATGACTGGCGCTAGATTATGTTCCATTATAGTTCGTATGACTTTTATCAGACTGTTTTCGCTGCCAGAGGAAGAATCGGAACTACTTTGTAAAGAGTTCATCGCTTTATTGAAATTATCTTCTCTGAAATTGTTCATTTCATCTAGCACTAAATGAAGTCCATCACCTCCAGATGGATAAATATAATGTTGAAGGGGCGTTGGTCGAAAATCGGTATAAACAACATGACAAGCTTGATGATGAAGATGAGCTATCCATTCTGCGAATTGTCTGGCGTTAGGAATTGTAGCCGAAAGGAAAACATAATGTACACTATCAGGTAGAAGAATTATCGTTTCTTCCCAAACAACTCCTCTTTCTTTATCTCGCATATAATGGATTTCATCGAAAATAACCCATCCAACTTCGCGCATTATTTCGCTTCCCCGAAACAACATTAGCCTTAAAATCTCTGTGGTCATTATCAAACAGGTAGCATTCGAATTGATTGTGACATCACCGGTAATCAATCCAACATCTTCGAATTCTTCTTGAAACTCTCTATATTTTTGATTGCTTAACGCTTTTATTGGAGTCGTATAAATAACGCGTTGTTTGTTACGAAACGAAGATGCGATAGCGTACTCGGCTACAACTGTTTTTCCTGCTGATGTATGAGCTGATACCAGAACACTTTGATTATTCTCGATACAAAGAATTGCCTCTTTCTGAAACGAATCAAGAGTAAATTTATATTCTTTAGCAGGCTTGAAATTTTCATTCTCGCTCTCATCTCTCAGCGGGATATATTCCAATTCTTCTGGTATGATAACCTCATGCACACATGATCCTTGTGTTTTTAGTTCGTGAATCACAACTCGGCTATTGAATTTATCCAAATCTTCATCGGTTTCATCAGTCGGATTTTTGATGTTCACATTGGTTTCCGCAGAAACATCGATTGCGAGATTATCCTCCTCATCGGCCTTATTCTCGTGCGAATTTTTTTGACGTTTTATATCATTGATCAATTGATCAATCAAATTGCCATCAATATCAACATTTTCTTCAGTCTCATCTGCTATCTCTTCGTCGATCTTCTCGGATCGATCTTCTTCGATCGCTTCATCAACTTTACGTTTATGAGATTCTGAAGCATCTAGATCAAAAACTTCGAACAGATCCATACTTTTTTCGGAAAATTTGGTCCGCGTTTCAAATCGATAAACATCACATGGATAGCTATTATCACTCTAGTGTGCCAAGTATTTCGCAAGTGCTTTTGGGAGATACCGAAAAAAACTAGGCCCCAGGTTCAACCAACGTAATCAAATGAAAACAAAAAAAAAATTCAAATAGAAAATTTTATAAATAGACCTTCGAATTTTGTAATAATTCTATCGATACTTCATAGATTCAGACCCTTGTAACATTGAAAATATTTCAAATAATGGCTGATTCTTTCGGAAATTCAGATTCGTTCGAAATTTTTTCCCAAGGCCGTAATTGGATTTTCATCGGTCCAGGAATCATTACGTTTTTACTCATCGGTAATCAGAATATTTTTTTTCCTTTCCTTGTCCCCAAAAAATTATCATTGATTTAAAAAATGATGAATTGAGAATAGTTTTTTTTTCTGGTCTCAATCGATTTCCTCCTCAACGATTGATTGGTTTCGATCATTCAAAACCCTCTTTGCTCTGATAGATCGGTTTCTGTAGCTCTCATTGAATGCTATCGGCTCACAAAATTCAGGTTAATTATTCTCTCGATGTCTATCGGTTTGTGATAGATAGTTGTGATGTGTGATTAGGTTGATGGTTGGTGGCGTAAACTCTACGGAGAATAGCTCTGCTTTATCTCTGCTTTGCAAGCTTTACTGCCGATACTCTTCGATAGCAGCATCAGACAAGTGTTGACGTCGACCGAAAAATAGAAAAAAAAAAATTTTTTTTTCTCTATTTTATGATCGAAATCAGTGCTAATATTTCGATATCGAATAATTTGACCAAAAAAAAAAAAAAAAAAATAAGATTGATTTTTTTTTTTTCGATACAAATTTCCGTGTTTTTTTTTTGAATCTCGATTCGAATAGCATTTTGTTGATCAACTTATCTCAGACAAATATGAATCTAATAATCTTGGTTTTGATTCCATTGATGATCATCGGTATGGAATTAGCCGAACTTTGATGAAATCTTCTAATCAATGATTTTAAATCTTTCAAACTTATTCAAATTTTTTTTTTCTTAATCTGTTTTGATTCGATTCTTTGCAGCATTCTTTGTCTACAAATTGATTCAAAAGCTTAAGGATAAAGAGAAACGACGTGAAGAGAAAAAAAAGAAGAAATTGGAGAAAAGTTCAAAGAAAACAAAATAATTAAACAAAAAAAACAAAATCCTCAAACGTTCCGATTATGTTCCGTTTCTGTTGTCTTCGAGGAAACCAAAATCTATTAAATTTTTATCTTTCCATAATTTTTTCAATTTTCATCATCATTGAAGCAATGTTGTAATTAAATTCTTTTTTTTCTGTATCTCTTGATTGAAATTTAAATAAAATAAATTATATCTTCACCTATAATAGATTATAAAATTGTTTAGTTTTGAGATTGATTGGACAAGGACTGCCTGACATCAGATCTTTTCCGTTAGCCGATTTCGGAAAAGCTATCACATCGCGTATTGAATTCGCTTGACAAATTAACGCAATCAATCTATCTAGACCGATTGCGAATCCACCGTGTGGTGGACATCCTGATTTCAATGCTTCAAGAAAATATTCCATGGATCGAGAATCACATCGAAGAATATCATCTAGAATGAATTTTTGAACCTCAGCCGATGATATTCGTATAGAGCCTCCACCGATCTCTCTTCCATTGATAACTAAATCAAACGATTGTCCCAATGCTTTCGATGGATCTTGATACAATTGATTCAGATCAGTTGGTGCTGTAAATGGATGATGAGTTGATTTCAGAATTCCATCTTCATTAGTGAAGAGTGGAAAGTCATAGATCCAAACGAATGAAAGTTTACGAGAATGACCTCGGCTCAAACGATCGTTCTCGATTGAATCCACACATTTGGCTCGTATTTGACCTAGAATTTCGAGCTTTTAAAATTAGATTGAAGAATAAGCATAGAATTCGAAGTTTATCTTTTGAAAACTTACGCAATCTGATTTATCACCAGATGCTATCCATATGAAATCATTAGATTTCAGATAATTTTTGCTTTCTATAAGATTGACTAGATTAGAATCGATATGATTTTGAAAGGTTAATGCTGAAAATTTAAAATGACTCAATGAGCCTTTAAAATCGGATTGATATAACAATTGATTCAGGTCCTCTTGAATGATTTTTTTTATGACAAAACTTTCGTCGTAATCTTGAGGAATGATCATCCACCAAGAATCATGCAAATCTGATAGCTTTTCGATTACAATAGAAGATCTTAAATCTGGCTTATCTATTCCATATTTTTCAATCGAATCAGCGAATTTTATTCGCTGGAAAGGAACAGAGATCAACAATTTTTCTTCGATCAGAGGCCAACAATTTTGAAGTAAAGTTTCTATCAATTCCATAATCATATCCATTGTGGTGAATGAGATCTCTAAGTCCAACTAAAAAATGATCATTTTTGACATTTGAATAGCTAATGTTTTCGATTTTTACCTGAGTAAATTCTGGTTGTCGATCGCTTTTGGTACCTTCATCACGATAACATCTAGCGATTTGAAAGTATCGATCTAAACCTCCCACCATCAACAATTGCTTAAATTGTTGTGGACTTTGAACGAGACTATAGTATTGATCTTTGAAACGAGTTGGAACAGTGAATTCTTGAGCACCCTTAAGATAGAACCGAGAAGAAAAAAGGTGTAGAAAGAAATTTCAAGAAAATTCAAGAAGAAAATCTCCAACGTACGCCAGGAGTGTCTTTGAAAAGAGTCGGTGTTTCAATCTCAACGAAACCATATCGATCAGCCAGATCATTTCGGATTAATTGAATAAATTTCGATCTCAATCTAAGTGTCTCAAGCATTCTAGATCGGCGTAGATCGATGTAACGTGATTCTAACCTAGTATTCTCTTCGACCGTTTGAAAATCTCTAGGAAGAAACGGCATGTTAGGCTTCGCTTCGCCTAGAACATCTAATTCCTCAGCCAATATCTCGACATCACCATTCGGCATCTCCTCATTAATATCTTTGTCCGGTCGCTTACAAACAACACCTTTGATACGAATCACTGATTCTAGATGACAATTTTTACATCGCGTTTGTAAATCTTTCGATGGAAAGAATATCTGAACTTTTCCATAGGCATCACGAAGCAAAACGAATCGTCCATAGCGTTGGAACTCGATCCAACCGAACAATTGTACTGTTTCACCTATCAATCGATTGCTAATCTCACCACAATTTTTTGTTCTTCTAGAGAATCTATTGTAATCGATCGATGGTGTTTTAGTTGAGAATGCTCGCCAACAATAATGATGATTAAGGTGATCGATGGACAAAGATGATGGTGGTGGATTAGTCAAATCAATTAATGATTTAGATTTATGAAATCCTAGATCTTTTGTTCGAAAATAAATTGATGATATTCGAGAAAACAGACGCCTTGTTATTCGAAGATCTACGATGCCTTTTCCACGGAACATTCTCGACATTCCAAATTGGATCGCATTCCAGATTTCATAAAATTTTTAAATTTTACCAGCTTATGGAACATTGAATTGGAACCATTCAAATAGGATAGGATTCGGGAACGAGAATCCTTCAAGACATGTACTCCAAAGATCTTAGTGTATGACGCTTTGATTTCAAAGTTACAATTGTTTGTAGCCTAAGGTTTTAGTCAAAATCAGAATGTATTTGTCTTTGATTCAATCTGCATTTAATTTGAACAAAATAAAAAAATAAGAATAAAGAATTATAGAACTTTTAGGAACAAAAGTAGAGATATGAGGACTAGAAAGGAAAATAAAGTTTTCGATATCGATTAAAAGTACAAACTAGAAGATTTTTTCATTGAATATGGTTGAACTGTTTCAGTGGATCGATAATCTAAAGGTTCGATAAGATTATCGAATGGCCAACGTTCTTGGTGAATTTGCTCATCAAGAAGTTTATAACGTTTTTTGGAACGCAAATGAAATCGTTGTTTGATCCAAGGTAGCAAATGATCGTTCACTACTCTGTCTAGAATGAATTTATCCAGAGTTATCGACACAACAAAATTTATTGCCATTACGAATAAAATAAGGCCACGAAATTCGATCGGAATCGGTATGAATTCAAGATAGTCTAGTAGAAATTTCGGTGCAACCAACGAAATCAGCAACGATAATATCAGATTGATCAATACCATTAGCATATAGATCTCTGTGCGGAAGGAACTAGAATTAGAAACAGTTCAGATAGTTAAAGATAGCTAACTATTAGAGAAAAATCCTTTTCGAAAAGGTGGTCCAGGAGCGAATACGATCGCCGCTATAACATAGGAGATTGTATTGCATGCAAAAATTGCATTCGAAACTTGATTAGGCAGAGGAAAATCGATATTATCATTCTGAACCTCTTGATACCAATCTTGTTTGATCAGTAAAGTTCTGATTGCGTAATAAATCGAAACCTGGATGATGATAAACAAATAGATCGATAGCTGCGGAACTAAACCGAGCAAATTTCTTGATGGGATCCGTTTCGAGAGCTTATCGAACGGTTCAGTGGTGGCGAAAACCATTGGAGGTAGAATGTTCATGATGATATCGACAAACACATAGGTCCCATCCGATGGTTTGGTTCCATGTAGGAAGAGAATCAGCACCGCTCCTAGCAAGATAAAACAATAGGCGACTTGATATTTAAACGTACCGAATATGCTGACCAATGTGCATCGACCCTCTTTGATCAGTGAGGGCACACAAGAGATATCTTTGTTCTTGTAGGTGAACGGTGAAGCTACCGATGCTTCTGCTACAGATAATGCAATACCAGCATCGGATGCTCTTAATGCACCACAATCGTTGGCGCCATCACCACACATCCCAACACTATGGTCTTGTTTACGAAGCAAATTGATTAGATTCAATTTCTGATTCGGTGTCATACGCGCAAAAATTGTTCCTTTATGGACAATCTTTTCAATCAATTCGGGTCTCATCAATTTGATCAATGAGAATGAATCGCCATCGATTGCTAAATGATATGGGAAGTTCACTTGCGATTCAGATTCATCGTTATTGTTTAATGGGATGAAATCTGGATATTTAACATATGTGAATCGAATATTCGATCCAGTCTGTAATGGTTTTGGTACGACTTGGATCCGAATGATAGCTTCCGATTTCTTGATCATTTCACATTCTTGTGCTACAGTGATTGCTGTTTGAATGTTATCACCGGTAGCCATAATACATCGTATGTTTGCATCACTAAGCTCTTTCAATGTTTCCGTAGAGTTCGATTTCAATTTGTTCTTAAACAAATAGAATCCATTGAAAGATAGGTCGGATTCTAAATCGTTTCGATTCATTTCACAACACTCATCTAGATCGTCTGATTCGAGAGTTTTCGAGGCTGCAGCTAACACTCGATAACCTTTTCGGGTGTATGACTCAAGAATATCATCAAAATTCGATGGGATCGACTGCGGAAGCACAAAAGATTTCATAATCTCTGGTGCACCTTTCATCATCACCAACAATCGATTGTCTTTCATATCTTTAGCTAACACTAACATTCGCTGAAGAAACGATTCGAATGGAAATTGTTTCATTATTCCAATCAATTGGCCATCACTTTGCACAATACGTTCCGGTGTTCGACCGAAATCAATAGCTTCCGGAGTTTTCGATAAAAATTGCCATTTACTGGCAAGAAATAGTTTCTTATCTAGATCCTCTCCTTCCACAACATTTTTGTAACGAACTAATGAATGACAACTGGCCATAATCTTCACAATCAAATGATCGTTTGGGATCGATTCAATCTCGTTCACTGCTGGTTGAAATTTTTTCGATGAAATCGGTACGAGACCTGCGAAATCTATGGTGTCTTCAGTCAACGTACCAGTCTTATCGAAACACATCAAATCTATCTCACCAGAACAAGCGATCGATGGCGAATTGAGACAGAAAATTCCTTTCCGCTTCAATCTTCTTTGCGCGTGGACATTGACACTGGTCAAGATGGCTGGAAGGATTGGTGGTATCAAGAAAGTTCCTACATCTAAAACAATTATCATAATATCGTAGAGGGGAAACTGTCGGTTCGGGGAAATCAAAATTAAAACATTGATTTGATCATCAAAATCAAAACGAGGTCTAACAACTCACATCGAACGGTTCCAAAATCAGATAGGTATAAATGAATGATGGTACGCCAATAAAAATCACAAATATTATCGAAAGTTTGATCATTTGCATCTTAAGTTTGTTGTTCATTTCGATCGGAAACAAAATACTTCGAGCCAATTCACCTTTGGTAGTGGAGAATCCAGTCCGCACAACCACAGCTCTAACATCGGATCCATCTCTCGAGTTGATGTTCATAATTCTGGTGCCCGAGAACAGTGTGTTGCTACGATGGACCGATGATGAATAGACAACGCTAGGATTGTCGACCAATGGTACTTTCGGAACCGGACAACTTTCTCCAGTCAGCATACTTTCATCCATAATACAAGAACCATGCATCAGTACAGCATCACATTCCATAAGCGAATGATCTAGATCGGTGTGAGAGTTTCTTCCCAAAACAATCACATCACCGGGAACTAATTCGGTGGAGATTTTCTCCACTATAATGTTATCTCTGATCACAGTAACCAACGATGCTGATTGAACTTTTTTTCGCAAAGCTAGAGCTTGCTGTTCGATGGACGAAAAAATTAGTTTCAACAATTTTTACTGTTTCAACAGAGCAAATTGATTACTATTACCCTTCTGGTTTGCCAAACATGTAAAGTGACCGAGATTGTCGATAGAATCAGTATGCAGAAAGCGAATTGATAGTACAATTGAATTAGCCAAACGATTATGATGAAAAATTGATAGAGATAAAATGGTCCAGTGATCTATGAAATTATACCGATTCAAACATTCAAAAAAGTGCGCAAAACTAAAAACCAAAAAAAAACCTCATTCAAAACCAATTTCCAAATCGGCAACACTTCGATCTCGATCGAATTCGATCCGAATAGATTCAGTTTGAGATCAACTTCCGATGTAGTGGTACCTTCGATCTGGCTATAAATCATACTACATTTTTGTGAATCTAATCCACTAAATAGAAGAAGAAGAAGAAGAAGAAGAAGAAACAACGAGATTCTAATTCAATGAAAAATTTAATTTAACGAAAAAATTGTTTCGTACCGAAGTTTGAAGAAATATTTAAACTCACTATTCCAAACATATTTAAGCTTTTTATGTATGAAATATCGATATGAATAGATTGGCATCTCCTCCAACGATTCTTTATACTCGTTACCAAATCTATCCTATTTCGATTGGAGCGGAACAGGATGAGATGGTCTCGAAAACAGGAACACTATCAATATCAAATTCGAATCAAATCACATACTTTCACTAGAAGCACTGTTGCCTTCTCTAGTGGACATTGTTTCCATAGTAATCGAACCCTAAGAGCTGGTTTGATCAGTAAGAGAATGGAAAAGATTCCGCCCGAGAGCAGAGTTAAAGAGATAATCAGAATGATTCGCCATATCGAGAAACAATATCCGATCAATTCAAGCTCATCATCTTCGCCAACATTGATTCGGATCCGATTCTCGGAGTTCGCTTTCTTTCTGTTCGAATTGGTGGAATTTTTGCTAAGATTTTGTTCGATCAAGCTTAGATCGAAATCGATCAAACTGGTGGCGATGTTTTTCTCATCGATTATACTCGATTCTTGATTCAATCTATCATCGATTGACATAGCTTCAAGTAAACTTTCAAAAAGATTCAATAAAATTTTCGACTCAAAGCTTTGTTCGATTGATTTTGAGAAAAAAAAAATTCAAACACTTGTTGAGAAACAGATTTGAAAAGTGTATTTCATTTCAGAATTCATAATCTAAACAAAACAAAAACAATGACAATTGATCCGCCATCATATTTAAGTCTCTAGATCTAATCGAAATCGAGACGAATTTGCATCAGGAAAGAAAAAAAAAAGTAAGATTATTCGATTACTTTCAATGAATTTGATGGATTGTGTGCTAGGATTGCATTCGAATTTCTTCCTTCTTTTTTTTTTATTTCTTTCCACACTTGAAGATAAAAATGTCAAAATAAGAGAAAATTTTGTTGAAGAGCTGTACTAATCGAATGAAGATTGATCATCTTCATCTTCCATCAACCTTCAGAACGATAACAACAACCACAACAACAACAACAACAAATGGTCTCAAATTAATCAATAAAAATTAAACATCGAAGACAAGTATCTTCCTATAACTTTGTCTTCTTCTTCTTTTCTCTTTCGGATCATTTTGGAAGTGTTCCACTTGAATTCTCATTGGATTTTTTTTCCGTTAGTCTCTCGATTGATGATAATAATTGTGATTAGATTCTATTTTGATATCGATTTTCAACGATTGAATTTCGAAAACAACAAATCGAAACAAGATCGATAGCTTTTTGATTAAGCGATGGTATTTAAGAGTATATTTTCAACCGCCATAGTCTGTCTATATTCAATCGAAATGAGAGAAAGAAACGATTAGATCAGTCAAAATAAATGAAGGAATTCTAAAATGGACCAGATGGTCCGCATCCGGAACGGAACAATTCTAGGATAGAATAATGATTGAATCAATTAATTAATTGATTTTTAGATCTAAAATTGTAAAGAAATTCGATGAAAAGTTCGAAATCCACCGACTAGCGGAGAATTGAAAATAATTTTTTGTTCGAGTTTAGTTAATGTTTCCTTATAATTTCTTATTCTATTTTTTTTTCTATCAAAGATCAAATTGAATTATGCTTAAAGGATTGCTAATATTTGCTGCTGGTATCTACACTGGGGTCTATGTCTGCCAAAACTACGATGTACCAGTTGTGGATCGTCCAGAGATCTTATTTCAACGTTTCAAAATTTGGATCGAAACAATGGATCAAGAATATCGTAGACGTAGAGATTGAACAATTGAAGCGAGAAAAAAATCTAAAAATCTAGAAAATTGAGAAATTGAATTTCAAATATTTTCCAAAAAATTGTTTTCCTGAAGTATTCGTTTGCTTCAAATATCTCTAAAATTAATTTAACTTTCAAAAGATTAAAAAATTTTTGAGAATTTTTTTTATTGGTAACAGATTTTATGAACGAGCACTAGATATCCAATCGACATCATCAACAGCATCCAGCACTCACATGCCGACAACTTCCTTTTCTTCTCTCTCACTCTCTCTCTCTCTCTCTTTTTCTTGTTCTTTCTGTTTATCCTCGGCATACAAGTACTGATTGAGTTTGATTGTTTCTCTTGCATGTGATTCTACAGAGAAGATTGAATTTCCTTTGAATTTTATTCTATTCCGGTCACTTTACATTGTTTATTTGAACTGTTCAATCAAGATGGGTGCCTATAAATATATGCAAGAGATATGGCGACACAAACAATCGGATGTTATGAGATTTTTGTTACGGGTCCGAACTTGGCAGTATCGACAAATGAATGTGATTGTTCGATGTCCAAGACCGACCAGACCTGAAAAGGCTCGACGTTTAGGCTACAAAGCTAAGCAAGGATTTCTAATCTATCGTGTTCGAGTTCGACGAGGTGGTCGTAAACGTCAAGTTCCAAAAGGTATTTTATTGATGTTTATGCTTAGAAGTTCGAAAAATCAAAAATTAAATCTTTCAAAGGTGCGACCTATGGGAAACCGAAAAACCACGGTGTCAACGAATTGAAACCAAAACGAAATCTTCAGGCGATCGCTGAGGAACGTGTTGGAAGACGTGTAGCACACGCTTTAAGAGTTCTAGGATCATATTGGGTCGGTCAAGACTCTACTTTTAAATTCTATGAAGTAAGTTTTTTTTTTTTTTGGAAATTTTCACTCTCTAATGATTGCTTCGTTTCGTTTAGATCATCTGTGTAGATCCATTTCATAAAGCGATTCGCCGAGATGCCAAAATCAATTGGATCTGCAACGCAGTCCATAAACATCGCGAGCTACGTGGTTTGACAAGTTCAGGCAAAAAATATCGCGGTCTCCGTGGCTCTGGTCATGGCTACTCTAAACTTATCGGTGGTTCACGTAGAGGCAATTGGCGAAGACGAAACACTCTTCAATTGCGTCGAAAACGATAAACTTTCACAATTCATGATTGAGTTTTATAAAAGAAACATTTTCAACAAATTTAACAATAAAACAACACTTTATTTTGTCGTTGAAAAAAAAAATAATCTTTTATTCAATTTCATATTTACAATTTAAAAAATATTCTCTCAGTTTTACATCATTACATTTTTATCGCAAAGGAGATTTAAAACTTACCTCTGTGAAAGAAATGATTGCTCTTACCTTTAAAGAGTTCACATTGAAATCAATTAAATTTCTAAAAAGGAATCTTCATGAAAAGAAAATAAAAGAAAAAAAAATGGCCAGATAAGAAAGTTTGAAGAAAACAGAGGATAGAAAATGAAACGAAATAATCTACAAAACTGGATATACATTGTATGATATCGAACAAAAGAGGAAGAAATATGATTACAAGAATGTTTCAAAACGGACGTTTGCTCAACGAAATCCTTACATTGTGTCTGATCGATAATTAAGAATGTTTCGAAATTCTAAAAACTCTATTTTTAAATTTGCATAAAGAATGACGATGAATTTGATTGAAGGGATTGGAAGCAAGCAATGACTAGAATTTTGAGTGCTGTTTGAAGCGGAATTAGTTCGGCTTTCTGACGGTTCTGTCTGTGATTTAAATACTGAATGAAGAGGAATCATCATTTCGCATGTAATCGGTAGATAGCTGATCAAAATGGAAAGTTTTCTCTCTGATCTTATCAACGATAGAATAGAATAGTTTGATTGTGCCGATAATAAGACTCAAGTGTTTAACATCTTCAAATGATTTCTCGATGGATCAAAAATTTTTGTTTAACGGAGATTCTTTCATTTCAAGACAAATCTGATTGTATCTTCTTCTTTATCATTGAATTTTCTTAGCTGATCCAAAATCGAATGATTCTAATATCAACTGAACTCTTCAAATCTATGGGTTTTGCTAGAATCATTGCTGGTAAAATTAGATCTTATCTATATTTCAGCTGATCGATGACAATCAAATTGATTTGATTATTAATTCGATGATCTTAACCATCTGCTAACTTATATTATCAATAAGTGAACGAAGAAATTCACTATGCATAAATAGGTTTCGTTTTAAGAAGCGGAAAGACAAAAAATGAAGATCATTCTAGTCTAGTCGTTTGGCGATGGGCATTATTGTCCCGGTGGACGAGCTTTTCAAATACATAGATAGTGTTAAAGATGGTCAATAATTCTGTTCTCTTCTGCGAATCTTAACGAAACGAATCAAACGATTGATGGTCTAGTATTAAAAAGCTATCATTGGTATCGTAGCTTTCAATATCTTCATCTGATGTGGAGTCTAATCACTCAGAATCTTGATCTGCATTCTCATTGTATTTCTTGCTTAATCAATACGATCAACCGACACCAAATCCTTGAAACGATCGATCTTAATATCTATTTTTGCTGTAGAATATAAATGATAATCTCAAAATTTCTTCCGGTCCCTTTAAAAAAAAAAAAGCTGAATCAAAAAAGAAAATGATGAAAATTTCAATCAAAACTGGAAGCTTTTGCTCTGGAAAATTTAAAACTTTATTCTAAGTCGCAAATTGATTTTTGAATTCTTTCGAATAACTTATCGATTGAAATTTTTACAAGTTTAGGGTAAATTTTGTTTTTTATATCAAATGAATGACGATCTTATTCGGTATGAAATGATGTAGATTCTCCATTTAAATATCCTGAAGGATGCTGCTGCTATCTAAACTAATCAGATGTTATTTAATTCGAGGAATTCTTCACGAGAGCTATTGTGATGCTGGCAACGATTCTTGATAACGTAATATAACATTGTCATCTCCTCTACTAACATTTGCTTTAGATTTTTATATAGATTAGATAGATAGAGAGAGATAATTCTGAGAATTGAGTAACCCTAGAAAAAAGCCGATGGAATAGAGAAAAAATAAAAATTAACCGATTAATTCTTTGACAAGCATGATTTTTTTGAAATGAAGGGTTGGTAATGATGACCAACAAACACAAATCATAAAAAAAATTTAGGGAATAACAAAATTACGCTTTTGAAATAAAAAAATATATTCTGACCACTTTAGAAAAAATGTTTTGGTTGAAAAACTAAAACAAAGCGTTTGTGTTCAGACTAATAGATGATTAGATATAAGCATTCAAATTACTTTCAGACTTACCTTTAAGCGAAAAAAAATGAATAGCGAATTTCATAGGGTATGTCTTGGAATTCGTTTTTGCTTCAAAATGATCAATATGATGATGAATGAGGATGAGATAGCGAAGAAAATGATAATGCAAAAGTTGAGAGAAAAATAATATTCGTTGAGACCTAACGACGTCCACCTCCATAATTTCCACCACCATAGTTGTTGCCATATCCACCTGTTTATAGAAAAGATATTAAAGAATCAATCCTGCAATGTTCAAGATTTACTGTTAGTATTTGTCCATCCGCCATAGGGTCCTTGACTTCTGTTGTGATTGTAATTGTTTCGAATAGGTCCTCCGCCATAACTGTTACCGTAGCCAGAATTATAATCGGAACTCCATCCACCTTGATTCCATCCTTGGTTCTGGTTGTAATTTTGATTACCACCACCACCACCGCCGCCCCCATAACCACTGCCGTAACCTCCACCATCTGCGAATTTGCAATAATTTAATGAGTCAAAGATTCAAACAAATTCTAAAACTGACATCCTCCTTGTCCGTAACCACCACCATTATTGTTGCCACCGCCATAACCTCCGTAGCCACCTGGTCCTGATTCCCAAACTTGAGCGTTTCTCGTGCCAGAACGATTGATGTTCCTAGCTTCGGTTTTTCGTTTCATCGTATCCATTTCTTGTTTAGAGAGGGCTTTTTTGACTTCAGTGTTTTTACCTTTTATTACATGCAATCGTTTCACTTCGGATTATAAGGGCAAAATTAATTAAAAAGAGCGAATATGAAACTTTGAAAACTTACAAACTATTTTGTCAACCGGATCATAATCATCGAACTCGACAAAAGCAAATCCTCGTTTTTTTCCCGTTTCTTTCTCGGTGACAATATTGACATTGACAACATTGCCGTACTCTAAAAAGAATTCTCTCAAATCTTCTTCTTCAACATCTTCTTTAAGACCACCCAAAAATATCTTTTTCACCGTAGCTTGAGATTCCGGTTTACCAGAATCTTCTCGTGGCACCGCACGTTTCGGTTCGACTTCTCGACCATCTACTTTGTGAGGTCTAGCTTTTTGAGCCAAATCAACCATCGAAGATTTGCTGTAAGTGATGAATCCAAAGCCTCTAGACCTTTTTGTTTGAGGATCTCTCATAACTACACAATCAACTATCTCTCCCCATTGTTGGAAATGGCCTTTGAGCGTTTCTTCTGTTGTTTTATAATCAAGACCACCAATGAATAATTTTCTAAATTGTTCTGGTTCATCTTCAGTTTGATCATCATCGCCATCAGCATCTTTACCATTATTACCATCATTTTGATGATTGTTGGCATCATTGGAATCGTTGCCTGTATTTTGATCAGCATCATTCAAAGTGTCGTCAACATTATTGTCTTTGACATCAGCGGATTGTTGTGCAACATTCTCTTCGTGGCCATTTGATTGCTATGGGAGAAAAATATAATTCGAAAAAAAATCTCATCAAAAAACTATCAAAAATACCTCAGCCATTGTTCTTTAATTGTTTAATGATTGTTCACCGAAAAAAAATGGAAAAAAAATATCGTTGATATTACGATTTTCGATTTCAAAATGATTGAATTCAATCCAAATATCCAAAAAAAACGCGTCAAGCAAAATTAAATAAATAGAAAAACGAATACAGACACGAAATGCAAAAAAAAAAGATGGCTTGATGTCAAATATACCACATAAACACACAAAATTAATCAGCGAATCAAAATCACCGTGTAGTTAAGGAGAGGAGAGAAAGAAAGCTCAAAAAGCTTCGCTCACTATGGCGTTCAGAATCGATTTCGAAGCATAGAGAAATGTTCTTGAATTATTTCTTTGTGCAAATGAAGAATAACACAGAAGAAGAAGAAGAAGAAGAGTGAACAAAGACAATCGTATAGCGATTATTAGCGATTGCAATAGACAGATTTCAATTTATATACAAATCAAAAAAAAAAAAAATACACCACAAACACTTCTCTTCGTTTGAGTTTATATAAAAATGTGACGATGAGAGGTAGCAATTAGGCTACAAAATAGAGAGAGTGAGAGAGAGAGTGTGTGTGTGTGTGTGCATATATTTGGTGAAGCAAGCAATCAGAATGGAAAAAAGAGGCAGGGAAAAAGTAAATGCACCTAGAAATAGAGAATTTGAGATAATGTCTTTGCTCTGAAATAGTAAGTATATTTCTATATGTGAGTGTATATGTGTGTGTGAGTGCATACAACCATAGAAAAATGGCAGATCTTCCAGAGACAGCTATCTGAGCGGCATATTGAGAATAAAAATTTTATCGCCATCTACATTTGTCGAAACATTTAAATTTAAAAACTTCAAGAATTTATCATTATCTTTAGAAAAGCATTATTTTAGCTGATTTTATTAATTTCTTAGGAATTCATAAATTTAAAAATAACATTTTTTGCTTAAAAAAAAATTCATCCACTACATTCCTTCCGATGATCTAATGTCATCGATTTTCAATATCATCTTCACCAATTGAGTAGCCAAACTGATTTGTTGTTTTTTACTATTCAATGTTTCGATAATGTTTTGAGCTTTCATATCTATTGAAATAGAATTGAAGATTACTCAATAAAATTAAGGATACAAACAACTTATTAAAACATACCATTTGTTCCTTTCTGGGCACAATCGATTCCTAAGAAGGGCATTTTCTCTTTAAGTTGGCGTGCTTTCACTTCCGCAACAGTTTCGATCGGTGAAAATCCACTGTTCTCGGCCAATGCCAATGGGATGGATTCCAATGCGTCTGCGAAAGCTCTAAAAGCGTATTGTTCCAACGAGGTTATTTTGTCAGCTTCCTCAGCTACAGCTAGAGCACAGGATAATTCGGCTGCACCACCTCCATAAACAATACGATTATCTTTGATCAGATTTCGTACAACACAAATTGCATCATGCATCGAACGTTTAGCTTCTTCTACAATCATTTTGTTGCCACCACGAATAAAAATCGTGACTGCTTTGGTGTTAGGACATTGTTCAATCACAAGCATTTTATCCCTTGTGGTTCCGAAACTCAATTCACGAACAATTCCAGCTTTTCCTAGCTTTTCTGGTGTTAATTCTTCGAATCTTGGAACGATTCTTCCTCCGGTTGCAATCGCTATCAATTCAATTTCTGGTCCACCAACCCAACGGACGGCAGGTAACTGTTTCTGAAGAAGCAAGTGGTTAGCTTCATCATCAAATCCCCATTGACAGATGACAAGATTTGCTCCAGAATCCTTGACTCTTTGAACCATTTCATCAAATTTTTCAATTTCATACTTTCGCAAAGCTCGATAATCTTCTACCGATTGAATATCAAGCTTATGTTTGGTTTTAGGTTTGGGTGGCTCAAATGGACAAGTTAGAATGGCTAATTTGGCATTCTCGACTTTTGTAGGCATTTGAGGATGACTGAAATTTTTATCCACAATTACACCTTTAACTAAAACTGAATCTTCGAGTTTTCCTCCTGTTTTTCCTTCTAATTTGATCAGGTCAAAAGAAACATCTTTACGTTCGAAATCTGCCACGGACAAGACTGCATCGACAGCGATTTCAGCGAAAGACCTTAAACATCGATTGACAATTTTAGAACTTAGAGTCGTCATTGCAGTTTGAATTAAAGGTTCTAAATTATTTTGATCAATCGGGAAACTTTCAGCAATTTGATCTAAATAATTCATAGCGTGTCTAGCAGCTAATTCGAAACCATCCGCAATTCGTACCGGATGTATTCCTTTATCAATTAATTGCTCTGCTTGTTCCAAAAGAGCACCAGCCAAAACTTTTAAAGGAACAAATAGAATAAATATCAATGGTAAACATGATTTTAATCATACCGACAACGCCGGTTGTGCCATCGCCGATTTCATCATCTTGAGATTGAGATAATTCGACTAAAAGTTTCGCGATTTGATGCTCGACATCCATCATCTTGAGAATAGTGGCACCATCGTTGGTGATAGTCACATCACCATCGCTTGATACCATAATTTTATCTAAACCTTTTGGTCCTAGAGATGTTCGGAGAGTTTTAGCGACACTTATTCCGGCCAAGATGTGACTCTAAAAAGTTTTTTTTTGGATAAAAAACAATTAATGATTAGATAAATCAAAGTTTATAACCAAACCTTAATCGCTTCGGTTCCAATCAGCCGTTTTTGTCTTTCTTGGTCTTTAAGGATGAAAAACGGACGACCGAACTCATCGAAAGCTAAAGTACCGACACTAGCCATCTCTATTCTATGTTTTTGTTTGAAATTTAAATCAGCGAAGTTTTTTTTATTTATATTTCAATCGATTAATAAATCAAATTAAATCGTCTAAACAGAGAAAGAACTAGGTAGCGATCAATTGCAAATCCAATACAGCATGTTTGCTCCAAGCATGTGAACTTGATATAGTAGGTGGCGCTTAGGCTTGGAAAAATTATAAAAAAAATTTCAACCAAAGCCGCTGTGATTTGGCCGCCAATCAATTTAGAAAAAATTTTCCGAAGTTATCGAAATCAAAGAATAGGGTCTTATTAAATCAAGAAAAATAATCAGAGACAAAAATTTGGATTAAAGAATTAGAAATCCTTCGAAAATATCAAATTTCCTTCGATTTCAACATAGATTGAGTAAGAAATGAATTGTATGCCAACACTTAGATCGATGATCTTCCAAAAGTAAAAGAAAATTTTTCTGTTCAAATATCTAAGAAAATTTGCAATAAATCAAAAATTGCCAACATTAAGCTAGAAAAAAAAAGCGATCGAGAGAGGAAAAAAATGATTGATAAGCTATCGATTTCGGAATGAAAATTGAGAAGATCAAAATCGATCATCAAATCATCATGGTCATTGAATTTTATTCGCTCTCAACATTCTCAAATTCTTTGTCCAAAAAAAAATCATCGGATTTGAAAAAGAAAATTTCGAAGCGAAAAAACGCACATAAATTTAAATATAACTAAACAACTCAATATTATATAAATATAGTATTGATTATTATTACCGAACAAAGAATCTGTCAAATTCGATCATTGAAATTTGAAAAGAATAAATTTTTAAATTTCGAACCCAAAATTTCGAACGAATTGTGATTTTACACAAACACACACACACACACACACACACACACCCAGTGGAGTAAACTTCTACTTTAGATTGAAAAAATAGATAGGAAAAACTCGATCCAAAAGCTAGATGCATTCTGTAAGGAAGCGTTGGAGAAAGAATATAGTTGTCCCAGTACTTTAGTTGAACTGTTCGCTCCTTAGATAATTCGAACGGTTTGATGTAACATAGGAGAGAAAAATATCACTGCTTTTCGGAATGGAATCGGAAATGAGATTGAAGGAAACGATTGAATCCAAAAATGACCACTGAGATTCTAAAACTGATGGAATTATTCTCATTTTGGTTTTTGGCGCCAACCATACAGGATCCAAGCATCTCTCTTTCTCTCTCTCTATTTTGGAATTGATTGATTTGTTCCGTTTCTCTTAACACATCAATATTTTGATATTTTTTCTACAAAATTAAAATCGTAAATCTTTGATGATTTTGATCAGCGATGTTTTCGTTGAAAACAATTTTCTTGATTGAATTTAATTGAGAAAATCAAACATTGTTGGAACATTGTTGATTTCCAATGCGAGGCAAATCAAAATGCCTCGACCGGACCGATTCTAGAATATTCTTGCATCTGAATACACATTGATACGTTTCGACTTGCAGAATAATCGCATAATTTCACAGAATCTTCAAATCTTTCGTTTTTTTCTCGTTCGCAATAATCTTTAAACAATCGATGAAGTTTGATTGATATCGCTCTTTTATTCGGTGTCGAAAATTTTCGCATCAGAAAAATTTGCATTCCAATTTGAATTTGAATTTGTTTCGAATTCTCGAAAAGCATCCAGTTATATACAATAGCGATTGATGCGCTTAAAAATTCCTCTCCTATATTCTTGAATAATATCTGAGCGAAATGAATGAAAGAATAATCGGAATAATCTCCTCGGCTTGACATCATCTCTCTAAAATGCCATCCAAATATTATCTTCTCCGAATTGGTTGAATGAAGAACTTGTATTAGACGTGATCGAAATATTATGAATCGTTCGTATAGAATCAGTGTGTGAGTGCGATCAAAGAACGGCAATCCATCTTGAACAAAATGAACCTAGACTTCGATAGATTCGATGATTGAAACGATAATGTCATATTTGGTCTTAGATTGAAGATCCAACGTAGATAGAATGAAATTGTCTCCAAAATTTTTGATTCGATACCAGAAAGGCTTAATGATACATTAATGGTTTCGTAATTATGAAACCATCGTTTCTTCTCTAGAATCTATTTTTGTTTGATTTCGAAATGAATCAAACTCATCGAAAGTGCGCCAATATAATGGCCCTAGATATCCGAATCGATCGAAATCGAAAAAAGTTTCATTTCGTATCGAATTTTTCGCTAGGTCTCTTTTTGTTACTCTATGTTTGTGATCGAATCCATCTCTCTTCATCATCATCATCATCATCATCGATTCTGGCCACCGAATCCAACAGAATCTCGAACGATTCGACAATTAATCTAGATGAATCTAGTGATATTAAGCGCATCGCATCTGGTCAATCTTATCAAATCGGTAAGTATTTGGAATTTTTTTTTTAGAAAAAAAAATTCTCTGCGACCTAATTCTGGCGATTCCGGTTCAAATTTTCCCAAATCCAATTTCTACCATCTCAAACAAAGCTATCGAATCTGGCTGTTTTTCCGTCAACAAGCGATGAAGTTTACGATGCATTTCCGTAGGCTAGACTTGTTTGACAGTTAAACCAGCAGAGTCTTGTAATTTAATTTTCGAGGTGAAAAAAAAAAATTCGAAAACATTCGGTAATTTTGTTTTGTGCGATGATTGTTTCGTTTACTACCATTCGAATTCTTACGATTCTTATCTCTAGCTTTTTTTTTGTTGTTTGAAATTTATTTTTATTTTTCTCGCAAAAAAAAAATCAAATTGAATGTTTTTCTCTTCAAAGATTTGCGTAATTTCTTAATTTACTCGAATTCAAATGCTCGAGGCAAAATTGTTCTCTCCATCACATCGAAGTATTGGTGAAAGAGGGGTATGCTTTCTACGAAAGTTTTATGAATTTAAATTGAAAATTTTCTTCAAAATTTTATTGGATTCCAGATTCACACAATAATGGTGTTTGAAAGGGAAAGATGAAAACTATTAATTTTCAAACTTTCTCTCTCTCGTTTTAAAATTAAGAAATTGTATTAGAATTGAAAAGCTTAAGACAAAACAAAACGAAATTCGATTCACCGGAAACAAAACAATCTTGGAGCAATTTCATCTAGTTTTTTTTTTGGTTTCAAAAAGAAATAAAATCTTTCAAACGTCTCTTCAAATGTTCTTTTGAAATTTGCTTAGGAAATTTTCACTCGAAATAGCTGATTTAGGTCGCAATAATTCTGATCTCTTCGAAACAGTATAACAACGAGCTAATAAGGCGTTTATTGTTGTGATCAGATTGTAATAGGGTAATTACAGCGATTTATTAATGATATTCCGCATGCCATTCATTCATAAGTTCAATTGGGGAGAGATCTCATTCAAACCAGACCAGAATAGAATAGAATAAATCTCTTCTTCTCGATCCTACCTCTCTAAACGATTCATAATGTTTTGACAATGTTTGTGAAAATTCTCCACCAAAGCACTCAATTAGATCGTAATCATATTTACCTTTACGAATATAATTCGAATATAATTGCGATTGTCACGCCAATATCGTTCGTTGTTCGTTTGTGATTGTATTGTGTCTGTCACGTTTGGAACACCTTTTCTGTGTGGAACAACAATCATTCCATCTCCATTTCCATCGAAATCGAAATCAGTTTTGGATTGTTCCAAGAGTGGAAATTATTATGATTCTAGATACTTCTATTAGTTTTGTTTTTTTTTTTTTTTGAATCGATTAGACTTTCGATTGTTCCTATCTTCGATATCACAACAAAAACTTGGAATTAAAAGTTTACGATTCTTTTTTTCCCCCTGTTTCCTTCTCTTAGTTCGATCGAAGGCAATTAAATATTTTATGATCCTAAGAATCGATTCGCTTTGTTTCGATTCGAACATTTCGATTACAAAACGATCGTTTTGTTTGAAAGTGAAAAAAAAAAAATTATTAATTTCCAGTCCTTCCAATTCTTTTTTTTTTTTTTTTTTTTTTGATTCAATTAGGTTCGCAAATTTTTTCAAGAATTTATCCAATTGAATATTCGTTTCTAGTAATAACACTTATTCTTTTTTTTTTTTGTCCTTAGGCCTCTCGATGTTCAATTGATTTCTTAAAAGTTTTCCGATTAAAATTGATTGAGTTTTTTTTTTTTTTTTTTTGAATTTATTTCACTTAACACACTGGACTTAGATCTTTTCTTTTAGCTTAGATTATTGTATTTTTTGTGAACTGTTTCTTTTTTTTTTTTTTTTGATTTTCTTCATTTCGATAGATAGATTTTCATCCATCTAAGCGCAAGACATTCGTTCGATTTAAGCTTAGATAGAAAAAAAAAAAAAAAATAAAACGTAGATCTAATAAATCAAGTCTCGATATCAAAATCGATTTCTTTTCGATTCACTTCAAAAACTATCAGATCAATAATTGAATGAAACTGAAGCATTGATGGAAAAGCATAGTTTCATTGAGTGAAGCTATGAAACAATCCCCAACAATGCTATTGGTAGAATGGATTGGATTTTTTTTTTTTTGCTCCCAAAACTCAACAATATCGGCTCGGAGAAAATTATTCTCGCAATCATAATTATCCATTCTGTTATTTTAGATTTCCGTTTTAGTTTCGTTAGGTTTCAATCTTAATTTTCTAGGCGAAAAAAAAAATTAGTAGAAAATAATTTCCCAGTTTCTACTTGAAATATGAAAAAGAGGAAGAAAATGTTGGAAATCTTTTTTTTTTTTTTTTTTTTAATGATAAAATAACTCATTTCTTTCAACACAGCTATTCGAATACTATTGTTTCGAATTGTAATTAGTATTTTGTTTGTTTTTTTTTTCTTTCGTTACGAGAATGATTTATAAAAATCCAAATTATCCGAAAGATATAGAAGATCCTAGCGAATGATTAGTTCGCAACATTTGATTCTGATTCTGATTCTGATTCTAATTCACTCTGTTTTTTTTTTCGCTTCGAAAACAGAGATACCAGAGCGATCCAAAAAGCTTATCAAAAACAAATACAATGAGTAAAGTTTCCAGTGATGCGAAAATCGAGAGCAGAAGATTTTGAAGAGAATGTGAGAGAGATGGAAATTTCGATGAAGCGTTTTTCGAGATTGAAACAAACAAAGAATAATTGTAAAAAATTGGGATAAAAAAATAAACTAGAAATACTTTTTGAATAATCCGATTGTGAAGTGAATTCTCTCATCATCAAATATAATTTAGTTCAAAAAAATTTTTTTTTTTTTTGAGCAATCTCTTCTTGAAGCAATCAAGAATATCTCATCTGTAGAATTTGAAATGTAATTTTTTTCATTTGAAAAAAAAAAGAACAATAATGTTGCTGTTTTGCTTTTGTTTCTCACCAAATTCAATCTTGGTCTTTCTTCTCTCAATGATTCAAATTAAATTGAATTAATTTTCAGTAGCAACAATGAGAGAGAGAGAGAGAGACAGTATTATCGAATTTGAATATTCACATCCGTTTCGATGATAATCATAATCATCATCATTATATTATCGATATTTGGTGCGATAATGGACAATATTCTAGTCTAGTACTGATATCTAACTCTTAATGATAGTTGGCTTGTTTGCGCTAGTCTCCTTCTCTCCATTTTTCATCAATATCTTTCTTCAGTAAGAGTTTCACTTCATCATTTTCTCTCTCTCTCTCTCTCTCTCTCTCTCTCTCTTGTTCCTCGAATGATCAAAGATCTAATTTCAAAATGGTAGACGAGAAGTTGATTATGTTTCGAAATCATTATCAAACTTTGTGTTCGATGTTATTGATCGCTTCTTCTAGACCTAGCTTTCTCTTTGTCTCTCTCTCTTGCTCTGTCTCGGCTAGGCCTTGATGAATTTTTTTTTTTTTTATCGAAGCACATTGAATAGATTTTTCGATTTTTTGATAGAAATCTTATGAATACTAATGAAATTCGATTACTGGAATTCCCTCTTGTTGAAGATCGTTGGAATATTCTCTTTCTCTCTCTCTCTCTCTCTCTGTCTCTCGAATATTGGATCAAATTTTTAATTCATTATTAAGATTACATCGATTTTCCACCCCCTCATTTTTGATTTTTAATTTGCCATATGCATCTCAATCTGATGCTGATTATCTCGGATGTCTCTCTCTCTCTCTCTCTCTTCTCGAAACACTCTCTCTCTCTCTATGATTGTCTTCACATTACCGTCTGTATGTGAAAAATGTCTAAAATTTGGTTTGTTGAATACAATTCTCTTCTTCAATATTATCTTCAACACTGCTTGTAATTCCATGTGGTTTCTCTTGGGATTTATTAAAATTTATGATTTTTTTCTTTCGCTCTCTCTCTTTTTTTCTCATCTTTCTTCTCACTCTTGTTTCTGAGCTGTTGTTGAAAATATTATATTCTTCACTTAACTTAGTTTCTCAGCTATTAAATCATTCGAGAGAGATATGCGAACAAGAAGAGAGGAACACATTTTTTTTTGCCTGTTGGAATCGTTACGAGACGAATCTCTTCTGTGCTCTAGAATTTAATCTAAAAACTCCAAAAAAAAAAAAAAACATACAAGCCTTGTTACAATCCATTGGTTCGAGATTTCTTCTCTCTTTCTCTCTGTCTCATAACTTTCAATTTATTTTCTCGATCGATCGAACTCTAGATTGCTGCCTAGTGATTGGTTAAAGTTTTTCGCTACAAACCTAAAGAGTTAGTCATACAAGAGAGAGAGAGAGTTCCAGAGACCTAGATCGTAGAGATCGTTTCATGAAATAGATTTCGATGAGGTTTAAAATTTTCGTTCTAGAATTGATCTAAGATTGTTGTTGAAATTTCAAATGAATTCAAACATAGAAATTTGATGATATTTGTTGTTTATTTCACTGCTATTGAATCACAACAATAATACCACACACAATAGATAAAATGTGATTTTCTCGACGATTGTGTTCCGTTAGGGTTCAAGTGCCGATTTTATTTTACCCAGAAAAAATATTTTTTTTTATGTGGGAATTCCATCAATTATTGTAGAGATGGATCAATGTATCTTGCATTGCGAATTAATAAATTGCCAAAAAATTTCACCAATATTTCTCTCTCTCTCTCTCTCCAGCCTACTCTCGAAACTTTTGAAGTATTCGAAGAATTTCTTTACTAATCTATTCTTTTGGGAATTTTATTTTAGAATCAATTTTGAACGAGAAAAAAAAATCAAATCTTTTTTTTTCAGTTAGAGTATCCGTTCAATACCATCGTAGAGATTCGAATTTCGGATCGGTACAATACTCATCCAAGACCCGACTCGCAACTCTTTGCACTACAATTTTTTCATTTTTTTTTCGCTCGGAAATTTTTCCCCCACCCCAGTAACCAACAACATCAACTAGCTATGTTCGTTGATTGCTGTTTGTTCTTGGTACCCTAGACACGTTCCACCAAACCATCATTGGTTATCTCTATCTCCCTCCTCTCTCTGTTCCATCATAATTGAATTATTTCAATTAATTAGTTCGAGTTCTTTTTTATTATTATGGAGCTGACTGATTAGATTCGTCCATACCAGAACAAGCGAGAGGGACAGATGAAATTCTATTGATTTGGGTTGTATCTTTTTTTTAACATTGTTGAAAAAAAATTAAAGACAAGAAACAAACAGAGGACAACGAACTAAACAGATATGTCTAAAGTTTGGAAAATGCGGATTGGATTCCAGAAGAAGATTATCAATTTTGGAACATATCATCTAGATTGTCGACAATTTGATGATGCGCAAATTTTTCTTTTTCTTTCAAATTTCATTATTATTATTATTATTATTATTATCATCATCTCTTTTGTTTTGATTCGTTTTCGTCAATTTACTCTAAGATCATAGCTAAAAGAAAATGATATCTGCGAGAATGAGAGAGAGAGAGAGAGAGAGTTTTAAATTTGAGTATATAAAGAGTTTGATGGAAGTTTTCTCTCTACTAATCACAACATCTCCACTTGCTGGTCTCATCAGAAAGAAAAATCCAGATGAATATTGATGGTCTTTGTTTTGGGCCCCATCATTTAGAGGCATCCGTTTGACGAAGATTCGATCCAAACCAAAAGATACTTTGCTCTGTCTCTCTCTCTCTCTGTTGATGAAGGGTGAATTTTTGACGCTATCTTCACCGAACCAAAAAAAAAAAAATTCATATCTAGCTTATGTTGGCAAAATTCTTCTAGTCTTCATTCAATCATCTTCGCCAGGATCGATATCTCTTTCGGCTAGTGAATCTTTTTCAGTTTATTCGTTGATACTTTTTTTTGCAGTTCGTCTTTTTTTTCTCGACTAGTTTTTTTTTAATAAAATAAATTTGCATTCTGACATTCGAAATAAAAATTACAATGATATGAAAGTTTCATAAGATTCGCTAATCATCTTGTTATGCTACTAAACTTTCAGATTGAAATTCTAATTCAATTATCGTAATAATCTTTATGTATGCAGTGTTTGGACCTTGAAATAATTGCTCAATTTCCAACGCTAACCTTAGTTTGAGCGCTGTGATTGAATTTTTGTTTTCTTTTTAGCTATCTCGAAATCTTATCCCAAAACTATCAAAGTTTCATCACTTCGATCTATAAACAATCAACAAAATCAATGGTACGTTTCTTAGCTCAACGATTTCTCTCTCTCTCTCTCTCTCTCTCTCTCTCTCGATCGATCGATCTTTCTGTGATACCCAAAACTCATTGATCACTGATATACGAAACAAAGGAATTGAAGTATACGAAGACGATATTTTGATAGGCTCTCAAGAATCAAAAGAAAAAACATAGAGAAAAAAATTCAAAAAAAAAAAAAATTACCGAACGAAATCGGCATCGCATCGATATCGGCATTTAAGATTGATGATTTTCTAGTTTTGTTGATTTTTTTTTTTATTCCTTTTCATTATCAATACTATTCAGTATTCCTCCCCCTCTCTCTCTCTCTCTCTCTCTCTCTCTCAATTCTATCGATGTTATCTGGCTGATTTATACACAATTTTGTTCTAGAATGTCGTACTAGAATCTAGTGTCTAGATTGTTTGATTTGATTCTCATTCGAAGCGAATTGAAAATTCAATCTTCGAATTCATTGAATGAATGAATGAATGAACGAAATGGTTCCATAATTGAATGATGCCTTAGATGATGGGACAACAATTTACCCTTCCGATAGGAAAAAGAAACCGAGAAGATCAGGGAAGCGATGAATGAAAGGATTTTTTTTTTCATTTCTCTCTTTCTCTCTCTCTCTCTCTCTCCTCATCCCGTTCTCAAATGGTCCCAGAAAAAAAAGATCGACAAAACTTATCATCTATCAGTATGTTCCTAGATTCGTTTTTCTTTCATTCATTATTGTTCCACAATCGTTTCGAAGTGTTGAAATTTGTTTGAAATATGGATTGATCAAAATAGATGGATTCTGATTTCCAAGGTTTTTTTTTTCTTACCATCGCCGACCGGAACGAAAAGAGAGAACGAAAGAATGGAACCCAGAACAGAATCCAGAATCTTAGCGTTACTGTGGATGATGGAATCAGTGAAACTCAAACATCGAAAATGGAGCAAAATTGAATAGAATTTAATTTCGAACCAGAATAGCTATGGCTTTATTGTTTAGAAACGGGAAAGAATAAAAGCACCAGAATCACCGAAAATCGTTTCCCTAAACGAACCTAGAACGATCTTGGATTCAGACATCTTGGATCAAATGGTTATGTTTTTTTTTCGCAAAAGAAATGATTAAAAAAAATCAAAAGTGAGAATATTCATTCCGTTTAAATTTTCGGATTTGCATTCAATGGGACCAATAAAAACAGAGCCCTTCTTCTATGGTGGTCGTTTGGATCAAAATGGATCGATAATTCTTAAAAATTTATTGTTCTTCATTGACAATTTGAATTGCATACGATTTTGTTTTTCTTTCTCGGTCCATTCTCTCCATTTCTCTTCCAAGTTTTTAAATTTCATATCGACATAAGAGCTAATAAAAACGAAGAGGAGCGAGAGACCAAAATAATGGTCATTTTAAATTTATTCGATCATCAAATATAAAACGCTTCGCTTTTGGGAAATCAAATTTTTCGTTCGCCAATTCAGGGGTTTTCATTCATTCACCATTTTCATTTTTCTCTTCTTCTCGCTCCTCTGGTCCAAGCTATTTCAATCATAAAAATTGATGTCTTCATTGTTGTGTTTTTTTTTGTGTTCACATTTCAAAAAAAATCGAATTCGCCCAAATTTTTAGACAATCGATTCATCATCATCATCATCATCATCATCATCATCGTAGTCATCAGAAATGAAAATTAAACAAGATCCCACCAAGCCTGGAATGCCTAGAAAAAAAAGGACACTATAATAATGATGAATTTTTTTTTTTATGATTACTTCGATAGCGTAAACATTCTTTAATGTTTATGTTCTCTATGTTTCATTCTTTTTTGTTTGATTGATGTAGGGTTCCGAACCGAGCCGAGCCGAGCCGAGCCGAGAATCGTTCCGAAGAAAAGAAAGACCATTAGTTATTCATAATTATTTTGATACCATTCTGATTGATCGGATTGTGAAAAAGAGAGAGAGAGAGAGAGAGAACGGAAAGATATCGTTGGCGTTTAACATAATGAAATTCAAGAAAATTATGGAACCTATAGAGAGAGAGAGAGAGGGCCAAATTTAGATCATTTTTCGATCAGATTAGAGTTAAAATTCAAATGGATCGATCAGAAAAAAAAAGCGAGCAAAAACTCAAAATAGAAACAAATGTTTTGGTTCTATGGTTTGATAGATGAACTTCACTTCTCTTCTCTTCATTCCTCACCGATGAGATTTGAAGACTAGTTTGTTTTTTTTTTTTTTTTTTTTTTTTTGAAACACACCACAGAATTTTTGGTTCCGAAACGGGAAACAAAAACAAAGCAACATTATTAAAAAGGAGTCAAAAAAGTTGAATCGATTCCTGGTTCCGCTCGCTAGTATTTGTATTCGTTCTTTTTTTTCGATGTCGATCTCGGAACAAAAACAAACCAAACACTTTAAACTTTGCTTTTTTATGGACCAAGTTCTCCCTCTCTCTCTCTCTCTCTCTCTCTCTTACTCCTGGATCTGATCTAGTCATCATTGATGAATGTTTTCGATTTGAAATAAACCAGAGCTAATCTATTGGATCTTCTCGAAAAAGAAAATCGGTCCATATACTAAGTGTGTGGTTCGTGTGTGTCCATTGGTATTCTCTGGTGTTCAAAAACTAAACACAATTGAAACTTATCGATTCGAACATTCAAATGAACATCGAGATGAGGAATGATCGAGAAGACAGGAAAGAATGACAGATTTGAATTTCATTACATACAAAATGAATGATAAAAAAAACTGTGCCTTGTGGTTTGGATCACGTTTTGAAGTGATCAAAAACGCCCACATCACCACCATGATGATGTTGATGGAAGAGATCGAAAATTTTCTAACGCTAACCCAAGATTGAAGCGAGAGAGAGAGAGAGAGAAAGAAAAAATAAACAAACAATCTTCTGCACTGGAAGAGATTCGTTTACACTCGAACTCAAACTAAATCAAATAGTTTTCTTTTTCTAGCTCTAGGCTCTTCTCGGTTCCTAGCTTCCAATATTTTTATTTTGTTTCAAAAAAGGGAAGAGAGCGAGACACAAAGCTATAATGGATTCGAATTTGAAGTGAAGAGAATTCAATTTGTCTACAATAATCGAGTCTATATTTGTTATTACTATTTTAGCTAAAGCTTTTGATCACTTTCGATTATCTTCTTGTCACATCCTCATCATCGTCATCATTTTTAGCACTTCATCAATTATTCGTTCAATCCATTTAGTTTCATCAATGAATGAAAATAAATCTATTCATCTCATTTGTTTGTGGAACTCTACTTTGATGGCAAAATTGAGATATCAATGATTGTTTGATTCAATCTCTTCACTGTTCTAATTGTTGAATTCGATCATTCAAATTTTGATAGAGATCTAGTCTATAATATTCCAAGCTATCATCAACTCATCATTCACACACACACACACCTTCAATCAAATCGATTTGATTTATTTTATTTTATTTTATTTTATTTTATTTTTGGAATAACTGTCTTTGTTGTAATCAATCGGTTCGAATTTCGAATCTAAAACGCAATGTATATTTGTATGGAAATTATTTTTCATCAATCTATTCTTGATGTCGGTGATGCTAATGAATGGATTCATTGGAACGATGATTCCAATTTCAATCGTATCCAGATTTGTTGTCTAGAAACTTTCTCAAACTTCAATCTCTCTCTCTCTCTCTCTCTCTCTCTCTCCTTCTGCATACTGGCTGATAGAAATATACCAAATTCTAGAACAGATTCGGAGAAACATCCCTCTACCGAATAGATTACTATATTTAGGCCTTAGTTTTTTTTTCGCTCAAAACTTTCTGGAATAATTTGTTTTGTGTACGATCAGACAACCAGAAGGAAAACAAAATTACTCTCTCTCTCTCTCTCTCTCTCTCTCTCTTTCTATTTTGAATAATTTCGGATGAGTAGACGAATGATGTGAAACTAAGTGATGATGATCTTGGCAGGAATCAATCCAAAAAGAGAGAGAGAGAGAGAGAGAGAGAGAGAAACGTTGATAGACTTAATATCTTCGAGATACATTGTGGCATTTTTTTTTCGCCCAAAATCAAACAAATTCAAATGCAATAGTCTAGAATCTAGACCCGAGATCTTTTAATCGTCTATGTGTGTGAGTGTGTGTGTGTGTGTTTGTCTGTTTGTCTGCCTCTCATCTTGATCAATATCTGATAACTATGAGCTCAAAACGAGTCAAATCTTATTTGCTTATTCGATTTTTGCAAGTTCTATTTGTTCTACGAGAACCAATAAAAAAAGGGTCCGTTTTTTTTTTTGCTCAACCATCTCTGGTCCATTCGGTCGATGTTAAAGAATTTTCGATCGGAAAAAAAAGTGAATTCAAGACAAGTTTCGTTGTGGGTGTGTCAATGTGTGTGCGAATAATTCAATAATGAAAGCTTTGAAAAGCTCACAGCCCACTAGATTTCTCATCATGGCTTGAAGTTTTACAAAGCTCTCAAACTAGAAGGCCAAGAAAAAAAACTGCAAAGTAAATAGATATTGATTTGTTTCGAACGAAAAAGAGAAGTTGGGTCTAATTTGTATTGATCAATCAAATCAATCCAATTTGAACTGTTGGATTCCACTGAACTTTTCGTGTCGAAATCGGACCTAGAGGACATGGAGAGATAAACTTTGATTCAATTTGAAAATTTCCATTCTAATTCTCTCTCTCTCTCTCTCTCTCTTTCATTCGCTTTCTAAGCTCTTTTTCTCTCGGTATTTAGATGAGTTTGAATATTTTTTTTTTGTCATCACAAAGTTTTTTTTGCCTCGTTTTTGCAAAAAAAAACAGCTTGGTTCCTGCTGAATTCTAGATTCCGAGGATTTTGCTTCGCAAATCTCGTAAACTTTTTTTCTCTTCTTCTTTCTCTGGACCTCTCATCTAGCTTTGATCACTTTACGTGGAACTAAATCTATATTTCTTCTCTCTCCATTCACTAAATGAATCCAGAGGCTTTGTCAAAAGAAAAGTACCGTTTGTTAGTCGAAATTCGGTTATTCTGAATTTAATTTTCACAACGACAAACAATAGAATGAATGAATGATGATATTTAATCGAGAGAGAGAGAGAGAGAGAGAGAGAGTTTGATCTTGATGGCCTGGAGCGAAACAAAAGTGATTCAAATTCAAATCCGATCTCTCATATCAACGATACGATATTCTAGAGCCTATTTCATTGATTTTGAATCGTTTAGAGCTGTTGATCAAATCGTTACTCTCACTTTTTGTTCGTTCGTCCCACAATCTATGATTCTTCATATTTAATTAATGAAAATCTTTGCAAATATTCTCGATGTCATCATCATCATCACCACCACCACCATCATCATCATTATCATCACCGTTTGTTGTTGGGGCAAAAAAAAACTCACAAAACTTTCAAACAAAACATAATCAGTGTGAAGATATATCTGATCACAAAAAAAAACAAAGCAGCAACGTATATGAGGAAGAAAAAAAAAAAGTTTTTCGACCGGTCTTTTTTTCGTTCTCTTTGGATTTTTTCGATGCAAAACATCCGAAAGAAATTCTTTCAAAATGCTCGAAGCAGCTTGAGCTAGGCTAATTTGATTTCTCTACCAAGAATCCATTCTCCTCTCTTTCTCTCTCTCTCTCTCTCTCGCTGTGATTTTTTTTGAATCTTTTGTGTCTTTTTTTTTCGCATTCCATTTCTATTCGAAGTTCAATTTTTTTTTTCGTTAGATGAAATTTGTCATCAAATTCAATCATTTCCGTTCTGTGATTTTGTTATTCTTAGCTCTTTGGTCGATCGGGGCGGGGAGGATAATTCCTCTCTAGATAGCTTGAATTCTTTGATTTGAAAAACACTTGCTCTACTATCCAATGTGGTGATTTTCTTGGGAAATAACTAAGATCTAGATTTCACAAATCTATGCGATAGAGATAGGCTGTTTCAGATAGGAACAGAGAGAGAGAGAGAAAAGGACCCAAGTGAAAGTTTTGGTTAGCTGACGTGCATTGATTTGAAAATTGATTTCCTTTCGAATTTTTTATTTTTCGTTGTTGAATTTTCAAAGCTTTAATTTGATGCAATAGCTCTACTACATTCATTTACTTCCTTTATTCATTGCACCAAACCTAACACAAAAAGGACGATTGTTATTATCATTCTTGATTTGTTCAAATCAAATATTTTTTTTTATTCTCTCTCTCTCTCTCTCTCTCTCTCTCTCTTTGAATAAGAAAAAAGCCATACTTTCTTTACTTTTGCATCTCTCCATCACTCGATTCAATCAATTTTTATCCGCCCCAAATTCTAGACCCTAGATTCTTCACTTACTTCTAGAGATGCTTTGCTTGCTTTTTTTTTTGAAACTTTTTTTTTCTTTTTATTCAAATATCAATATTTTTTCTCGCTCTCGACGATGATTTAATTTTAAACAAACATTCGTTAGAGCTTAACAAGCAAAATTATTCTCTTTCTCTTCTTCGTATCGGTGAATGAAATTCATTGAACCTTGAAACGAGACCTAAGACCTCGGAAATATATCATAGGTAGAATATTGAAATCGTCACATCTTCTCACGATTCCAGAGAATTATCATAGCATAAGTTTGGTCAAGTGTGAAAACAGATTATGAGATGATGATGATGATGATGATGGAGAAAGAGAAGAGTGAGTAGAGTCCCTTAATAATAAGAATAATATTAATAATAATAATATTAAATAAATAATAAAAAATTCAATTCGCTAAAGATTGAATGGAAAGTTTTTTTTTTCGCCACTTTCCTTCTGCTGAACTCTTTTCTTTCTCCAGTCTTTATGTTTGTAAAAGGTTAAATTTGTATGTGTTTGAGTGTGTGTGTCAAGTAGTTAGGGCCTACAAACGATTTGAGACCAAATTGAGAGAGAAACTCTCTCTCTCTCTCTCTCTCTCTCTCTCTCTCTCTCTCTCTCTCTCTCTCTCTCTGGCTCCTAACAAGGATCCAAAAAATGAATTCTTTTCATCGTTTTTTTTTTCATTTTTTTCTCTTCTTTGGATCTCATTCACTACTAACGAAAATTGTTCTTTTATGTTTCGATACCTTTTTGTTTCATTCTTCGATAAGAAATCATCAAACTGGTATTTGAAAAGAATAAAGGTTCAAAATGAGAGTTTTATAATAATAATAATAATAATACTCACTGTGAAGGAAATTTGAGAACGGAAAATATTCTCCTCTCTCTCTCTCTCCCATCATTGAATAGAATTGAGTTAATTGAATAGAATTCTTACGAAATTAATGAGACTAACAATTATTGAATCGATTATTCTTATTATTATTATTATTTTTTTTTGTTTCGAGTGGATTCAATTTCTTTTTTCTTACTTTTTCTTACTGTTTTGGAAACAAAAATCAATGATTTTGGATATTCTTTTCATAAAGACAACTGATAATAATAGGCAACGAGAAGAGGAAGAAGATGAATGGAATCGCCTTCGAAAAGAGTGGCGATAAAAATTTTCTCTTCCGATCATTTTTTCCTTGTTCGTTTCGTTTTTTTTTTTCCTTCAAAGTTTGTAATCGTTTCAAACGATGATGATGATGATGATAGGTGTGATAATTCTATTAGAGGAAGACCCTCACACACACACACACACACTTGAATAGCTTAATCTTGGAACAATGGAACTAGCCAACACAATAGATTCAATCTATTAGAATCATAGAAGAGAGAGAGAGAGAGAGAGAGAGAGAGAGAGAGAGAGGATGTTTGTTTGTTTTGAAATCTTCAATAGAGAGAGAGAGACAGAAAAAAAAATCTGGAAAAAAATATCGATAGATTTTTGAGTTGGTCATTTAAAGTCTTGAAAATCTGAGAAGAAAAAAAAAAATCTCAATGAATCGGAATGAGGAATAGGATTTTTGTAGAAGTTTCAATAGCAATTTTTTCCTCTCACTCTCTCCTCAAAACAATTGAGATGATTTGTTTGTGATAAATAATCGTAATAATTTTCCTTTTTCTCTCTCTCTCTTCCTCTGGAACAAATCAGATCGATCAACGGTAAGTACTTCAACAAATAAAGAGCCACAAAATTTGATTGCTCCACGAAACGATCATGAATCATTGAACAACAACAACAACAACAAAAACCTTCATCATAGAGCAATTGATCGAATCGATCGCTATCAAAGAAGTGAGAATTTCAACAATCAAATTGAGTTCGATTCGAAATTCCGAGAGCTACAATTTGGGCGTCAAAAACGGGCACAATCATCTCTGCTATCGACAGCCCAAACCGATTTCGTTTCACTTGTTTCATCTTCATCATCATCATCATCATCATCTTCGTCCATTTTGTACACTCATAGCATTCCAGCAGCAGCAGCAACAACAACAACCAAAGATAATTGGAACAATTCAACAATCGAAGGTGGCGATCTTCGAAAATCGGTCTATGTATGCGAAGACGACCAACTGCAATTGTCATGCCACACTGGCCATCATATCAATGTTTTACGAGCGAATTATGGCCGATTCAGCATCACTGTGTGCAATCCAAGTGGCTTTCTTGATTGGAGCGTCAACTGTGCTTCCGGCAATTCGATTCTATCAATTCTAACGGAAAGGTTCGTATGAGAAAGTTTCTCAGTGTCTATTCGAAGCTTTCGAAGAATTTTTTTTTTTTTTAGTATTATTTTTGGGCCAAGTTTTTGTTTTCTGTTCTAGTCATGTGATTGCAATGAAAGTGAAACAGACTTTGTTTTGTTTTGTTTTGTTCCGTTTCATTTCGAATGTTTTCGTTTTCTTTTGGTGTGCTCTCATTTTCCATACGGATTTTCTCTATCGCTCTCTCATTCGATCTCGATTCCGGGGCTATCAAATCGTAAAATTCAATTTCTTTTCACCGCTCTCTATGCTTTTTTTTCTCTCACTTCTCTCTCATTGAATGATTTCCTACAAACGAATTGTGTTTGTGTTAATTTCTTTCTTTCACACTTTTTGGAAGAAAGGCGAGAATCTCTTCTACTATTTCTAAATTTAGTTTCATTTGCTTCATCGCACAAATGTTTTAATAGACCAAGATTCTTGCGATTCTAATTGCTAGTGTTTTTGTTTTTGTTTTTTGTTTTTTGTTTTTTGATTATTACCCACTGTCTCAATTCGTATTTCTCACACATCAAATGCAAACAATTATCTAGTGAGTCTAAGTTCGGTGAATGAAAAGCAAAAACCTAAAGAATAGAGATTGAGATAGAGTTTGAAACGAAGAGAGTGTAGTAGGGGAAAGGAAGTACGGGACAAGCTGTACAAATCGGAACTTGGGACTTGTTCATCGGTTTTTTTTTCTTCTCTGTTTCTTTCTGATTTTCTTTCTCTTTTTGCAGCTGTCTTAACAGTGAATGAAATTAAATTCTCTCTCTCTCTCTCTCTCTCTCTCTATTCTAATTTGATAGAATTTCCATTTACTCTCATCTATGTATTCTTCTTTTCCGCTTATTATTCACTGCTGTAAGGACATAGCGACTCGAAAAAAGCAAGGGACACTTGATTTGTTTCGTTATTTCTATTTTCGGTATTCTATTTTTTTTTATTTCGATCCATAGCCATCATCATCTTGAACGCCCATCTCTTCACCGATATGATACAGGCCAAGCGAGAGAGAGAGAGAGAGTCTGTATTCAAATTTTTATGGTTGGTTTCCAATTATTCAGATCTTCATTGAAACCAGAAAGAGAGAAGGGGCAAAAGAGAAAGGACAAAATGAGAAAATTGAGAGGAAAGAAGAATATTTGAATTTGTTAGAAAATTTTTTCACCCACAAGGAGTTTTGAAGAAAGAGAAGAAAGAGTTATTGAAATTTTTGTTTAAATTCAAATCAGCTATTGAAAATGTAAATAAATTTCGATTTTTCGTAAAACAATTCGTAAATGTTTTGATCAAATATTAACACACAGACCTGATGATCGATGAATTAATCAGTTAGATAAATTAGTTCGAACAAATTCTTTTCTTTTCGAATTTAAAATTTTCTCAAAATTTGAATTTTCGATTGACTTTGAAATTATCTTTCTTCGATTCCCATACTCAAAATGCAATAAATTTGAAATAAAATTTTATTTTCATATTAAAATAAAGAGAGAAAGAAAACAGAGGCCTAGCTGCAGACCAAGAAGGAAGGCACGAGAAACCAGAAATATTTTGTGATCAAAATTTGAAGAAAATAGAAAAATTCATTCAACTATTATCTTGTTTGTTTTTTTCGAATGATGATGATGATGATGATGATTGTTTTTTATTCTCTTCAAAATTCGATAGTCTTAACTAACTTGAAGAACAAACAGAAAACTGTTTGAAAATTCCGGGACAAATTTCTTGTTTCCCATCCCATCGCATTCATTTTGTATTGTTGATGATGATGATGATGATGATGATGATTGATTTTATAAATTAATTTCACATCTAAATCTTTGTAGATCTTAGATCGAATCAAGAGCAAACGAAAAATTGTTTCGTGAAAAATAGTAATAAACCTAGAGACCTAGTAAGAGAACGGAAAGAGACCTAGGGAGTGAGAGAGAGAGAGAGAGAGAGAGAGAGAGACCAGAGAGAGAGAGACCAGAATATTCCATCTTAGAGAGATAAAGTTTTGCTCAATTCTTATTATTATTATTATTTTTTTCGATTTTCTCTACTATGACAAAATGGAATAATAGTAAAAAGTAATTTCAGTTTCTAGAGTGAATGAATTTGACAACGATGCTGATAGAAGAGAGATTGGTAATCTTAAAAAAAAAAAAAAAGATCCAAACTAAACGAATCTATCTGGCAGTGAATGGATCCATTCTGCTGTTTGTCTCTTTATGGATCACAATCGGAACAGATCCGTTCTTCATTTCTTTGTTCTCTCTCTCTCTCTCTCTCTCTCTCTCTATCTATCTTAGCTAGATAGAATCCAGAGAAATTAATTTGTAGAACATTGTCTCATCTTTGTTTTGGCTCTGTTTTTCAATTATGAATTAAACAACGTGAATCCACAAAGGAGATTCGGTGTATTACCAGATTATTGTTTATGAATTAATACGCTCGCTTCTTTCTCTTCTCATCATACTTTTTTTTTATATTTTGGTTTCAAATTCAACAATCTTAGAGATTGTTATTTTTCAAAGAAGCCAGCGAAAAGAAGCGAATGTTTTTCTAATCCATCATCATACTAATCTATGGAAAGATTATTAGACGAAAGAGTACCCTAAACCAGAGAGGAAAGAGATTTCAATTCTAGAGAGAAATTTTCAATCCGATCGAATCAAAACTCTATAATTATAGTATTGTGTCGAATCAAAATGGAATTCTCTTCTTATAGTTTAACAACTTCCTCGTAAAGAATTTAATTTTCGTATATTTTCTCTCTTCCTTTTCCTCTTTTTTTAATTCTCTTTTCGACTGCTATGAATGTGTGGAAATAATCGTCAATATATACCTTAATCAATCGACAATATGGTTTTTTTCGTTCACCTTGGCTTAGAGAGAGAGAGAGAGAGAGACATAAGTTTTTGAAGCTTGAATAATAAAATCTATGGTACAACAATAAGAACACACAGAGATACACCAAACATCTCGTTCACTCTTCTTACAAGCTAGGTCTATGTTAGCAAAGAGCTTGTTGTAATATAATGGATAATTGCTAATTCAGATTCTTCTCTCCTCTCTTCTATCCATTAGACCTAAACGTACCCGAAAAAAAACCAATAAGCGATCAGTAATGAACGAATCTATAATTAACTTTTCGATCTATTCTCAGATTTTGGTTCACTTCAAGTCAAAGGAACAATACTGATGATGAATTTCAGAAAATTCATTTCGCAATTAAGTGAAGAAAAAAATAAGTTCAAAATTAGAGATGTCGAAACTCTTGAAACGGATAATAGTTTTTGATGGTATTTGTAACGGTATTTTCGAAATTGCTGATCAAAACAAAAAGATAGTAGGAGAGAGAGAGAGAGAGCGAGTATTTCCGTTTGTTCTATTCAATCGCCTTAGCTGCTCCTCTTTCCAAGAAAGAATGGCAATTAAATCCGTTCAATTAAATGCTCATTTCCTTGATCTTTTTTTTTCATCTCATTCAAAATCATAACTTTCGCAAGCAGAGCTTTTTTTTTAGCGAAGTGTCGTTTTCTTTCTCCAATATATCGATTTATCTCTGTCTCTTTGTTCTCTGTTTGTTTTTTTTTTCGATCACCGATGTTCTAATTAATTTCCTGAAAGATGCTACCGTAGTACCCTAGCTAGAATATTCTTCATTGATAATACCTAACCTACAAAACATAGAGTTTCAATCAGTTTGATGTCATTATTAAATTCAAATCGATCATTTTCTCTCCTCTCTAGATGTTTCTTGTTCTAGGATGTCGATGTCGAACTGAATAATGAAAAAAAAAAATGAGATTTTAATGAGACAATTTCGATCTCTTTGGTCATCAAAATGGCTTAGACTACGATAGCGAACAACAAAAACCTCTTTTCTTTTGATCTTTCTCTCTATTCTAGAGAGTTGTTGTTGTTGTCTGTGTGTTTTGTGTGTCTGTGTTTGCAATCTCAATAATAGATTTCGAAAATTTCTTTGCTTTTTTATTGATTCAAAAAGTCTCATCGAAGATTGAAATTGAATGCGATGATTTTTTTTTTCTCTCTCTCTCTCTCTCCCTCTCTTCCGAGAAAAATTTGAAATGAAACAAAAATAAAAACGTTTAAGAAACATTGAATCTAGGTAGGTAGAGAGAGAGAGAGAGACCAAATAATCGCAAAAAAAACAGCAATAGAAAGAGGAGAATGATAAATTTGAGATAGAGTGAAAGAGAGAGAAAGAAAAAAATGAAATTTTCAATTCCCTAGGCTCCATTTAGAATTCGATTCAGATTTTCCTAAAACTCGATTGTACTTCGATTTGATCTTTTCTTTTTTCATTTAAGAAAATCAAAAAATTGTTAAAGAAAAAAAAATGATTTTTAAGATTTTTCTATTTAGACCTAGGCTCTTGGGCACCAAATAACGAATGATTTAGCGGAGAGAAAAAAAAAGTCTACCCAGACTAAGAAGTTTTCATTTAGATATTGAAAGTTGAAACATCTCTTTCGCTCTCGGTTGAGTCGATTGTGTCGATGATATTTTGATGAATTCTATTCCTATCGTTAAACTATCGGGGAAAAAAATTCGATAGAATCCAGAGAAGAAACAAAAAGACTTAGCTTAGGGGTACTAGGCAATAGTGAAGAAAGGGATTCGAGGCCACTCGAATCGCTTGTGATCGGATAGTTCTTTAAGTGAATTCACAATCCAAAAAAATTATTGGTCACGCTTTAGGACCCCAAAATCGAACAATTTATCGATCATGGCAACCTCTTCTATGGACCCTAGAAAAGAGATCCAATTCTTCTCTCCAATCCTTCTCACCATCATCATTATTGCCATCTACGTTGAGTGAAACAATTTGAAATCAAATGAAGAAAAAAAAAAATAATAATCGAAACAATAATAGCAATGATAATAACAATAATGATGATGATGATGACCATCACCATCATCATTAGAACCATTTTTATTATTACTATTATTATTTTTATTATACGAGTGTATTTCTTTATCCTCTTGATTCTGGTATCATTTTTTTTCAAAGTTCAATACTAAATCAAATATTATTGAAGTGCTTGTGAAGCTAGGTCTCTATGTCGGTTATTTTTTACTACGATCATTGTGGCCTTTGTAGCAGCGTTTGCTTTCTGTTGTCGTTCGAGCGAATAGTCTTGGTAGAATTTTATTCGAAGAAAAATATCCAGGACTCGAATCTGGATCATTTAGACCTTATTTCTCTCTCTCTCTCTCTCTCAACAAATATTTGGCTCCAATTTTCCATATTGAATTGGTCAGTTCCACTTGGATCCATGTTGGATTTAATGTCTCATTTTCCTAGATCGATACGAATGAAAAAGTAACAATTGATGAATTGTTTTTGTATAAATTCTTCTACATTTCTGTCATTGAAGCATATTTTTCTATCTGATCAGTTATTTAGATCTAGTTAGATTCAGACCGAGATCTCTAATCGAATTAGTTATCAGCCATCAACAATTAGATAGCTCACACAATATTGTTTTTTGTTTGTTGAAATACTGTTGTTAGCTTTCAGATCGGTTCTTCTTCAATTCAATTGCAATCTCATTGATTGATTGACATTGATTTGTCATTCACTAACACAATCGAAACACTGCAATTTTTTTTTTCTTTCACACTCCATTTCGATTCCGAACACTAGCGTTATATATTTTTGAATCAAACAAATTTGAAATGAAAAACGTAATTCATTTTTGCGATGTGTTTGAAAGATTAAATGAGATGCGAAACAAATGAAGTGTTTTTAGGAAATTTCCGATCTATTTCCGATCTTTTTTGATCTGGTGAAACCAATGTGATATCTTTCGAAGGAATCTGTTTCGATCATTTCGAATTTTCATTTTTTTCCACTCTCTCTCTCTCTCTCTCTTCTTTTTTGCTATTCGGTTTCGAAAGCAGTGAAGCATTCATTCTAATCATGGATCATTTTGTTTTCGATTAAGAGGAAGCAGTTGAAGACCAAACAGAAAGAGCGAGACAGACCGAGAGAACTAATAATTTGCATTTTATTCCATTTTAAAAATTAGATTTTTCCTTCTCATCCGCCATCACTCTAGGCACAATGAACTAGATCGAAATGAAGGGGAAAATGAAAAAAGACGAAGAAAAAAAAGTCGGAAATTTTCGATGAAAATTGAACGAGCCCAGAGAGAGAGAATCGAACACAACCAAAAACGATAGAATGTGAGAAAAAAAAGAGCTAGAATTGGAACGACAAAAATAAAAAAATAAAATCCAAACGAGAGAAAAGAGAGAGAGATAGAAGGAAGAGAGGAAGTTGTTGGATCTGAATGGTGCAACGACGCGCCAACCAAAAACATCATCATCATCTTCCTACTTCCTCCTCGGTCCGATCAACATCATCATCATCATCATCGAAACATAGATGATTGAGTTTGTGAATATACGAGAATTTTCATTTTTTTTTTTTAATAGCTCTTTCGTTATGAAATATGATTGAGTGACAAGCACTATTAGGCACACTATTGCGATCGGTAATGTTTCAATTGGAACCAAAGCTCTCTCTCTCTCTCTTGAAACTAATTTCCTTTCGTTTCGAAATGTTTCGTTTGATTTTATGTGGGAAAAAGATTTTTTTTCCATCTTCATTTAGCCCCGATTCTAGGATCATCATCGAAATTGATCGAGATGAAGTAGAAATTTCGATGATTATGCTGATGAGAATGATGATGATGATGATTCAATTCAAATAAAAACTTTGAATGAAGTTAATCATCTCATTTTAGCTTTGAAATAATTTTTAGATTTTTTTTTATCTTCGCTCAGCTCAGCTCTTCTTCTTCGCTGAGATTTGTGACAATTTAATTTGTTTCATTAAATTATTCTCTTTCTCTCTGTATCAATTTCATTTCCTCTTCTATCTCTTCTCAATGATTGCAATTAGAATCTGATTTGTAACGCTTTCACATTTGATAGATTAATCTTGATGAATCTCTCTCTCTCTCTCTCTCTCTCTCTCTCTCTCTCTCTCTCACTAGTTCTTTGAGTCTGTCATTGATAATGCCTATCATGCATTTATTGAAATGCAGATTGCATTTCTTTTCGCTTGAAACGAGGGAATTGGAGAGGAGATAAAAAGATCGTCAATTCAAAGCCAGTGTCTAGAGAGAGAGAGAGAGAGAGAGAGAGAGAGAGAGAGAGAGAGAGAGAGAAATGGTCATCAATAATTGATCTTTAAATTCTTTCTCTATATCGCTATTTTGAGACGAATGATTCGTGGATCTTCATTCAATTCAGGGGACCAACTTTTGTCCGATAGGCTTGACTTGGTCTTTTTCTCTCTCTCTCTTTTTTGAAAACAAATTGATTATTTTTGGATCAAAATCATCATTCGGCATCATGCATCGAAAGATGATAATCGAACTTTTGTTCGAAAGAAATAAGAACGCGAAAAAAAAACTTCACATCGAACTTCTTCCAAAGAGAGCAAGAAAGAATCGGATTAGATTGGAGAATTTTTCGCAGATCTTAGGTTTATTGTGGCACCATTTCTATTCGATTCTATTTGAGCTCTCAATTCAATCAATGACCCAAAGATTGATGCCGAACTTTCTCATTGAATGAATGATCTCTCTCTCTCTCTCTCTCTCTCTCTCTCTCTCTCTCTATCGGTTTTTTGCTTTCGATTCGTTTTGGTCCATCGAAATTCGATAGGTTAGCAAAAGATATATTCGCGTAATTCTATATCTCTTCTATTCACCAAAAAAAAACGACAGCTTAAAGAGTTTGATGTCGAATCTATCGAATCGATGCAATCAATCTTCCGACAGATTCATGAAGCTTTATCATACACATTCATTCCATTCGCTTCATCAATGATCTAGACTAGAATGTTTAATTATTACACTATGCTTTTGATGCTGTTCCAAAATGGAGAAAGCAAACGATTGAAAGATAACCGTTTCGATGAGAAGTTTTGATTGATCTGTTTGTTTTCATTCATTTCATTCAAAATTTTCATTCTGTTTTGACATCAAAATCCCCCCCCCCGCCCAATTCAACCTAGTCCCTATTTGGTCTCTATTGCTGATCTATTTTTATTATTCGAAATAATTTAGTGAATAGATTCAAGCGGTACAATATTCGATGTCAATCAATCAAAAGATAGAAAATAAAATAAATAAATAAGCATACCTATACTTCTAAATTATTTCCATCGCTATCATTCTATTATTGAATTTTATCCACAACATTTAGCCAATGTTATTGTCTCTCTCTCAATGGAACATTTTGGCGTTCCAAAATTATGATGTCAGTCTCGCCGTACAGAATCTTCTCTTCCTCTCTATTCCGATCTCTATCGAATCGATTATTCATTTTCAAACCCTTTGGTTCAATAAGTTTTAGATCGAATTGAATTTTTTTTCTCACAAGTCCTCTTAGATTATCATCATTCCCTCGAATGATTGCATTCTCCATAAACTATTTGATGATACTTGAAATTCGAAATCTTCAATAACCGCTTATGGCCCTTGAAGAATCTCTCTCTCTCTCTCTCTCTCTCTCTCTCTCTCTCTCTCTCTCTCTCTCGTTGGAGTTTTTGATGTTATCATTTTTCAATTTTCCACTTTCCAAACGAATATCATCGAGAGGCTGAAAAATAAACTTTTCATTAGCAGTTTTATGCTTGAAATGTTCACTAGAACATCACTAATTTGATGATTTTCTGCTTTCTTTCGTCTTGACGATTCGCTTTGGTCGTAGGCCTAACAACACACCAAAACTTTGATTGCTTGATTGAGCTTTAATCAGTGAAGCAGCATAACCACCAAAACAATCTTTATCGCTAATTATTTTAGATGATGATGATGATGATGATGATGATGAATGCAAACTTTTGATTGGTTTCTGGTTCAGCTTGTTAGCGAATATCTCTTCAGTCCTCAGGTTTCTCTCTCTCTCTCTCTCTCTCTTTTTCTGGATTGCATCCCAGTCTTCGAACGAGGATCAAAAAACAATTATTTTGGCGCGTTCGAAACCAGCAAAAAGAAAAGGAAAAATTCATTCTATGAAGAACTTTTTTTTTTGTTTTGGCTAAGATAAATTTATATCTCTCGGTGTAAAATAGCTAAGAATTTAATCCCCTCCTCTCACTCTCAGCCGATTCTAGATTAGCTTCGGCTAGAACTGGGGGAATCGAGAAATCGAATGAATCATCCGAATAATCATTCTTTACCTCGTCATTATCATCACCATCTTGATCTATTCAACCAGGAAACATTTTACTTAATGATGTTACAATTTTTTTTCGCTACAATTTTTCTTCTCCAAAAACGAAAACGATAGAGAGCGAAGGAGACTAGATAAAATGATTCTAGATTTCGTCTCAATTTTGAACTTCCGTTCTATTTCGTTTGATTTCTCCTTTTTCTTTCCCTTCCTCTCTCTCTCTCTCTCTCTCTCTCTCTCTCTCTTCATCTTCATTATGATCATTTTTTGTTGGTTGCTGTTGTAGTTGTTGCTTTCGATAGCAGTAATGATGTTACTAGATGATGGTGGTGATGTGTTATCGTATTTGGTCTTTTCGGGCGGGGGGTCACCACCAAACATTTCATCCAAACATCTACATTTATATTTCGATTCGGAATCGAATCGATCATTCTGTTTGAACAGATCGGAAGGAATTTCTTGGTGTTTTTTTGTCTTCGTTTTCATTTAGATTCTCTCTCCTACTCTCTCTCTCTCTCCATCTGCTTTGCTAATTTTGTCGTTTTTCATTAGTGAGAGTGAGCGATTTTTTTTGTAGCAAAATGTTAAGAGAATAGATTTGGTACTTTTCGTTTCGATTCTAGATTAAGAAATATTCGTTTTTTTTTTTTTGTTTGTTCCCATTTGATCCGATGATTTGAAACAGAACAAATTCGAGACCAAAGACCTCTATCGATTGTTTGATCGCTTCTGTTATTCGTTCGAAGCGATTCAAGCAAAAATGTTGGTCAGATTTTTCTTTTCATAATAATTACTTTCAATGCAAGGTCCAACAATGATCATTTTGTTGTGAATAGTAATGTTGTGATGATGGTCTCGATAATAAAGGAGAAAAAAAAACACGTACTTATCAACATAAAACATAATCGAGAGAATCTTCGAGAACATTTGAACAATCGAGATCGAAAATATAGTCCAGATGAGGGTAGAAAACAATTCAACCGAACAGAAAGGCAGACAACCGATAATGTTTGGCTTTTGAGTGTTTGTCTAAACACAAACCTCACAGCTTCATTTTTGAAGTTTGTTCTCTTTTCAGACAAAAAAAAATCATCAAGAGTAAAGTAATTCACAATATCAGAGATCTGAAATAATTATTGAAGTTTTTGGGAACAAATCATTCCATTTCGAAAAACCCAGAAATGAAAAATAGATGAATCAAATCAATAGATAGTGGAGAGGACCCTACTCTCATCCCTCTGCTTGTGGATAATCAAATCTAAGGACTTTGAGTTTTTAGATTGTTCTTTGTTGTCTTTTTTTTTTCTCTAGTTCCATTGTGATGCTGACGGTATGGAACGATAATCATCTTCAGAATCTCGACAATAATCATCTCCATAATGAATGTTTCGCTTTGTTCCAAATGTTTCGAATTGTTTCGAATTTTTTTTTCCTCCATTCTCTTTTCATGTGGTTTGTGTAGGCGTCGAACTGGGCGTTACTGTAGCTGCAAATTTTTTCGATTCGATGTCGATCTACTCAGCTAACGAGAATGTTTTCCTTGTTTGGCAATATTTTTGACAATATTCAAACAAAAAAAAAAAAAAAAGAATTCCAATAAAATTCCTTGAGAATTCCAATTTATTCGTCTCGACTTTTTTTTTCGTCTCAAAAAAAAAGTCTCTATTTTTATTTATTTCTCTCTATTTTTTTCTTGATTTATTCACATAAATCGCAAATCTTAGAGCTTAACATTTACAAGGGGAAAGCAGAATAAATTCTTCACAATAGATTTATGTTCTGGTTATTTTTTCTGATTCTCTTTCGTTCCTCGGTCTATCGCTCTCGTTTCCGCCCTCTCGCTCTCTCTCTCTCTCTCTCTCTTCCGATAACTCTTTAGAGATGACCAGATTTCTAAATGATCTTGGACCGGATCCACAACAAAATAATGTCATTTGTTATCCTCCTTCTCATCATTATTATGCCATAGAGCTGTGTTTGTGTTTGTTTCGATGCATTCTCGACTTTGTGTTGTTTGTTCACTTCGAGAATAATTATTATTATTATTGCAAGTTCATTGTTTTGGAACGAATCTTTTTTTTTCGGTTGTTTTTATTTTTCGTTGTTTAACGGCCGAAAAGAAAACCGAATACCAATTTATCAATTGATTTTATTGTGCTATTCTAGTTTTTTTTTCGTACTTCGATTGGTTTCTTTTTTTTCTTCTCGAAAGGGGCGTTGTAATTATTTAATGCCACTCATTTTTTTATTTCTTCTCTATCAGAATAGATATTTCTTATAATAAGAACAGCAAAAATAAGAAGAAAACAAACAACGGAACGCCCACATTCACAAAGCAAATAATTTTGATGGTCTTAAAGAAACATTCCGGAATGTGTCTTGGAACATAAAAATGGAACATTTTCTCTTCGCCTTTTTTGGAAAGCAAAAGAAAAAAAAAGAGAAAAAATTAAGGATAATCCTAAGGACCGAGAAAGAGAAAGAGAGAGAGAGAGAGACAGAGGGAGAGAGTGAAAGATGCACATTAATTCTTTTATGATTGCATAATACCCTAGATTTTTTTTTCTTTTCGGTCTTTTCTTTTCCATTCCTGGTTAATGTTATCGAATCAATGATGCTTGGATTCGGTTTGATTCTCATTTAATTTGGTTCATTTTGGATATTAAGAAAGATTCCTTGAACAACAAACCACACACACACAGTGAATGGTATAATTGACAATATTGCTAGCTTTGCAACCTGGGTTCCCTAAGCTATGAGCCTATAAACAATATGATGGAAAAGGCTTTCTCTCTTCTTAAACATTCTGATACCCAGAATAAAATTATTACTACTATTACAATATTTTTTTTTTATCCCAATGATTGTCATTAGAAATTGATGTTCGATGTGATTATGTCGAGATGATGATGGTGGTGGTGGTGGTAGTGAGAATCACTTTAATGATTGGCTTAGTTTTTTTTTTCTTTTCTATCAAACCCATTCAATAAGATTAGAAGTTTCTAGGTCCAAGAATATCTCACATTCAACATTCGTTCGCGATCAAAATCGGATGATTTAATTCGGTTAATTTTGTCTCTATGTTTCGACAAACAAAATTTGCATCGAAGAATAATTTCTTGGTTATTTTGATGATGGCATTCGCAAAGGTCAGAGTTTAGCATAAGTATCGTTACTCGTCGAGAAGAGATTTTTTGCTTAGTGTGAAAATTAAATCGATGAGATGATTTTGTCATCCAAATTTATAGTTTTATTGAGCAATTAATCGTTGTTATTCGCTGCTTTATTGTAACAAATATCAAAGAAGAGAATTTCATCGAAAAAAAAAAAAAAATAGCATCCCATTTGTTTCACCATCATAATGTTTGACCTTCCCCTCTCCCCCCTCTCTCTCTCTCTCTCTCTCTCGAGGCCATCATCATCATCATCATCATCGTAATCGTTGAGACAAAAGCAAAGAATTTGATCTGTGAAAATTATATTATTCTTAAGGGACCGAATTGGGCCTCTGGTTTGTTTGGAATGCAATTTTCTCTCCGAGAGAGAGAGAGAGAGAGAGAGAGAGAGAGAGAGAAGAGAATATCTCTCATCGAATATTTTCATCAAAGCTATGAAATTGACCAATCGAAATATGATAGCTGCTGATCTTTTTTTTTTCTCTCTTTCCAACGCCTAAAACTTAATCATTTTCACATCGCTCTCATTCGTTTACTCTCATCAAAACGCTAAGAGAAAAATATAACATTGAATTATTTTTATTTTTTATGGCTCTAGATTCTAGAGTCTAAAATCATTTCGAATTCATTGGTCTGCAAATTTATTATTATTATTATTATTATTATTTTTATTTGTTGTTGCAATGCATCCGATGTGTATTAGGTAATTTAAATTCATAACTTCATTTGTTATGATATTATTATTTCTCTCTCTCTCTCTACTAATATTATTGGCATTAAAATGTGTTTCAAGAACTACTTTTTATATTAAATATTAAAAAAGTGCTCTTTTGCGAATGAGCTAGATCTAACCTATGGTTTTGGTCTTTGGTGGTTTTTTCGTATTTCTTCAAGACATTTATTCGCTATGCGTCACTATAATCTTTTTCTCTTTCATTACTTTCAGAGAGATAGATTTGATTTAGTTCACAGCGAACAGATTTCATAAAGCAGAGAAGATCTAGAATATCAAAAAAAAAAAAAAAAAGAGAAGCAAAAGATCTAGACGAAATTCAAATCCAATTCTAATCATGAGATGATGATGATGATGATGATCGTTCCGATGATGGAAAGAGAGAAGGATCGAGAAAACAAGACAAAATCACCATCATATTAAATAGCAATGAAATCAGAGAAGCAAAAAAAAAAAAGCCCGACAAAAAAAAACAAATAATTTAAATGAAAAAAAAAAAAATAATCGTTTAGGCGTCCCCACACAATCTCAATTGATATTTCGATGGGCGTTTCGGTCCTATCGCTTTAGCTTAATTTTTCTAAAGTTTTTTTTTCGCCCTCCTCGAAATGTTGTTTTAAATTCTTTCTCGTTTCAATTTATTACATCGCGCATTAGTTTGATTGTTCCATCTAGATCAAATTCAATGATTTACCGAATAAGTTTCCAAAATCTCTCTGCAAAGAAGCTCTAGTTTTTTTTTCGCTCCCCTCACTCACTCACTCACTTTGCATCGAATTGTTTTTGTTGTGTAATGTCACAGCGATGATAAAATAATATCAAACCACAAAAAAAGAAAAAAAAATCTTTAGGAATTCATTCAGTCGACATTAGAAAACATAGTTTAAGCGATTTAATTGTAGACCAAAAATACAAAGAGGAGACAGAGAGAAATACTTTCTATCTGTGCAAAGAAAAAAGAAAATATCAATGATTTTGTTTGTTCGATGCGAATAATTTTTAATATATATGTTGAAAAATAACCTCAAGAAGGTTATTAAATCTGTACGTTCTTACAGACTTAATTCAATAACCTTCATTCTTACCCATAAAAATTTGTTTTTTTATCTTATGACTCGAAACACCTCCAAAAAAAAAAAGGACATTCTTTACACATGGCATAACCCAAAGCACATTCTTTAAGCCAATTGATTTATAGCTTTGATATTCGTGGGAACTTTTAAAATTTATTACTCTGTATCTTTCTGAGAAATCTACACATTATCATGTCATGAAATCAGAAACAGAACACAGATGGTAAGACATCCTCACAAAAATTTCCTATAAAAACCCAGACGAAATTTGTATTGGGCAAGACACTAACGGAGTCTTCATCTATTCACACCAGATTCATATCCAATACGCTTTCTTGGATATCTCCTGCAGAACTTTGCTGATACTGGGATCGATACACTTCTCGGTCCACACTCATCAGATTTATACCCAATACTCTCACTTGGGTATTTCGGCTCAGCATCCTTTCTGAGTCACCGAGTCTTTACTCTTTGGTTTTCACCTGGATTCGCTATCGTTTGGCATCCATACGCGTGGAACTACCTTAACACTCCTGAACCTCATAACTGCAAAACTATCTCAATTTATCTTGTCTTTAATCCTGAATCCAATCTCTTTTATCAATCACTTTTATCCATCCATTCACAGTTAAATAAAATCCAATCGTTTTATTATATCAACCACTCCTATTTACAACATATATTCAAACAATCTCCGATATTATTATTTCTTCAATATACTATTATTAGTGTGAACAATCTTTTTGCAACGATTTTTATCCAGTCGATTCAATTCGATTCGTTTCGGTTTCGATCGATTCGATTCGATTCAATCTTTGACTGATATTTTTACTACCATTTTTTTCTCAGCCCCTCCAAATCATCAAGTTCAAATGAATTCTTCTCGGTCGTTGAGATTCTTTTCTATAAAATGGTCATATTTTTTATGAGCAATAATTTTTATGATTCTCCATATTTCTCTCACTCTCTCTCTCTCTCTCTCTCTTTGTCGCTGTCTCTGGTGCGATCATCTTTCAAAACCGATGATGGCGATGATTAACAGTCGGACCTAAAAAAAAAGACAAGAGAATCTGTTGTCTAATCGCAATCATAATGATTATAATAAATATTAATTCGGTCCCTCTCGAAAATTCGTCTAGTTCTCTCTCTCTCTCTCTCTCTCTCTCTCTCTCTCTCTCGACTGTGTTCCGTATTCTGTTCTTACGATGCTTTCAATTCAACATTCCTGAAGAAAATTCTCGATTCGGGAATTTTTCTTGATTTTGGAATGATTCGGAGACCAATAAGAAAAACAACACTAGATTCGTTTGATGTTGTTGTTGTTTTTGTTGTTATTGTTTGTTGTCTGTTTGTTCCTGGAACATAAATTGGAATTTTTCAATCTTAAAAAATTTGCATTATTCATTCTCTCGTTTTAGGATTGTTTTTCATCCGAAATTTTGTTTTGTTTTCTTGCAATTTTCTTTTGGACCAAAAAATAAATCGACCCATAGAAATATGGGATGTTATTCGGCAATGAAACTCTCCTGCAATGAATTTCAATTCTCTCCTCTTCTTGTCTCTCTCTCTCTCTCTCTTTCTCTCTTCTCTATTCGTTTCAATCCTTTTGTTCCAAGCTAAAGATCTTCTCATTATCTACAACCCTAATAAGTGTGATAAATGTCGATGATTATATTGTTCTTTCGTAGTGTTCTTGTAAAATTCTATTTTACAATTTTCAATCTTCTCGACCGATAATTCTTTCTGGTTTATCTCTACAATCAAAAGGCTTAATTTGATTCAAAAAAAAAAAAAAAGAAAAACTGCGAGCGAATTCACTGAACCATCACCCTAGTCCTTCTCATCATCATCATCATCATCAACACATCATCAACATCTCTTCCTCTGAAAGGAGAACCCGATCATACTTGTTGTGTTTTAGTTTGAGAGTCAGTTTTCTAATCTAAATAATTGTTTCAATCCTCAACGAAAGAACCTTGTGAAAAGAAAGAGTTAGAATATAACAATTTATTCACTCAGAATTGAAAAAAAAGTGCTAAGCGACAAAAAAGTCATTTAACACCAATCAGTATCCGACCGATCAGTTGGACCTAGGGTTGCTGTTTCCTATGTTTTTTTTTATTTCGAACTAAATCTAAAATAAACTCTCACATTGTAAACAATGTATCTCGACAAACGAATAAAACAAACTTTTTCGATTTTTTTTTTATTTTCGCCTTAGTATATAGCATAGAGTTTCGCCGAAACTACAACTAGTATCGAAGTAATGTCCGGTCAATCAATCTAAATGAGCCAATTTATCCTTTCGTTTTGTTCCGTTCCGCTCTTATCGGAATGGTTTAATTGAATTTGTTTTCCGTTTTCGTTCTCTGTCTTTCTTCACGGGCTTTGTTTTTTTTTTTTTTTTTTCGTTGAAGATTGACAGTAATAGCGTTTTGGTGGAACGTAATGATTTTAATGATCGAGAAGCGATGATGATTCGATTCGATTTTGATCGGCTTAAATTGTTTGAACTAAGAATAGTATTTTTAGATCGAAGCTAATTATCAGTTCACAGCCTCACTCTTTCTGATTGTCTTTCTTCGAGAATTTCTTCTCATTTCTCGAATCATCGAAATATAAATCACTATCGAAAAAGAGAACAAAAGTGTAGCAATGAATTAACGAACACTTCTATCTCAATAATAAGATTGAAAATTCGATTTTGATTTCGCAAAATTTTCATCGAGAAAAAAAAATCGATTGTTTGAATTTATAGAATCGAAATCATCAAAGACAAGCCGAATAGATTAGATAGATCTAGGGTAGATTTTGATTAACTATTGAAGAGCTATAATAGCCATAAAAGAACATTCATTCGTACCATCGGTCTTCTTTGAAAGGGGGCTGATTTTTAATCGAAGATTTTCTCCTATGTGAAATTAGGCTCGAATTCCGCATTCCAAATTCAAAGAGCTAAAGCTCAATTCAATTCAATTTTGATTCAATATTTGATACGAGAGGGACCAATTGAATCTAAAGCGAAAAATTCACCAATCATAATTCTAGACCTAATTTTCCATCGAATTCAAAGACTTTAGAATCTAAGTTGTCTCTTGTGAACACCTTAGCTTTAGGTTATTTTATTGAATTTATTCGAACAGACAGAATTTAGTTTGAAAATTTTCTAAACTGTCTATGCGTTCGGATGTGTCGATGTACATCTCGTTTATCGTTGATGTTGCAGATGATGATGATGATGATGATGAGGATGTCTTCGGGAAGATTTTTAATTTAATTATAACTACAGCTACGATATTGGGCAATGATTTTTTCCTCAAAAGAAAAGAAATGAAGTCTTCGATCTTCTTCAAATCTACTTAAACATTTCGATATTGTATTTACACATTCAGTACAGAGTTTAGACCATATAAGACTCGAAGATCTAATCAATGAGTTCGAGAAGAAGAAGAAGAAAATCTCGAAACTCTTAACAACACTGGCGATGGTCATTCGCTTAGCAGAGAGAGAGAGAGAGAGAGAGAGAGAGAGCAGCGAATCATTGAATTTCAATAAAGCTTTCGATTCTTTTCTCCTCGGTCGATAGTAATCAAATCTAGAGAAAAGAGAAAGAAAGAAAAAAAAAAAGAAAATATTCATTCGAATGAATTGATCTGTAGAATTGATGCTTTTTCTTTTCTTCCGTTTGCCACCGTTGAATTGGTGAGCCTAATTCTACATCTCTACTTTTCGAGCATTTATTCTTTCACTCGATCCTCTGGAAGCCCTAGAGAATACAAGCATTGTTGTTGTTAGTTGTTGTTGGTGTCGTTAAGAACCAGCAAGGTTCAATCGAATCGTCTTGAATTTCTGATTTCAACCTACTGAAACGGAATCACAGCAGAATGTTCGATGTTCAGACCCCCCCCCTTCGCTCGCTTAATTCCTCTTTATTCTGGTATTTGTTTCAACCAGTCTGTCTTTTTTTTTTTCGTTTTGTCTTTCGCTTTGGTTCATTTGATTTTGATTTGTTCTCTACTATTGATATTCTTCAATAGAAAAATTTTCTTAATCTATCGCTCTCTCTCTCTCTCTCTCTCTCTCTCTCTCTCTATAGTCATCGAATTTGGTTCTTTTTGTGACATCGATTACATTACTAGATCTAAAACTTCAAACAAATTTCATTCGTTGCTTTTTTTTATACGATCGAATTTAGTTTTCTTTCCGATGTGGCTAACCAAGCAAATGATTCAATAAGAATCTCTCACTTCAGTTCGGTTGCCTATGTTGAAGATTTTTTTCAAAAAAAAAAAAAAAATCACAAAATTGATTCTTCGAATCGAATCTGTTTTTTTTTTTTTTTGGAAGAAATAAATTCCCCCACTCACTTCATATCTAGAATCCATTTGGTTCATCTTGATTGGCTAAAAAGTTTTGCAAAATCACTTCGATCATTGCCAATCTTCACCCATCATCTTCATCATCATCACCATCACTTTCATCTAGGCAGACCATCATCTTCGTGATCCAAAATCATTGAAGATCATTCACCAGATTGTTTTCGTTTCAAAGTTCTTATTTTGTTTTTTTTGTTCGAATTCTTCATTGATAATCCGTTGATCAATGAAATCGAGTGAGAGCGAATGGAGAGAGAGAGTTTTTTTTCATTTTCGGGCCTCATTTCTTCAAAAATATTATGACATAATTCGGATGCTTTTTTTTTGTGATGATGTTAATATGGAACAGCAGCTGGCTCGTTTTTTTTTCTTCGATGCCGAACTAGAGAAACTTTTTGCCTAGCTTTCGTACCGCTTAGTTTGTTTTTTATTTTCTTTAGAATTCTTTTTTTTTTCGAAGATATTATTCGAGATTCAAAACTTCTTTTTGAAGAAAATTTTTTTGAATTTTTTCTTCGAACTAATTTTCAATGAAGTTAATATTTCGAAATTTTTATTTTTCCTCCTTACTTTTATTGTCATTCTATCTTCAGCAATTTCGTATGGTTCGATGAGAGATATTTGATGAGATTTGAAGAAATTCTATTCAACAATTTTTTGTCCCCACTGCCTCCGTTTCCGTTTTTTTTAATCATTGTTCCAAGCCGAATCGAAGATTATCCATTAGCAAATCGTTTGGTCTCTCTCTCTCTCGATTCTTCGCAGGATTTCTCTATCTCTCATTAGAGAATGAGAGTTGCGAAAAAAAAAATCTCCTCAATAATCAAATAATCTAATCGAAAAATGAATCGAGCTCTATCGAAGTGGAAAAAGAACAGAATTTTTTCTTTTTGACATTCACTTGCATCTCTCGAGGATCGAAACACAAAATCCTAAGATTCCAGAATAGAATCCGAAGATTCAGAAAGAGAGAGAGAGAGAGACAGAGAGAAAGAAACAGCAAACATCTGTTCGAGACATTTTTAGAGATGTCATTTTATTTTTTTTTGTCCAAACTTTTTTTCTTCGAAGTTTTTCGCCCTAGATTCTTGACTGACTGACAAAGAATTCAAGCTAGAATCGAAAACACAAAAAAAAATTCGAAAGTTTCTTTGTTCGTCGAAAAACAAAGAGATATTCTAGTATAGCCTCTTTAGGGCCTAAGAATTGAAGATATTTCAATAGCGAAAATAATTGTCTCTTTCGGAAAATGATTCACAAATCCATAGATTCAGGTGAGATTTCTGGTGTTTTATCTTTTCTCCACTTGAAAATTGATTAAGAAAAAATTTCATTTCGAATGTCCTCTTCGATTGATTTCCAATCGAAATAATTATTCAATTAGTTTTCAAGTATTACAGATCGATTGTGACCAGATTGTTTCATTCTCATCATTTTGATTTCGTTACCTTTTGCTCGCCATTGTTTTCTATTTCAAATCTCCAATCTTTAATTAATTTTGTGTTTTTTTTTTCTTTTCTCAATCTCTAGATGTGCAAGACAAAATCGCTGCTCAATCGAAGCTACAAGTAGAATATTTGGTGATCCTTGTCCTGGAACATCGAAATATCTTGAAGTACACTATAGATGTTCGTCTCCAGGTAAGCACTTTTGAATGAATTTTTCTTCCCATCTTATTCTCTCTTATTGTTTCGTTCAGCATCGAATATTACTTTTTTTTCTCACCAAATTGTAATTCTAATTTCTCATCCAAATCTTTGTTGTTTATCGATCGAATTCAATCAATGTTTGTTTAGAATCTTGAAGATTGAATGTTCAATCTCGACTCGATTGAATTCATTCCAAGAGAATCATTCATCTTCACTTCAACTATTTTTTGAAACTCAGATAGAGAATTCGATCTTGTTCTTTTACACGATCAACAATAGTAACATTGGTGAACATAATCGTTTTGTTTATCTTCTCATCGCTATTGTTGTTGACAATCATCTCTACAAGTGTAAAGACTCTAGGAGAGAGAAATAAGAAATTCTCTCTCTCTATCTCTCTCTCTCTTGTCAAAGATATTAAGCTAAAGAAGAAATATTTCCGAGTATTGGTAAAGAGTAAAAATACATCAGAATAAATAGTCTCGATGATTTTGATGATGAAGAGGACTAGATCTAATCATAGATCACCATCATCAATATTTCATCCGGAACGATTGATGATTGTTGGTGATCGAAAACCGATAGAAACATAGAGACAGAATACGAACATGTAAAAAAAGAAACGAGAGAGAGAAACGAAAAAAAGATGAATGATAGAACTGGGACTAGTATCTAGCGATATGATTGGATATCGTAAGAAATTCGATCCAAAAAAAACGGAATAATTATTGACTAGAATTTAGATTGATTCATTCAAGATTTGTTAAAGAAATAAATCATCGAATCATCTATCTTTATTCACTCACTATTCATTCTTCTCCGAATTCTTCTATACTCATTAGTATTCGTATTTAAATCACATCGATTCTATTAATCTTAGCGATACAAGGTGTTGATGTTTGTTGTCTCGATAAGAATTTTTTTGATTTTTTCCCATCAAATTTCTTGGGGATAACTATGATCTAATGAGATCCATCGTATTTCTCATTTAAGATTCAGATTCAATAATTCTTTTTCGATCGAATTGCCAAAAGTAATTCGATCCATATTGATTATCTTGGAACGTTTCCGAGAGGATTTCTATGATCCTAGATGAAATATATAATATTTCAAATCTAAGAGGCTAAATAGAGATAGAGATACAGATCAAACGATTAGATTAGAATTGGATTAAATAATTTATTTGATTTTATTGTCCATTTTTTGTCCATTATCATTTGAAATTTAATTCTCCAAAGTTAATTTCTAATTCATTGCTATTTTCCATTGGTTATTCTTTATCTTTCTCTCTCTCTCTCTCTCTCTCTCTCTCTCTCTCTCTTCTATTATTCCAATAATAATATTGCTTATTATTCCAATGTATTAATTTGGTTTGTAGACAATACAGACCGTAACAATTTCATAAGTTGGTCCAACAATACTACAACGGCGATGATAATGATGGATTCATATCGATCCATTCAATGAAGATACGATGAAGAAATGATGAATTCTCATCGCACTCTACACATTTGGATCATTGAGAGAATCGAGAATGGATTCTCTAGAACGAAACAACAATAGAGACGAAGACTATGATGTCAAGGGTTTATGTGTATTGTGTCTCTATGTACGTTCGTACCAATCCGATGTGAAGCCGAGAAAAAAAAACTGGTTACAATGAAAGGATCAAACACAAAATAAAGATAATGATGTTATTGTGCTTGCTGTTGTTGTTATTATTATTATTATTGTTGAAATTATTATTGAATGAAGAATCAGAAGAAGAAGATGAAGAAGAAGAAGAATAAAAATCCTTTTCCAGTAGACATTGTTGTTGTTGATGATGATGATATTGATGAACATCACAAACAATAGAATCTGGGTTATTTTCGGTTTATCTAGGGTTCAACTGAGTGCCCGAATTCAAAGAAACTTCAATACCCTCATTCATTGTCTCTCTCTCTCTCTCTCTCTCTCTCTCTCTCTCTCTCTCTCTCTCTCTCTCTCTCTCTCTCTCTCTCATTCTCTCTCTTTTACTCTCTCCTTTATTGGGATGGGGTGTATTGCTTCCCATTTTCATTCCCATTTATAGCTAGAGCTACGATCAATGGAATGCGAATTTTGCAGCACTTGTTTTATGTTCTCTATCGCTTTCTTTTGTTTCGCCACGGCTACTATTCGATTGAAAATTTAGGACCAAAAAAAAAAAAAAATAAATAGATGATTGCATCAAGAATGAATTCAAGAAGCGAATTTTACTCTTTGAAAGCAATCGCTGATCTTTTGTGCGTGTTTGCGTGTGGCCGATAACTAGAAAAGGAGAAAGAGAGAGAGAGAGAGAGAGAGAGAGAGAGTGAAAAATATGAAATTATCGTTTCGATAATTATGTGATTGCTAACGCTAGGGTTATGTGGTGTGATCTAATTTAGATATAAGTTCGCTGAAAATGATGGCATCGAAGAAAGAACGATACCAATGGATTGCATTTTATTTTGACGGAGAAAGAAAATTCTGATTTGTTATCTACGGCTTTGATTCTATCAGAGATTTTGATTCGTACTGAATTCATCTCCATCATCTTTAAACATCGAATTCGATGGAATAGGGTTGAGAGAGAGACTACGAAACCTTCAAGTCTATTCAAACCAACACCAACTCTCATCATCACCATCATCTTTGTGGAACTAAAATTGATCGAAGCAATAATGGAAGAGCTACCTCCGAATCAGATCAATTATCGTCTTGCCATTTACTTTCTCCTTCTCTCTCTCTCTCTCTCTCTCTTTCCGATTTGTGATTACGTTTTTTTTCTCGATGTGAAGATCGTGCCTTTCCCAAAAATCAGACCGAATCGAATTTTTGTCGTTTTTCCTCCCCAATCGACAGTCTAAAGGCATGGAAAAAAATTCTCGGACGTCAATAATATCAAAACTAATACTAATACTAATAATAATAATAATAAAAATATTAGGTATTATTACTGCTTCTTTAGAATCTAGAGAGACCAGAAAGGTTCTATGTTGGCTAGAGAGAGAGAGAGTGAGAGAGAGAGAGCACGGAATAAAAAATGCGAAACCAATAGCCCTAGTGATTTTTTTTCCATTGCTTGAAACTCACAGCAAAAAAAACTGCAAAAGAAGAGAAAAAAAATTGTGGATATTTTCCGATCAAAGAGAAATAATTTCAGAGAGAGAGAGAGAGAGAGAGAGAGAGAGAGAAATAATGGAGCGAGAAAAAAAATAATAATATCCACTCTTCTTCTATTGGGGCTATCAAATTGGTGCCGTGCTATTTTTTTTTGTTCCATTTTGAAGCGCATTACTTCAACATATTAACAACGACAGCAACAGCAACATTGATCTTTTTGGATCTCTTTGGAACAAAACGAAAGCATTATTATCGTCGGTGTTATTTTGGGGACTAAATCTTTCGCTTTCAATAACTTTCTCTCTCTCTCTCTCTCTCTCTCTCTCTCTCAGATCACAATTACAATAAATCAAATTAATTCATTACGCTATTTATCATTGTGTCGGATACCGCACATTGATGATGATGGGGGCGATGTTGGTGGTGGTGGTGGTGGTGGTGATGATGTCCAGAACGAAATTATGGAGTAGAGCGAAAAGAATGAAAAGAAATCCGTTCAACACTTTTATTCTCAATCTCAAAGTCTTTCTATGGCGCTATGGAAATAGGGGCGGAAAAATGCACAAGAATTGAAAATATTCTGCAAGAAAAAAAAACGAAAATTCCATCACAAAGAGCGAGAGAGGAAGAAAGTTTCAAAGTAGAAATTTTTCAATGCCTTCATAAAAAAAACCCAAAAGCCCAGAATAATATTTCTTTCTCCTATTCGACTCTTATCGATTGTTATTCTGCAGCAATCAATCAGAGTGATTTCATTGTTGAACATTGTTGGAAACTCTTAGACTTAAAATCGAACATAATTTATGATCTTCAATAAACAATCGATTGAGATTTATAAAGCGGCGAAAAAAAATGTATCCTTACTCTGCTATCCCCCATTCCACGTAATCCATCATAACCATAGTCTAAGGTTTCCAAAAGAGTTTGGATTTCAAAATAGAAGGATTCAAAAGTGAAAATATGATAATAATTTAATTTATTTCCTAGATTTATCCAAAATCATAGTTTGCATTGTTTGCGATTGAAATATTTAGGTGTTTAGATTGCTTATTAATTTTTTTTTTTTGGCTCAATCTCATAGATTTACTCTATAACTGCTTTTTAAATTGTTCTCTTATTCAATCTTGGACGCTTAGAGAAAAGTTGTTTTCATTTCAAAGAAGGTGAAAGATACGCGAAAACGTTCCTAAATGATTGCTTTGAGAGCATATTTGATTCTTTGCATCTTTGCTCTTTCTTGTCTTTCTTATTTTGGTCCATAAAATAGAGACCATTATTTGATCATTACTGTTTTATTTTTGTTGCGAAAAATTTGTCCCCAAATTTGGTCCGAAATTTGAGAGAACGGAAATCGATTTCAGTCTTTCAATCTTTGAGCAATGACCAAACTCCTACTAAAGTTACGACCCGAGAGAAAAAAAAACGAATAATTTCGTTTTGAATTTTTATCGTTTTATTTGGAAAAGGAGAGAGAAGGAGAGAGAGAGAGAGGAGAGAGAGAGAGAGAGAGAGTCAATAATTTGTCCATTTACATTTTTCCAAAAAAAAAAAACGAATTCTCTAGATTCCATTCGAATTCTGCTTCGATCGTCACCATTTCTCTTTCATTCTTTGTTTGCTTCTCTTTTTTTTTCGCTCTAAATCTGAATACATCAAACCATCAGTGCGATGATTTATCAAATCGAAATTGTTTTCAAATAACTTGGAGAAGAAAAAAAAATGTCTATATTGAAAAGTTTTTTTTTGTTTCGATAGAATTCCATCGATTCGAATTCATTTGCTTTGGTCAATTCTTCTCGAATTCTGATTGTATCCAAATTGAATTCGAAATGAATCGAGAGATGTGATCAAATATTTTTTGATTGATTATGATGTTAGGTTTCAATTTCGTTCTCGAATCAAACCAAGATTCGATTCGATCGAGTTAAACCTTTCTATTCAAATGGTTTTATTTAGAGAGAATTAACTATTATTTAAAAAATAGTATTGAATGTTTCTTTCAGGAAACTTCAAGAATCTCAGAGAGAAATTACAATAAGCGAAAAAATAAAATCAATCTAAGCTCTAGATTTATTCACTTTGAAGAATTAATTTAGCTGCTGCTGCTGATGATGATGATGAAGATAGAATCGATTCGATTCGATTATTTTGTTTTGTTTTTTTTTCGAATTTATTTTTCTCTCTTTTTTTCTGTTTCTCGTATCAAACTTTGAATTCTGGATGTTTCTTTTTTATACTTTCGAAATCGAAATCTTATTCCAACAATTTGGTTTGTGTTTCTCTCTCCTTAATAGAGAGAAACCATCAAGTTAGGATTCGAGCGATCGAAGAAATCGAAATTAAATCCATCGATTCTCTTTAGTTTCTCAATTAAACAAATCTATCTCAATTTTGAATGAATCAAGCTTCAATAATCTGCTGCCTTAGTTCGTTTGTTTGTTTTTTTTATATATTGTGTGAGCGAATTCCATTTTTTTTATTTATTTTAAATCGACTTCATTTCATTGTAATCGTTCGGTTACACAGTAAAAAACATTGGACATCGGACAACGACAAAAGGCAATCAATAGTTACGTGAATCATTTCGTCGAATCGCTACGATCAAATGTTTGGTCGTTTGTTATCTATTTTTTTCGAGCTTAGTTAACACTGAAAAAAAAGCTATTCATTAGTGAATGAGAAAGAAAAATCGAGACCCAAACTTCTTAAAGAAACTTGCGCTTATCGCTAAATGATTGAAAAAAACTGAGTTCCGATTTTTTTTGTTTCTAATTGTTATGTGTTCCAAATCTAAGAGATTTGGATCGATTGTCGATGAAAGCTCTTCACAAACCTAACCTAAATTGATTGAATTAACTGTTTTTGTTTCGATTTCTCTATTTGATCTGTGTTATCTGTTCATTTTTTCAGATTCGATTTTTATTTCAATTCTCTCAAATCGAATCTATCAAAAGTGTTTTGATGAGATTTTGGAGAATCTGAATTCGATTTGTGGAATAGAATTTTATTGATTGATTTCATTCAAAAAAAAAACTTTCTCTCATTTTTTTCTTAGTTTGAGCCTCTATTTCACTATGGTCATTGAATTCCTTTACCAGTTTACTGGATTTGTTGGGTCTAAGAATCTTATCTTCAATTAGATCGATGCGTTCCATCATTTTTGAGACTTAAATTTCCTCTAATTCTTCTCATCAAAATCATTGTAGTATCGAATTTATTCTTAAATCCAAGTTTCGTTCTCTTTTTGATTAATTTATTACCATAGCTTGAGAAGAGAGTATAATATAGTTAGGATTCGATGGTCAAGAAAATTTATTGATTCGAGACGGACCAAAAAAAAAAAAGAAAGATTTAAAAGAAATGAGAAAATCTCTATCGACAATCGAATCAGTTACAAAGTCAAGTCGGGGTCAAGTTTTGATTCGTTCATAGAATTAGCTCATTTTTCTTGCCAAGCTAATACTCTGATTATATTGAATTTATAAATTAGAATTGACAAATAGATAGATACGAAAGAAAATTTTGATGATGGAATGAGAAATTGTTAGAGATAAATAAACATAGCGAATGTGATGTAGTGATTAAAATGATGAACATCATCGAATCTTTGTTCCAAAAGTTCTTATTTTCTAACTTCATTGGAATTCTGTAGAATTGAATTATTATCACTTCACTTGATTTAAGAATAGAATTTATTTGTCTTTGCCCCCCTAAGTCTTGATAACTGTACCAAAAAAAAAAAAGAGAAAAAAAAATCTCCTCGAATCGATAATGAAAGGTTCGGAACGATGAATCTTGGTAAGGATTTCCAACACATAATTCAATCGAATTAATTGTGATTTTAAAGAAATTCTAGGCTCTTAAGTAGAGCTTCTGGTTCAACAGCAACATCAACGACTAGTTTATAGAGAATCCAAAAATGTTATCGAATGAACAAAAAGCAATCGAATGTTGTTTCAATTTTTATTTCTCCTTCACTGCCTTAAACAATTATTTCATTAGTTTGAAAAAATTTCATCTATATTTAATGATAACTTTGTGATGAGAACGAAATAGAGAATTCGAATCCGAATAGAGATGGGAAAACTTTTTGATGAAACTAAATCAAATGAAAGAAAGGAAGAAGAGGAAAATTTTTGTTTTTGATTGAAATTTAAAATAACAAACAAACAAACAAACAAACGAAACAATCACAACGAACACTGTCAAGTAGTAGACGAAGGGCCTAGATTCTAGATCCCATAGATGATGGAATCTTTTATGATTACAATTGAATGTGTGTTCCAGATTTTGTTCAAATTGTTCCATATGTTTGCTTTCGAATGTCGTAAACTTTTCAAACAGTAATAATAATAATGATAATGATAATAATAATAATAATAATAATAATAATAATATTAATAATAATAATCAAAGTAATGATGACGATCATCATCATCATCATTTTTTTAAAGGGCTTAAAATCGATCCCGAAATCAATCGAAATCGAAATCTCAATCCATTCGTCGTATTGTTTTGTTTTCCACTCAGATTTAATCATCATCACCATCACCATCATCATCGTTGTTGCAACTTCAAACGAAGACATCGAATTCGCAACGAAATCGTTTTTTTGTTTAGTTTAGTTTTGTTTTGTTTTGTTTTGTTTTGTTTTTGTTTTTGTTTTTGTTCTTGTCATCTCGTTTTTTTTTTCTCGATCCCTAAAATCTGATAAAATATTTCATTTTAATCAACATCATCGAGAGAGAGAGAAAGAGAGAGACAGCGAAGACTTAACAGAGATGGGTACGGAAGTGAATATTTTCTTGTCCCATTTCTTGTTCCGTTAGCGATTGTCTTTTTTTCCACAATTTCTTAGAAAAATTTCATTCTGTAATTTTGATTTGAACGAAAAGAAAAAAAAGAGAGTGAAAATAAAAAAAAAATTTCCAATCAAAATCAAATTCGATTCAATGTTTGACGAAGAAAAAAGATGGAGAAAAAAGATGATGATTTCCATCCTCCCCCTTTCCATCTTTTAATGTCAAATTATTTAAGATTCCAGCCTCGAAACAAAACTATAGATTCTCTGATTTGGTCTCGAAACAGCATCACTAATGATGTTAGGTTCGATTGAAAGCACTAAACTTGGCGAAGGCCTATGATTGAAACTACTGAAATCAATGATTTTTTTTTTAATAGTTTTATTTCTTTTTTTTTTTTGCCCTCTCTCTCTCTCTCTATTGCTGCTGAAGTTAATCAATAGATTCATCAATTTTTTTTTCCTCTCCATCTTTATCCTATTGTTAAAAGTTTAGAATGTGTCAAGGAAGGTTCGGTAGCGAATTGGATAATATAGAAATTCAATTGAAAGTTTTGCCTCTCATTCGTTGTTTCTGGAGCATGAAATTCGCCGAATTCGAAACGATCGAAAGATCGAAATCGTGAAAGGATTGAATAAGAATTAAAATTTAAATGTGGCATACACCCTCACTGACACACCTCACTCGAATTGATTCACTGTGATTCTTATTCAAACTGACTCTCTCTCTCTCTCTCTCTCTCTCTCTCTCTCTCTCTCTCTCTCTCTGTAGTTTTGTTTCAGCCTTCAATCTGTCAACATCGCAACATTTAATAAATTTTCTCATTTTCATTTTTCTTTTTTTTCTTTTTTTTTTTAATTCGTTTATTTTTTCTTCCAATTGTATTTAAAAATATCGAATCATCTCTCATCCTAAATTTTCTGAATTAAATCTCATCAATTTTTCATCTCATCTTCTTACCTCTCGTCATTATCGAAATGGCGAGAAGAAGAAATGAAGCAAAAATCTTAATTTCTTCTAGCGAAAACGTGGAAGAAAATATAACAACTAGATCTAAAAAACTGGAATTGTCAGCTGAGAAAATTCTAGAACCACATTTTGAAGATCCATCTAAAACACTTTCAGGCTTGTCTCTTGAAAAGTACCTAGATTTTAACGATCTTCTTTACCAATTTAGCGATAAAAAAAATATTCCAAAATACCTACACATATTCCAATTCATTGCAACGCAGATCAAAAATGGAGTCGGAAAATTGACCGAGGAAAATAAACAAGGAGTTAGAATCAATGCTAAATTAGATGGTCTACAGCAAAACTTCAAATCTATGAGTACCGAAATAACGAAAATATCTAAAAATACCGTACCAAGATTCTCAATCCAAGCATCAACAAAGCCAAGTACTTTTGCAGAAGCAGCTAGATCGATCCCGAATAATAATGAACCCAGTCAAACAGACCAGACTAAAACAATCATAATCAAACCAACATCTAAATCGAGCCAAATCAGTGGAGTAATCATGGACACTAAAGTGAAAAAAATCATCAACGAATCCAAAATTAAAGCCAAAATAATTAACATTAAAACCAATAAATCCTCTGTTGTGATTAAATCAGCTGATGAAAACAATGAAAATATCGAAAATCTGGTCAAAAAAATCAACAACGATTCGAAATTTAACAACAAAACTTTCCAAGCCTATATCCCAAAAAAACGAGATCCAACGATCGTTCTAAAAGGAGTTTTCATAGATAATAATATCACTGAACTCGTCTCTCAAATCATCGATAATAATGTAGAACTTCAAAATATTGAAAATGTAAACGAAAAAATAAAATTTCTTTTCAAAATGAACACCAGGAATCCACGGCTCATGGACCTATTACTCCGAGTAGATCCGGAAATATTCAAAATAATAACTAGTCAAATGAAAAACCACATATACATCGACTTTCAAATGTGTAGAATCGAATATAAGGCTTTCGTTAAACAATGTCAGAGATGTTATTTATTCGATCATAGAACATCGGAATGTGAATCGCTGAAGATATGCAGAGACTGTAGCGAAGAAAAAACTACAAATCATAGCTGCCTAAACAATTATAACAAAGTTTGCATAAATTGCAAAAATAGCAAAATTTATAATAACAATACAAATCATGCTCCAAACACCGAAGCCTGTCCAATCTATTACTCCCATGTCAAAAGGATTATGGATCAGACAAACTTCGGTGACTAAAATTTTAAATATCGATATCTGGTTCGAGACAAAACTCTACCAACTGTAATTATTTTAATCTAATATTGACTTGAAATATTTTGTAATTTTCTTTTGAACTCTTATATTGCGCAAATAGCAGCAGCTTTTGCTACGCGCTACTAATAAACTCGTAACTCGTAACTCTCTCTCTCTCTGTGGGTCTTATTGCTGTTACTAGACCAAACTCATCGATGTGTGAATCTTATTGAAGTTTTTTTTCCCTATTTTTCTATCTAGAATCTTTTATGTTTTACTGTGTATTTATTTTTTTTTTTTCTTCCAAGTCCTATTCGTTTGGTTCAAGAATCATCGATTGCAAACTAGCATTGAAAAGCTTCAATTGTCTTGTTTTATTTCGTTTCACCGTTTGTCAATACAATTCTCCTATCCGAGAGTTTAATTAGCTTCTTTTTTTGTGAATCGATGTGTTTGGTGTGCGATCTCAATCGGTTTGATTTATCGAGAAACTTATTGCAATGAATTGTACCAATAGATAGAAAAGAGCTTAGTTGGGCTTACCTTTTCTTCAAAAGGAAGTTTTGTTCTTCTTTGTTCTCAGTAATTTCTTGATATTTTGATTCTTGAGTATTCTTGGTTGTCTAGATCGGTGAATTCGGTGAAATCGAAATGATAATTCGAATCTTATTTCTCTCTATCTATTAATCTCTCTCTCTCTCTCTTCGAAGAGAATCGAATTTTCGCAACAAAACCTTAACGAGAATCGATTATTCTAAGATTTTATTAAATTTTTTTTTCTCCAAATTAATTCTCAAGTTTAATTTGAGTTGATCTTGAACCCTATTGTTTTTGATTTGAACTTTTTTTTCGTATTCAATTTTTCACTAATACTTGAAATTGTTTTTTTGAATTCAATTTTGATAGATTCCAAAAGTCATAGTGATTCCAATCGAACTGATCCAAATGGATTGTTGGATTCCTACGGATCGCTTGGTTCGCCGCTGCCAGATAAACACTCTAATTATCGAAACAAAGATATAAACGAAGATATTGATGATCCTCACAGCAATTCAAACGGGGAGAAAAATATCATCAAATTTGATACAAATCATCACCTTAATCCGGATGATCGATTCAATAGTGAGAGAAACAATGTTTCAACATCAAGAGATCTACACATTGATAACGATGATGATGATCGTCATCATTTAAGAGGTTTATCGAAAACACAAACAACCACGAAAATCGATGTGAAGAATATCCGGGTCGCAAGCGATTATCATCGAAACTATCCGACCATTATTAATGCCGCAAATGATGGCATTGGTCGTGATGATGATTTTGTCTCAAACAATGATACCCTAAATAAGACAATCTCATCATCGATGCAAACATTCAACCCTAATATAATGAATCAAAATGATTCATCATCATCATCATCATCATCATCCTCATTCTCATTATTATCAACATCAACAAAGAGCTTCCCAATACTCAAACAGAATAGCTTATCATCATCATCATCATCATCTTCTTCTTCTTCTTCTTCTTCTTCTTCTTCAGCTTCATCTCGAAAAGATTTATTAGATTCATCAATTCTAGAGCTAGACGATCATAGACGAGCTGAATGTGAAAGAAACAACGACAATAGTGGTAATAACCAAAATAATAATCGTTGTAATCAAACAAATGTGATCAATCATGGGCCAAAATCTTCGCTGAACGAGAATTCTTTCTTCGATAAGAATCAAAATCTTGAATCATTTTCGAAAGCGAACCAAAAAATTAATCATAATCTTAATCATCAATGGTCTTTCAGCACTTCGGATATCAATACTGGTGATGATAATAATAGACCATTGGAAACAAAAATGTTCACGGAGATCTCCTCCTCCTCATCATCGTCGTCGTCATCGTTGGCATCGATGTCAGCAACATGCGATCCAGTAATTTATAGAGATATTCAATGGCCACCTACATTGTTCAATTCGATAGCTATACGCCCATGTCCACATGATTCCACTGGTATGTTTCATTGCTATTATTTTCAAAAAAAAAAAAAAAAATGGATCGGAGAAAAAGAACAATTGATCAATTTCTACTTACTCTTTTTCGTTCTTGATACTTTTCTTACATCTCGAAATCGATCGACGAACGAAATTCGGTCAGAGTGGAAATCTTATATTTGATCTCGAACTCTTTCCATTTTCGTTCCCCTCTCTAGGTTCTCTTCTAGTCTAATAATAATTAAACGAGATTTTGATTTGTGAATCTATAGCAATAATATTTCCTCTTTTCTCTCTCTCTCTCTCTCTCTCTCTTTTCTTATTGGATCTCCGCGTTCGGCAATTTCTTTCTCTAGGATTAGCACAATGGAAATGTGGATCAATGATCAACACCGAGAGCATTATTGTTGATGGTAAAAAACAATCATAATAATAAATGATGATAATGATGATGATCGTTTTAAATCTTTTTATTTTTTATTTTTTTTAAATGAAAAAAAAAATTTCCATTAGATTCGAGTGCTAAGCATCACCACCACCATCAACATCAACGACAACAGCAACCGATTTCGAAACGAAACATCGATTTGAATCATCGAATCATTTGGCATCAAACGCCTGATCTTTCTCAATGCCAATCTCGTTGGCTTTCACAATTGAATTCGTTCCAAGTAAGTGGGAATATAATGGAATCATCGCGAATTTTTTTTTTATTCTTTCGATTATTACTATGTTTTTTTTTTTTTTTGATTGTATCGGAGGAATATTCTTGATGATGGTTGCTAGTTTTTTTTAGTGTTGTCTTGTTCGATATAAATTCGAACAATTCCAATTTCTATGTTTCTCGATTGGAACGTGTCTTTCTTTTTTTGTAAGAGTGGGATCCAAGAAAGAAAAACGGGAATCGGAAATCGAAAGATTTCGCTTCTAAGAAATGATCCAATTTTAGTCTCAAACCAGTTTGTGTTTGTTCTCTAAGCAGTTTAATTTTCACGTCCCGTTTCTAGCGTTCCGAAAACCATTCATTCAACTGAATGTTTGAATGTCTTTTTTTTGTTTTGTTGTTGTTGGAATCAGCTCTTTCGGACTGCTGAGTTCAATTGACGAATTCAATTAAATTTTTTGAAATTGAATTTTTTTTTTGATTTTCTAATTTAGCGAATGATTTTCTCTTGCTACCAGTTTCGACATTATTCTTCGTTGATTAATTTGAAACATTTCCATTTCATTGATTTTCTCTCGGATAGAAACTCTTTGCTTGAATTCATCCATTACGTTTTTGGATAGATCTTTTGCGATAGGATTATCTATGCTCTATAGCTTTTGCTTCATAATTTTATGATCTGTTTTTCTTTTCTTTCCGTTCATTTGGCTTTTGAAGAATTCGATTTCGTTTCGAAACGATTTTTGGCGATCCATTTTGGCGAATCTACAACGTTCTCCATTCTACGGTGGCGATCTAATCCGATTGATTAACATACTCGAGAGTTGGATATTGAAGTTTTTTGATTCAAACGAATCAGAACGATTTCAATCGAATCATATTCTATCGTTGAATCAGCAAACCAATCATTTTGATGTGAGACGATGAAAAATTTCATCAAGAAATAATTCAAATTCGAATAACTTTTACGAATCATCTTTTTCATTTTGATCTAGATAATTTATGAGATTGTTTCGGAGCTATTGGAACCTAACCATCAATCGGTTTGGTTTGATTTGATAGAAACTAAACGAACTAGGATCACTTTCGAGTTGATTGAAATCGTTATGAAATACTCAACGATTGATTGTCTCGCTAGAATAGGAACGAACAATGTCAACAGCAACAACAATAACAATATCATCGCTCAGCATCGGCATGAAATCATTAAACAATTTCCAAATCTACGTATGTATCCTTAATAAAGAAAAAATCCTTAGCAAATAGCTAGATTAATTTTGATTCCATACTATTCGGTACTCATCGGTTCGTGTGGATTCATTCGTGGTTTCGTTTCATCATTCTTATCTCTATCGAACCAGTGGTATCGTGTTTGTCGTTTGCCAAGCTTCGAGAGGAATTTCAATTAGAGCAAACGAATCGATTGCTACCGAACGACGAGAACATGGAACAATCCGTAGCTTCGAATGAAATTAGATATCAACTCTTTCGAAGCAAATCACCGTTCTCAAATAATTTTCTTTTCCACAATGAAATTTCTGTTGCGCTGATTTTTAATGAAACTTTAATCAAAAATCAGCCCCATTCTAATCAAAAGCAAAAGCAAAAGAATCCAAACAGCTTCGAAAACAATGGTATAGCTATTTCTATTGCGATGAAAACGAAAATTTTTCTCAATCAATTTGATTCAAAATTCAAATCTATTAATCATTTCATTTTTCTTTGGTTTTATTCAATGTTTCTATTCCTTTTGTCTTTTCCTTTATTCGCTTAGATAATATAGTATTCTATTCAATTTCGATATTAAACCATATAGAATTCTATTTGCATTCAACCGAGAATATCGTCCAAAGAGATACGAATGATTTCGTAACAAATTCTTATCGTTTGATCAATGGACCAGTAGTGAAATTGATTCAATTCAATCAAGAAAAATTATTTCCTTCAATGAAGCTGATGATGGAGACATTATCGATGCGATCATCATTGCAAACAATCGAGATCGTATTCAAACATTTGATCGAGAACGATTTGGATGGACAAAAATTCCAATCGAATTGTGTTCAATGGGATGAATCAATCAAGTGAGTTCCAATGTCTCAATTCTAGCGTTTGGGGGATGAAAATCTTCTTCGAAATTGATCTGAATCAATTACGAATCTAAATTTATCTCTCTCTCTCTCTCTCTCTCTCCATCTTTTTTTGTTTGTCTTCAAAATTAGCGAGTGGTCGAATGAACATTGCGTTCTTCTTGATTCGAATGTAACCCATTCGATTTGTAGCTGTCGTACCGTATGGTCTCTCTTCACAGTCCTAGCTAGTTATCGATTCGATCAAGGCGATTCAAATCAAGGCAACGAAGATCAGCATCTTCTTCTGAACGATGTGAGTTTCGACTTAGATCCAAAGTCGTCGAGGTTTATAATTAGCATTCCAATTAAGGTCCAAAGATTTTGGATCGAAAAATCATTGAATGTGGAACGAGAAACAAAATTTATCGCTTATTAATTCTTTTTTGTTTTTCTTTCTTCTACTGAATTCGATGATGATCAGAAATCATCGTCAATTAGAACGTTCGAGGATGAATCTAGACCACGATCAAATCTGCTCAAACCTAATGGACTTCTTTCATTGATGCTAATCGTTTACGTTTGGATAGCTTTGATTTTAATTAGGTAACTTTGGAGAAGCGAACTTGAATTGAACGAAATTCGAGTTTCATTCGTCCATTTAATTGACAATCCAATTAGATCGAATGATTTATGATTATATTTGTTTTTTTTCTTCTTCCGATTCCATTCATCCATTTTTGTTCATTCTCTCTCACTCTTCCTCTCGAAATCCACCGCAGACACCATCAAAGCTACTTCAATCAATCGAATTTTTTTCCATTGTTTTTAATTTGTCTCTCTCGGACACTTTATGAATTATGTACATTGCTTGATAGCAATCACTTTTGGTCTTTCGACTTACCATCTCAAATTGATCGTTGGTGTCAAAGCCAAATGTTCATTCTGATCTATCTATTGTTTGTGATATCATCGTTGTTCGCTGTGTTCCTATTCCAGAATGTGATTCTTTTGGTGATGGCAAACAAAATTTATTTAACAAAAAGTTATCTAAAACATTCGAACGCTTTGAAACGGATCCAAATGTTGCAGATAATTTTTTCGATCACTTTCCCTTTGTTGAGCTTGATCTTATTGTTTCTATCGATTGATAACTTTCTTCCAAATTGTTGGCCTAATTATGATCATCAACTTTTCAAAGCGATCTACATTGTACAGCCAATCATTCAAGCACTTTTGGTGAGTATCGATCATCATCATCATCATCATCATCATCATCGTCAAAGATGTTGGTCTGAATTATTTATTTAAGCTAACTATTTTATTCTTATTGTTTTTTGAAATACGAATGAAAACAAAAAACAAAGACCATGGTTCTCGGCATAATTTATTTACATTGTAGAGAGAAAATCTTCTCTGAATACGATTATCCTAACAATCTTCATTGCATTCAATCGATGGAACAGACCGTTCCGATGGACAAATATGTCAAACAATTATTTTTCAACAAGCAAGTTTAAGATTTAGTTCTCGAATTCGTTTCTAGTTCTAATTGATTTTGTTTTTTCTTCTCAATCATTAGATTTCGACATTGTCTAATGTGGACATCAGCTTCTCTCATCTACTTGATCTGCATCATCGGTTGTCTTTGCTATACCTTGCATCATCAAAACACTTCCTATGCTTCGATCGGGATCGATATCGCAATCTCACTAGCCTTTCTTATGTTTGCTCGAGTTAAATATTTATTCAATTTGCTAATCGAATGCAAAACTGCTCTCATCGATGGAGCTAATCGATCTTCTCCAACTGAATCGAATGGATCGGAACGTCATTGTTTCAGTGCGAACATAATCAATGGTCAAGAATCGGTCACATCATCAATCGATTCTAAACAGACCCGAGATAATTCAATCAGTATACTATCTGATGCTAGCAAAACATTTCTTACGATGATGCCGAACGGTCAAATATCTATCGGTTCTCCTAAGATCTATCCATCGCATCAATCATCCTATATCTATCATAATGATTATGGAGATCTTTCGAATCAATCGAATCCAAATGCACATCTCTATGAATCGCCATCACATCTCTACAATTATGAATTTGATCGAAGATGTTTTAGTACAAGAAAACATCCTCATTCAATGCTGAATACGAATCAATTGAGAGGCTATAATCACTCGAATTCTTTTCTATCGCCAGGAAGACATAGTGTTTATGGTAAAACAGGGAATAATGGAACGCATCGGACATCTCGATTGCCTTCTTCTGCGGCCTTTTGCGGTCTTGATGAATTGATGACGACATCGACCACGACAACGGCTGCACCATCATATCCAATCTATCGACAGCATCGAGATTCAAGTTAGTGGTGTAACTCATTAATCAAATTTTTCTTTATTCATTTCTCTCTCTCTCTCTCTCTCTCTCTCTCTCTCTCTTATTCAATTCTCTCGATTTATGTCATTTATTTTCAACATCATACGGTCATAATATTGGTGAAAAATGATGGCTTTAAATTCTTCCCTTTTTTTTGATCATTAAACTTGTCAATGTGATACTTCGATATGGCTCGATATTTAATGAAATGAAGATATGAGTTTAAATCTACGTAGTCAGAATTTCTCCAATAACAAACCGTCCTACTTCAATGTTAGCAATCAGCATCAAAGTTCTTCATTCGATCATTCACCGAATTCGATCTGCTCTTAATTGACGAAGAGATCAAGCAGAATGAATCAAACGAGAATTCTATTCTGGATAATTAATCATTTCTTTGGCCCATAAACAATCAATATTAGATCGAATATCGATTTTATGATTCAAATCGAAGTTTTCTAAACGGATAATTCGTTCGGAGTTTTTTTTTTTGTAATGGGACAAAGTGCAAAACTTGCGGATCAATTCTTTTCAAATGAATTCTAAAATTTTTGTTTTTTTACAATGTCATTAATATGAAAAATCTATCAGAACAATAAATTTAATTGAAGAATCTCTAAACAAAGAGAATCATAAGACATTTTCTGATCCGAATAAAATTATTTATATCAGAATTTATTTCTATAAACAGCTTTTATATTATATAAAAAATTAATGCAACTGCGATTTCGTAAAATAAAGAGTGGGGAGAAAATAGAACAAGGATTAGTGAAGAATCATATCAAACAACAATCTTTCGTTGATTTTACATAATTACACCAAGCGATTGATTAGTTTATATTACAGGTTGTGGAATTATTAGCATCGTTCATTCGATAATATTGTTCATCTACAATAAGATTTGGATTGTTTTTATTAGATCAAATTAATATAGATCAACAAAGTTAATAGATAGAATTAATAATCTAGATCAATATGAATGCTAACTTACCGGAGAAAATTCTTGTGAATATTTCATCAACAGACTCAGCATTGGTAGTGAAGATTAGCTCTTTTAGAATATCGATCGGAATCATTTTTCTTCGTTGCTTCTCGGCGATTTCGATCAATTTTTTTATATTGTCCTAGGAAAGAGGATTGAGATCAGAATTTGATGAAACAATAAGGCTTAACAATTCTATGAAGAAAGAGAGAGAGAGAGAGAGAGAGAGAGAGAGAGAATAATCTTACAATTCTTTGATGCATTCTAGCTTGTTGTTTTTTCAATAATAACAATTCAACAATAACACTTTGTTTATTTGGATCGATAACTCTTCCGTTCATTTTGAAACCATTCATCAATTCTGAGCCACGTTTTTCTAGTTCATCCTGTAGCGAGAATTTACTCGATTGTTCTGGATTAGCTGTAGCCACAGATATTGATTGTTCGTTCTCCACTGTTGAATTGAAGCTTGATTGTAACAATTGTCGACCCCATACCTCGATATTTAGTATTCCTTCTTTGAGAAAATCAATCAACGATTGAGTAGCGTGACTGTAATCAAATCGTTTTCGAAAATTGAATGTTGGATTGATTGAGATCGAGATTTTTTCGGAGATTGAATAATTTTCATCGATAAACATCAAATATTTCACATAGATCTCCTAGATCCGATCCGATTGATTAGAAAAATGGAGAACAGAATCAATTTCTAAACTTACGGTGAATTTGTTGGGCAATCCGCGGCAATTGATAATTTTGACAACAAAACTAACCGATCTTCCCAGTAGTTCTTGCGGACTTTCCACATAGGCATTATCTTGCTCTTCATATTCATTACCGTTTTGATCGCATGGAATCACTTCGACATAGATTACCCCAATCTCTTGTCCAGTGTAATCACTGATCGAGAGATGCTCTTTGATCTCCACCATATAGGCAAGAGGTTGAAGATATAGTTGAGCGGTACCAATAAGGCATTCGGATTCTAAATCCTCAAATGGATCTTGTTCCTAGCGAGAACCATCAACATCTTCATTAGAAATGAGTTGATAAACAATATCGTAGAATTGTTTTACCAGAGGAACATCCCATTGTTCTTCACCCGTTTCATAGCAATGATACATCTGTTTCATTAGAAACATTCGATCTAGAAATTTATCTTTGGACCATAGAAATTCTTGACCAGTACTGGAATTAATCACTTGGACATGTGGCTTTACGTGAAGAGTCAAAGATTTAGATGTATTAAAGATTGGCCATTCTAAATTTACCTCTGGTTTTCTACCAGTTTTTCCCAAGAATAACGGAGCAACTAGAACGTTTTCGAAATGAACCATTTTTTCTAATTCCTCACTGATCGCATTAGCTTCTTCCACTGCTGGAATCAACTCTAACAATTCTTTGTTCAATAGCGCTTGTTCGATTGAATTATCCTCGTTGTTTAGTTTGTATCCAGCTTTCGAGGCGATCTCTTCTTGAGCAAGTTCATAGGTCACGATCGTCGATTTGGTAGTGTCAAAATTAGGATCAAGCGGATTACGAAACACGAACAATTGTGATGTTCCAAACAATAATCTGATTTGATAGAACAAAAGAGAGAGAGAGAGAAACAAGTAACATTCGATAAATAATTAAGATCCTAAGACTTTTCTAATGATTGATTTAATTAGAGGGGAAAAAATTGTCAAATGAGATTACCGATCATTGTGCGTCAAATTAACTTTGTGTGTCACAGCATCACCGTTCAATAGAATGCGACAATCATCATCACAACGTTCCAAGATGATTTTCTCATTCTTAGTCCGATTGATTATGGCATGATGGTCTTGTATCATTGGACCCATCAATTGAATCTGACATTCTTCACTTTTACCGATCAAATTCGAACCACTTCTGATGATGAAGATGATTTTATCCACTAGCTGTTCGTCAAAATTTAGATTCGATAAATTTGGATTCGTTTCGATCTCCTTTCGTTTTGTTTCCATCTGGATTTGTTTCTCATCGTTCTCTTGTTGCAATTTCAATTGTTTCTCCTCATTCAAACGATCTTCGTATGATTCTCGAAGTTCCGTTAGCTTTCTTTCGTTCTCTTTCATAATCGCTTCGATCTCTTCTTCGAGTCGACTTTTGCTTGTCTCATCAGCTAACGATATCAAATATTTAATTCGACAATGTAGAATTGGATCGAAAACAGGAATGAAATTAATCGGTATTGTTAGAATTTTCAAATTTTTAAGTATCTGAATCAAAACAGACCATAAAGTGATTGTCTAGATGAGATTGAATCGCGTTCCAAAAGTTTTTTAAGTTTCTCATTCTCCTCTTTCAAATCTTGAATTATTTTATCAGTGTTATCGATGTTAATTTTGACGTAATTTTGTATCTGTTTGGCTCGATCCGCTACAAATAGATAACAATAAATTAAAGATCATACTAGTCTCATCTCTTCATCTCTGACCATAGCGTAAGGTCGATAATGTTTCATCATAATTGACATCGGCTGGACTAATGTTAGCAATCATTGCTGTTCTACTGTTTCCTCCCAATGCGTTCATCAACAATCTGGTCAGAACAGATTCTCTATATGGTACCTTGACGTTACGCCCATTAGCTTTCTCAGCTAAGGCGTGTATGCAATTACCCAAGCATGATAAAGATTGATTGATTGCAACACTTTCACGAAATTTATCACCAGTTACGGTATTACGACCCCCGGCAAGATCCGTTAATCGTTCACTATCGAGGAAGAGAGAGAGAGATAACAGGTAATCAATTAGATATTTTTTCGATCTCAATCAATAGAGAGAAGCTATCTGACCTTCCTGCAAGATCAACTAGGTTAATAACGGAAGTTTTTGTCTCTTCATTGCCTTTCGAATTGATCGATCGCTGTTTCAAAGTGATCGTAATGATCATATGTGACCGAGAAGAATTCTCATTCATATTCGTTGCCGAAATACTACGATTGGTGACACCTTGTTCAATTTTAGCTTTGATTTCTTCTTTGGAACTCACCATACAACGTACCAATCCTTCAGCTTTTTGTTTGAAAAACATTGAATGAAACGAATTGGAACATAATTTCAGAAAATACTTTCAAGACATACCGAAAAATCCTTTTGCAGGATGTTCACGAATTTTCAATCCTTTCTTCTTGCTCAATGAATCATTATCGAGAAGATCTCGAACATTTTCTAGATAAAGTTCCAACATCGAAAGATTCACTTCGGTACCGATATTCATACCGATTCTATTCTCGATGTTGTTGAATAGCTCTTCACATAGTCTTGGCACAATACCTTTGTTGGCACCATGACCGATCATCGTAAACGATTTACCTGATCCAGTCTGTCCATAGGCAAACAATGAGACATTATAACCTCTCCAGGCATTATTCAACAATGGCAAAGCGATCGTTCGGAAGATATATTCCTACAGAGAAATTTTCAAATCGGAATAAATTTTAGAATTCTAAAAAAATTATTTCGAACCAACTTGATCGGCAAAAATTGCTCCATTCGTATGGTTGGGATCGGCAACCAATAGACCATTTTGAGCCTCAGTGAATCCATCATGTGACCAGAATATTCTATCATAGACAAATCTACGTTTTTGATCTCGATCTTCTGGATGATTTAGTACCAAACAATTATTATCCACAAGGCTAATTATGCTTTTAGCTGAACGTTTTTGTTCTCGTGAATTGTGTTTTGGAAATTGAAATTGTGAAAAAGTTTTGTCAAAAGAAACAAAAGAGCGAAGAGAAATAGAAAGAAAAGAATAGAAATTAAGGAAAAAAATCGTTTTCGAAAAAAACCGGAAACGGTCCTTAATCGTCCGACCAGAAAAGGATATGAATGGTCGAATACGGACACTGACGAATACATTTTCGATTTCTTGATTCTCATTCATTTTCAATACGATCCAAAGAAAGAAAAGACGAAAAGTGAATATAGAGAATTTCAAACATAAAGAGGCGAATTAAGATCCTAGAGTTTATTAATTTGAGATTAATAGATGGATCATAAAGATGAAGCAGAAAAGCGATAAAGAAATTGTAATATTTCACTAGAATGGAAAAATTACCTTCTATCAATACGAAAGTATTCCATATTTATTGCCGCCATCTAAGAATATTCTAATTACGCACTTAGATCTAAGGTCTTAGTGAGAGAGAAGATAAGATAGGAGCTCAATCAGAATCAACCGAGAGAAGGGAAATGATCGAAACTCTTCTTATAGAAATCGATAAGCAGAGAGAAGAATAAGAAGAATCCATGGTAACACAAAGAATTGGAGACTAATTCAAAGATTTTTTTCGATTGCACAACACAATTGAATTTCATCAAAGATAAAACATAGAACAATTAGAAATAGCAAGAGGAAGCTGATTTTGATTTTCTTCTCCAATGGATTCTATTGGTCTCAGGATTTGAAAGATTTAATATAGTCTGAAAAAAAATTCAACCTTGCTAAAATCAGCTAAAATCGAAATTTTGGATCGATCGATTCTAAAAATGAGGACGCAGAATAGTAGCGGGAAATAAAATGATTGATTTTGAGTTCTTTTAGTTCTTAGTCGAAAGAGAAAGATCGAGATGAAATCTTGATCGGAGGAAAAAGAGGAAATAGCAAAACCACCATGACAAACGTTGGTGAAGAAAGACGCAACAAAACAACAAAAAAAAAACTAATGAAATAAAACATATAAGACCTAGGCATATAACCTAGGCTGATGTATTGAAGGTGGTGTACAACTTCAGCGGAGAGTTTGGTTACCTAGTCAGTATCTATTGAACTTACCGTTTTTTTTTTTGTGGGAAAAAGAACTCTACCAATAGAGCTGTTTCAAAACGAAATTGTAGCCATATGAAATTCTCTCGAAATCATTGCTCATTGAAGAGAATGGAATACTTTTAAGGAGAAGAACAAAAAGAGCTGAAATGAAATTTGGATAACAAAAATTCGAAACCGAAATGGATTCGAATTCGAAATTACGAATTCAGATTCCGGTTTCAAGCCGTTAAATAAAAGTTCATTGTACCAAAGTGTTCGCTTTGAGATTATTTTTCATTTCGGTTGTTGTTGTTCTTTTCAATTTTTTGATAGATTCTCATTCTCTTCTCTACATTTCTCTTTGGCTGTTGTGATTGATTCATTTCTTCATCCAGTTCCGTTTCATTTTATGATTATGTTTTGTAGTGTTAGTCTGATGTTGATGATCTCTCTCTCCTTTCCTCTCTCTCTCTCTCTTTCTACTATCTCTTTCTTCTTTCCTCTCTCTCTCTCACTAAATTAGCATGAAATCTAGAGGACCTAGAACAAACAAATTAGAATAGCAAAAAAATTGAATAGAATCGAGAGAGAGAGAGAAAGAGGAGAGACATACGGACCGATGTCGATCCATAATTTATTAATCCATCAATGTTATCATTGGTTGTTGATGATTATGGTGGACAGGTTAATCTATCTATCTCTCTCTCTCTCTCTCTCTCTCTTTCTCTCTCTCTTAATCTGAATAATTCATATTCTGAATAATTCAATCCCGTTCGGATTTGCTTTGAAGTTTCAAACAACATTCATGCTTGATGTATGATGTGTGAGTTTGTTCATTTTTCGTTGATTGTTACAATTCAAAAACAAAAACAAAAACAACAGAGAAAATAAAAATCTAGACCCGAGGTAATTATATTATTTACATTTCTTATTCTTATTTAAAAAAAAAATCGAAGAATGAAATAATCAAACACCGATGAAAATCAAAATTTGATTTCTGCCTTTTTCTCTGATCTTATCTTTGTTTGTCTTTGGTCTTTGGTGTTTGTTTCAAGAAACTCTATACTTGATTACTTTAGCATCATCAATGTTAGACCAGGTAAGAATTAGAATCGTTTCTTTTTTAATAAAATGATTTTCTTTTTTTCTCTTTTTTTTTTATTAATTTCTCTTTTAAAAGCAATAACATCGACAATACAAGACAACCATTGTGGACCATCTAGAGAGAATGATCGATTCTAACAACGAGTCAAGATTGAAGAAAGAGAACGAAAAAGAAGGAGAAAAAAAAAGAATATTGCAATCTTTTTTTTTTTGTCTCGATTCACACCAAATATGAAACATATTATTGTCAGATACTTTGAACAGAAAACAACACAATTTGGAAAGAGAGAATAGGAAAGAAAATTATCACAGTTTGTATTCGTCAAAAAAAAAAAAAAATTTCATCGCACCACAATAGAATAGATTTCCAATTAATTTAATGGATTCTCTTTTCTTGTTCTCTCAGTGTTCGTCTATCGTTTTGTTTCTTCGAGATAAATATTATAGAAATCTAGAACGATTGGTATAGAAAATTTTGGTATTAATATTAAAAAATAGGAAGACAATGTGCATCAACGAGTGTTGGTCTCGATCTATCGACCAAACAACAACGACCGATAACAACGAAAATTTTGCTAATCTTCGTGTCCATTTTCAATCGATTGATTCCATACTCGATTTGATTGATGGTGGTGATCCAAACGGAACGATTATCAGAGTAAATAGACAATGGTCAAGCGATAACGATGATGACTATCGACACCATCATTATCATAATCAATTTCGAAGAAGATCAGTATTTTTTTGTTCGAAATTTTTCAACAATTCAATTTTCTGTAAGAATCTTGATCCTAAAATCGATTGAGATTATCAATCAGCAATGATAATTATAGTGTTTTGATTTTGTTCCAGTGTTCAGCTTTTATCCATTGATCGTTTGGAGATTTTCTCGTTCGCTATGGTCTCTCGTTTAGCATTTCATACTGTGCCCAGATATTCGATTCAATCATCGCTATCAATGAGAATCTTTTGCTAGATTATGTATTGTACCATCATTTTGATTGTTATAGTAAAATGTTGGTATCAAATCTGGTGGCCCTTTCTCCATGATTGTTGCCGGATTCATTGGATTCATATTGTAAAGATCGAGACTTAACAATTGCATTTTGGATTTAGATTCTTTTTGATTGTTGTAGGTAGCCAACATATTGCCGTAGAATTCATTACAGATTACATTGGTCTCGGTGTAGACCGTTGGTATCGCTAGATTATCAATAGCGTATTCATTAGAATCATTTGTTGATGATACTCTACGATTCGTTTGAATTTGATTCTCATTCAAAATACCACTATTAAATTCATTTAAATGATTATTTTGTGCACTAGTAGCAGTTTCGAGTGCATCGTAATCATTGATCTCATTACAAATGATCTCGCTCATATCGACATCGAAATTCGAATCTTGTTTTATCATCGATTGATCAATTGTGGAGGATTTCTTCAATCTTCTTTTCTTTTTATTAAGAAATTTATGACACATTCTTGACAAATAGGTGACAGATACGATGATTATTACCAACACCAAAATCAATAGACCACAAAGACTGGCGATTGTTGTTTTCAAATTATTAATCGAATAGCTCGAGAAAAATAATCCAGTCTCACTGGAATTACTATAGACATATTTCTCCGCTCTTCTCAATGTTTGTGCATTGATCCAAAGATGATCACTGGTTCCTTTCGAATTGATCGCATAGATTTTGATCTTATAGATACTGGATTCAGTTAGACTGTTGATTTTGAAATTGAATGAATTCAACGAGGATAGATTGTCGCCATTTTCTTTGGGATTAGGAAGAGATTAGGAAGAAAAATTATAGATTGAAAATGTTGGTGGTTTACAAATTCACCAAGCTTACTTGTTCGATTGGTGGTGGCATTGTTCAATAGCATCGAGGAATTAAAGGTGAGATTTTGCAACAAATATCCATTTTTATCATAAACTTCAGCTATGTAATAGGTTGGTGGATAGACAAAGATTGTCTCGGTGAACGGCGAAGATCTCATCGAGGATTGCGATGAATCTTGATGAGTTGGATGATGAAGATAGGGATAGGAATCTTTACGTATTTTATTTTCCGACTTGAAACTAGTAAACGATGGATCGGATCGATCTTGTTCGAAGCGTTCCCTATCGGCGTTCTCTTGTTGGTGGTGTCGATCAATGGTCAGAATCGCTTTCTCACTCGTACAGAGAATGGAAATTTTGTCGACACTTTGATTGTGAAGCTTACAGAAGAACGGGAAGCCTGGTGGACCTTCGGAAGGGGGAAAATCGAGATTATTCTTTCTTTCTTCGTTTCTAGGCAATCAATCAAATACCTGAATCGATTATGTGATATTTGCAAGGAATCTGTTGTAAACCGACATCATTTTTCGCAATACATTCAATAGTACCGTAGTGTTGAGTCGAATTCGGTCGATAATTTAGAATCGAGCTAAATTTGATTATGAAAATAAAGTTCAATCAAATTCATTTGATTCGAAATGAATTGATGAAATTTACCTATAGTTTTCTGATCTAAATGATTTCAGATGGATTTCTTTTTCGAATTCCCACATGAACGAGTTCGGTTTGGGATTCGATTCTACCTCACAAACCAAAGCACTGGATTCGAACAATGAAAGACCATAAGCTAGTCTATTGGCAATAAAGATAAGAAAAAAAATCCAATATTATTCAATAAATAAAAAGAGAAAATTTTCAATAATCAAATTCAAAATCTTACGTCGATTTGAATTTACAATAAGGCGCGAAACGAATTTTAAGCTCAGTAGAATTACTAATTGTTGTTCCATGCTGATTGCTCGCTTGGCACTGATATTTACCAGACATTTGTCGGCGAATATTTTGCAACACCAAAGAATAGTTACTCTGGATTATACCTTTTGGCGGAGAAGAGAGAGAGAGAGAGAAAAAAAATAGAAAGAACAGAGAATAAAAACTGCAATGAAAGCGATAGAAATTAATCAAAAATTGCATTGAAATTCAGAAACCAAATCTGAATGGAATAATTTTGAAAGCTATAGGATATTTTTCAGCTCCAGAAAAATTGTAACCAAATATCTTTCTCACTATTTCACCAATGCAAATAATCCATAAGATTAGAGATTTTTTTTTTTCTCAAACTAAAAAAAAAAGAGAGAGATAACCGAACCAAAATCTATTGTCTCAGAAGAATATCAAAGGTGAAACATTCCTGATGTTTCATGCGATTTTTGAGATCACAGATTCCTTAAACGTGTTCGAAAATACCAAATGACATAGCTTGTGAGTAAAAATCTAACAAATTGTCAATGAAAACAAAAAAAAAATAATTTCCAATTTCCAATAAACGCTTGTTTGTGTGCCCAATTTTGTTTAATGGCTTAAAAGAGATAAATCTCTCCGTTGTTTTTTTTTTTTTTTTTTTTTTTTGGTTTACCTGGTTTCGATTCCAATATTTCATCATTAAATCGCCAAACGATCGGCTGCGTTGGCATCGGATTTGCATCTAGAATGCAATCGAAATAGATATCGTTGCCTTCTTGGATGGAATTCAAAAGAATCGTTGAGCTTCCCAACTGTAAGGTTAAATCTGGTTGATCTTTTTTTTTTTTTTTGACATTTTTTATCGCAAATCGAGACAAATTTATGATAGCAATATGAGATTTAAAAAAAATGTGAAACAAACGAAATTGTTTCGAAGTTAGATAATGTTGCGCGGCATCCGCAAACCGAATCGATGTCGATTGTGGCAGAAAAAGCAATGATTCATTCGAAGATTTCATTTTATCAGAAGGAAAAAATGATAAAATAAGAAAACGGAGGAATCGGGACCAAAAAGAGAGAGAGAGAGAGAAACAAAGAAATAAAATTAGAATAAGTCTCAATTGAATCATATTGGTGTTGGTGATGATCTCTACAGCTAGGTTCAAGTCTGATGTGTATGCAAAACAAATGTATGTTTGTTTTATTGCGTGTCGAAATCCATTCATTAGCCGAATAGAGAACAGAAAAACATCATCAATTATTCGTTCTGTTACAATTCTCTTGCCCTATCTAAATATTTTTAGAAAAGAAAATTTTTGACTTTTTATCCCTCATTTTGGATAGAGAACGAATTTCCAAAAAAAAAATCATCGAATGTAGGTAGGTGTACGGTGTGTACGGTTTTAGGCTGAAAAAAATGAGTTTCAGTCACAATGATTAAATAAAAGTTTACATTCAACATTCAAAACGAAATTCTCCAAAATTGTCGAGTTTGATATTTTGGAATTCTCAGCGAAACAAGATAATGTTTGGCCATTGTGTTCACGTTTCAATTGAAGATTTAGAATCGATAATGTTTGCATATCACCTTGAGAAAATAGTATAGAAAAAGTGATTGTGAGAAATTTAGATAATTAGATGTTTAATAATTGAATGTTGGAGTCGAAGTTTAATCAATTCTAATCATTACCTTGTAGTTCCGTATCGTAACGAATATCATTGAAAATCCAATAGACTCTTGCTTTTGGTTTCGATCCGAACGAACTGCATTCGAATTTAGCTTCACTGTTAGCTAATAATGGTGTAGTCATTTGTTTGATTTTCACTTCGATCGGTTTCACTAGATCATTTTGAATAATTTAAAAGATCACATTGAATTAGCGATCCGATGAGAGAAAAGAAAAAAAAAGAAAAAATTTCATTTTGTTTTAGCTCATACGATTCAGATCGATCGTAATCGATGCTGAAGATGCAATAGTGATGTTATTGTTCGTAGATTGACAAGTGAATATGGACAGTAAATGATGACGAGCTAAGGATTCAATCACAAGTTCATTGATGGTCACTTTGGTTCCGAGGAATGTTGGTGGAGAAAAAAAAGATAAGGTAAGCAAAATCAATCGATAATGATGACAAGCTTCAATTACCATCTTTGTTTTTGTATTCAAAACTATCATCGATTATTGAATAATCTTTCCACCAAGTAAGAGTTGGTCTTGGTTTGCCTATTTTTTTTAGATTAATAAAGATTTAGAAAGGATATTGAGTTATTAAAAAAATGATTTCACCTCCGAACGATGCACAAACCAGAACCAATCTATCACCCTCATTGAATGGGCCAATAAGACCTTTGAGTGGATGGGAAGTACTTTGAGAATATTTGTATGAAATGATTGGTTCTTCTGGCGGAACTAGATTTTTTTTTCAAAATTGCAAAAGAATATTAAAAAAAATAAATTAACAAAACGCGACGATAGATGACGGTATCGGGTTGTGATGAAAGCGAGCGGGAAAATTTTGAGGCCCATAATCATCAAGAAAATCATCATCGGATAACAATCAAAAAAAAAAAAAAAATAATACTAACCGATTACTTTGAGTTGTATCACAATGTTAACGGTTCGAGCTTTTTTGAAATCGACTCGACATCGATATTCACCAGCATCGGATGTTCGTACTGGATCGATCTGTAGGAAGGCAGGTTGATTGTGTTGATTGAAGTAGGCACGATCTAATAGGGTCGAGGTCCGAAAAGAAGAAAGAAGACAATTTGAAACGATTTGGATGATTGAGAATGATTGTGACAATAATTTCAAAAGAATTATTGAATAAATAATCTGATGAGTATAGCTTCTTAAATCGATACGGATATATGATTCGAATGACATCGAAAGATTCAGAGAGAGAGAGAGAGAGAGAGAGTAATAATGAATAAATAAATCGGATAAAAAATGTTTTTTTCCAAATCTTACCAAATAAGGTAGAATTACTTATTGCTAAATATCGAAAACACATCACAGACAATCGAAAGTAATCGAGAATCGAAGGAGATAGACAGAGAATGGGCAGCAACAAAGACGATGGGATTAAGATACGAAACGAAGATCGAGAACATCAAAAACATCAAAAATCACTTTCATTTTTTTTCCTATTCCTCTCAAGATCTTCATCTTCTTGATTCTAAGGCTCTGATTTAGATATTTCTTGATATTTCTTTATGTTTTTTTTGTTCTCGTTTTTCATCTACTTCGAGAGAAAACAGATTTCTTAGGTTTAGATTTTGTTTTGTGATTGTTTTCTTTCCCCCTCACACCATCATCATCATTTTTTTCTAAGTAATCGAAATCGTATCGTTTCGATCAAGAGAGATGAATTCAAAGCTAAACAATACTAAGATCTTCTTCTAAAGTTCTTTATATTAAGTCTTTCTCGTTGTCCATTTTCATCTTGAAGACTTTCACTAACATTCACACCTTTCAAACATCGATGAAGACTTTCTCTCTCTCTCTCTCTCTCTTTCTCTTGGAACGTTTGAAATTTCCGAAGCAAATAATAAAACAATGATGTTAATTTGGAAACGATTCTCTACGTTCTTTTCTCCTTCTCTCTCTCTCTCTCTTCATACCATTTCGTTGATGGTATTTCTCGGTGATTCGATAGATGTTTTTGATAGAAATTTTTTTTTTTTTTTGTTTCTTTCGACTCTCAATCCTCATTGTTTCGTTTTGTTTTGTTTTGTTTTTTTTTTCTTTCTTTTTTGTTTTTATTTTTGTCTGTCTCTTTCTCTCTCTCTCTCTCTCTCGATTATTCTTTTCGATAACAAAAACAAAAACAAAAACGAAACACTATAGATTCATCAAAAACAGAATCGGAAATCATTCGGTTTTCTTTTCACTTGCACTTTTAGGATTTTCTCTCTCTCTCTCTCTCTCTCTCTCTCTCTGTTCTTTCATCATATTCTTCTCTTCGATTATTCTATGTTTGTTTATTTCTTCTATTGTTCTTTCTAGAGCTATCTGAACGATAAAACTAGTGATGATAATAATAATAATAAAAATAATTTGAGAGAGAGAGAGAGAGAGAGGAAAAACACATCGAAATACTTACCGAGCAAATTGGCCGAAGCAATTACTCTAGCTTTCTCTAATGGATCTAATAGAAAGGTGCACATTTACGAATAGATTTGTTGTGTTGTGTGATGTTTTGGATAGCGAATGCAGAGAAACGGAAAGAAGAAAGAAACGGAATTAGAACGAATGAATAGAAAGAATAAGAAGTGAGATAGTACAAAATCAAAAAGCAAAAATTAGGGAAACAAAAAAAAAAAAAAATATATCGCAATACCTTTTCGAGCATCGATTGTGTAGATTGGTTCCAACTGATTGAGAGATAAAATCCAACGATTTCGATTCGAATCGAATTCGATTCCCGATATTCATTTCATCAGATTTCAATCAATTAGGGCATTGGTGATCCAAATCAGAATCCAAAACCGTTACGAATATATTAGAAATGGATTTTGAAAGCAAAACAAATTGAACGAGAATCAAATGGAATCATTAGATAGCCAATCATTATCATATTGAGTCGATGAGTTCCCAACGATTCGATAGAGAGTGGAGAGAGAGAGCGAATAAAAACAAAAACGAATAAAATCAAACATAAAAGATTAGGATCCAATCGTTTGGAGAATATTATCAACAACAACTAGCCTAAGCTTAACAAATTGAATCAAAAATCCAAGAGAAATTTTGAACTTGCTAGAAATGCAATCCAAAAGAATCGCTCTCAAACAAACGAAACAATCTTAGGCTACGGATTTTTAAGCGAAATAGAAATTCATACGAACCTCATCATCTTTATACCACAATATCAGGACAACGTGATCATCGATCGTCGGTGGCATTATATTGCATGGAAGGGCGACCTAGTTGTGTGCGAATTGGTGAATCGAAACAAAATTAAATTAATTGAAGCAAATGAGAAAGGGGAGGGGTAAGAATGAAATTATTTTATAATCCAGATTTAGTCTCAATCTGGAATGTCTGATATATCTAGCGTTTTTTTTTTTTTTTTTTTTTCGTTTCCTTGCGACCAAAAAATCTAGCTTACTTTTCCATCATCGACTGCGGTGTAGATAATCGATGCTGTAGGAAAGAGAAGGAGAAAAAAAGAGAAAAAGAGAGAGAGAGAGAGAGAGAGAAACGATTAAGAAATTTATTTAAAGAATTTTTATTCGAAAAAAAATTCTTAATGAATTAATTAATAAATCAAATTTCAAAAAAAAATTCTTAAAAAAAAAATCATCTAAAACATCATCGTGTTAGATTTTGCTAATTCTTAACATTTTTTATGATTTCAATGTTTTTATTTTTAACTTTATTTTTTTAGGACCAATGTGTCTCAAGCGAAACGAGAATACAACAATACTGAGAAATATTGAAATCCAAGCTATTAGCTAAATCTATCTGAAGAGGAATTCGATCGAGAAAATTTAATTTAATTCGAAACGTAATGCGAAACCAAGAGGGACCAAGAAAAGGGAAATGATATCTGAAGACAGACAGACAGAGAGAGAGAGAGAGAGAGAGAGAGAAAAGGAACGAAGCGGATGAGAGATCTAGAGATGAATTGATAATGTCGAAGTCTAGATTGGTTTCACTCTATAAGTGGGTAATGTTTAATTGATTGTGATATCATCATCGCCTTCATTAAACGTTTGGAACAGCCGGCCAATGTTCTCATTGCTGGAACCGAGTGAATTCACATCACTCAGTTCATTTTGATCAATAATGATGAGGGCTAGGATATCATCAACATCACCGAAGATAAACCTATTCTGTTATGTCGATTCTTTTGACGCTCTCTCTCTCTCTATCTATCTATCTATCTATCTATTAGTCTCAGTTGTTGGATTTTGAAATGTTTTTTTTTTTTTTTGTTATTCCTTTTCCATTCATCTCGGCCTTTTTTTTTTTGCCAATCCACAATCACCATCATCGCCGTCATCAGCACCATAATTCTATCTACTCTGGTCAAAGAGCTTAGTTGTCAAACTAAATGATGCATTATATACTTTTCGGCTTGTAACGTTTTCGGCCCCGCTTGAAATCCGTTCATTTCGTTCCATTGTGCTAGGATTTCTAGGTTCCTTTCTCTCTCTCTCTCTCTCTCTCTCTCACTCGGTCTCTCTTTCTTTAGATTTTGATGATTTTTTTCTCCTCTTCTCGTTCATCTCATTGCTCATCGATTCGTCGACATCATCGACACACCATCAGCTTTGAAAGAGAATAAAATAGGAAAAAAAAAATTCCGAGCGCATTTATTTGTTTGACGGTCTCTCTCTCTCTCTCTCTCTCTCTCTCTCTCTCTCTCTCTCTCTCTCATATTCGGATGCTTTTGTTGTTGGTGTTGTTAGTTGTCGGTTTTTTGTTTCGAAATCCTTCTTCTACGAATGAATGTGAGACACTATTTGTTATGAAGTTCATTCAATAATCTGACCCTGGTCTGATTATTTCGAATCATTCATGATATCTGCATGTTCGTATCAAATGTATTAATGGTGAAGATATGAACCAGAAACGCACCAACAGTTATCGAATGGATGTGTGTTGATGAATGGACCGAAGAAAAAAAAAGCAAAATAAAAAAAAAATACCGGACCAAACTATTTCTCAATCAAAAAGAGATTGTAAAAAATGAATCAGTCATGGATATCTCCTAAAAAAATGACAACAAAAGCCAACGAAACAGAGAGAGAGAGAGAGAGAGAGAGAGAGAGAGAGAGAGAGAGAGATTGGAACAGAATGAAGCTATGTAAGGACTTAGTGAACAGATAATCAAGCATTATCATTATTCTACTTCCGATTTTTTTTCCTATGTTTTGATTCATTTCGTTTTGTTCGATCTGATTTTTTTTGCTGTTTGTTCGTTCCACAATCATTAGATCAGACTAATAGATCAAATTTCGAAATGATTCATTAGCATTTCGTTTCTTTTTCATCTTCGAATGAAACGGAACGATGTAGCCTATCAGTGAATCTATGGCTCGTTGCAAGTTGGAAAGAGAAAAATCGACAGAATTTTTTTTTTTTAGTTTGCTAATATTTAATCTGGACGAAAGTGTGATGTGAAAAAAAAAATTATCAAATCAATTCAATTCAGTTTAGATCTGTTTCTGAAAGAGTTCCGGTAAATTGTTCCCTATCGAAAAATTTTGATCTCTCTCCCAATCTCATCATCTAGATCTGATCAGAGCGAGAGAGAGAGAGAGAGAGAGAGACGAAAAACTTGATCTAGCTTGAAGCGTTTCGAAAGATGTATTGTTTCGGTGAGATGTATTGGTGTGAGAACCAAAAAAAAAAAAAAAACTGATCCCTCTCTAGCTTTGTGGAACAATGGCGATAGATAGATGAAATCGATGATTTAAATTCAGCAGAAGAAAAATATAATAGAGGGAAAAAAATCAATAATAAAAAAAAATAGAGTTTTATGTGTGTGTGTTTGAATGAATTCTTTTTTTTTTGTCAATGATTTTGCTTCGCCACAAAAAATTCAATCACTAATTCTTCAACACTAATAATTCTTAGGTTTGAGAGAATTCGAATGAAATCGAATGAATGAAAACTATTAAGACTTTCGATAGCTTTGAATATCGCAAAATGAATTCAATTCGATTCGATCATCACACGCGAGCTAATCAATATCGATTAGCTCGAAACAGCAAATAAAAAATAAAAGCTTTAGCTAAATTTTTGAGACCAAAAAAAAAAGAAAACCACAAACAAAAGAAAGGCAATTCCAAAATTGAATTTTTTTTTGTAACCAAAGCTTCAAAGAAAGTTAGGGTAGAAAATTTGCATTTCTTTTTTCGTTTTTTTTTTGTTTCATTCAAAATCAATTATTCATAAGAATCCATCTTCTTAGTGCTAACGAAACGCGCTTAGAAAAGTTTATTCTCCAAACGAGATTATTGGCATTGTGTGAATAGCTTCGAGAGTGTTTGAATTTCCAAAACTATTTAGAATTTTAAAAATGTTTCAATCCAATAATTTATTTGAAACAATTAGATAGGGAGCGCGCTTCTATGGTTATGGATTGTCGATTTTGATTCGAAAGTAATAAACGTCAAAAAAAATCTCAATCTTATTAATTAGTTTCTTTCTAAGAATTTAGGTTTCTATTTTTGATGTGAGAATGGAACGCAAAATTTGGGTTCTAGAGAACTCAGATCGATAAGGTTGGGAGTGACATTTCATTGGCGCATATATCACAAAGATTTTCTCGATTGCTATGGCTTCGAAGTATTCATTTGATAATTCTGTTTTTTTTTTTTTTTTGCTTTGTAAACTTTTTTTTCATTCAACGACGCGATTGATTCGATTTCGATGTTTCGAAACAAACCAAACGAATCTCATCGAATGGTGCGACAAAAAAGCAACGATTATTACACTCAAAAAAAAAATTCGATCGAAATCAATCCTTTTGACACTTGATTTTGAATCAAATCGAATCAAAGCTAAAATTTTGATTGAAAATGAAAACTTCATCAACTTTTTTTTCGTCACTTCTTCTTCCGGAATCTAAATGCTATAAATTTCGTATCAGAAAAGGTTACAAAATAAACATCGATAAAACACAAAGAGTAACACCGATGTTGAAAGAGAATGCGATAGCTTCAACATACAGAATAGTATAGCGATTAAAAAAAAACTTTAGCTAACTTAGAGAAAATTTTCAATCGTAACGGAAGTCAGATATCAATCAAAAAACAAACAAATAAACAAACCGAGTGAAATCAGAACGAATCAGAAAAAATAAACGATTTTGTTCAATCCGTAAATCTCTTCGCTTAGGATGAAAAAAAAAAAGCAAAGCAATCTGACCGCGTAAGCAAATAGAGAGAATCTCAACAACATCGAAAGTATTGATTTGTTTGAAATTTTTCACAGAGAAAAAAAAAACAACAACAACAACGACAAGAAGAAGAAGAAGAAGAAGAAGAAAAAGATGGAGAAGAAATAGTAGAGCAATCAAATCAAACAAATCAAATTTAAATCAATCTAGGCTCTAGAGATGGTTCTAGAGACTAGAGACCTAAGAGAGAGAGAGAGGGGGGTGAAGAATTTCATTCATTTCATTAAATTTTGCTGACACTGTCAAAAAGCAAAATAAAATAAAAGTTTAGGAGAAAAAAAAAGTTTCAAGTGACTTGTTCTCAAACGAATACACACACACAAGTCTACTAGCTGAACACTTGAGAAAAGGGCAAGTGCGATGGACCTAGAAAACACGACATTCAAAATCAAATAATTTCAAATCAAATTTGAGAGATGCAATAAAGCAATAAAACGTTTCAGATCTCTATTCTAATTGAATAGTTTCGATCGGATCTGATTCGATTTTGAACCGAAATGAAACAATATTGTCTTGAGATATGCAAAGAGAAAAGCTAGGACCTAGAAAATAAATCGGATAGGGAAGAAAAAAAATTTCAAATTTGATAGATTATTGTTTCAACCTTTTACCTTGGCGAGTAAAAATTGCAAAAATTCTTTCTAGGCCATTCGATGATGATATTGATGATGATCGTTTGAAATCGATTAAATTTGTAAGAAATAAAATAAAAAACAAGGTGAACTAAATCATCGACATCATCATCATCATCATCAACGGAAGCATCTTTCAATGCTAGAAATAGTACAGAACCAAATATCGTATCGAATGATTTTGAATAAATTAGACTCTTACGACGTTCTCGGTTTCCTTTCATTCGCTTCGATTTCAAAGCGAACGGAAATGCTATCTCATCGAATACGAATACAAACTTATCTTTGGTTACGTAAATTTTTTCTTTATTCTCTCTCTCTCTCTCTCGCACACACACACAGTCTCTCGCTCTCGCTAGACCCAATGCTAATTGCTACTATATTTAAGTGGCTGTGTTTCGAGAGAAAAATTTTCCCAAATTCATTGTCTTAAGAACTAGAAAAACAGCAAAACTAAAAACAAAAACAAAAAAAAACAACCAATTTTTCTTGGGTTTGTTTGTTTGTTTGTTTTTTTGCTATTTCTGCCTGGAAAGAAAAAAATAGAATAATTCTGCCGCGATGATTTCAAACAAAGAAATCGAATGATTAAAGAATCGAAATCTAACAGAGACTTATATAGGGAGATATTTGAGTGAATCGAAAAGAATTCATTCTATATATTAGAGAATGCTATTTGAATAATTTGAATCAATTAGATTTCTCTTTGCGAAGTTAATTTTATTTCTTTTGTTTTTTTGTTTTTGTTTTGACATATTAAAACCAAACTAGTGTTTTGTTTCTTCGAATAAATTGAAACCAATCAAATGAATACGTTTCCGATAAAGAAATTCTTCTTCTTTTCTACATCTATAAATAAGAAAGAAAAATAAAATTTTCGATAAATTTTTCCATTTATTTTTTTCGAAGATTTTTTTTCTTTCCCCAATCGCTTCATCAAAACTCTTCACTCTCTTAAACAATAAGGACTTAGTTCTTGTTAGTTTTTGAACAAAATTTTTTTCCTATAAAATTAGAGAAAGAAAATGGCATCGATTAGGAAGACAAACAACATCGACGAATACGGACAAAAATTTCCAAAAAAAAAAAGATTCGATTTTGTTCAATTTTTATTGAATTTTTTTCCCCATTCGATTTGATCCAAAATTTAGCTCGAAGCTATTGAAGAACTTGAAATTTATTCAATTTTCATCGCTAGTTACATCGTACAATCGATGAAAAAGGGATGTTGTTGTGGAACGCTAAAAAAGAAAGTAATGAGATTTAACTGATTCGGAAGCGGAAAATTTTTTTTTCTGTTTTTTTAAATTCTTAAAACACTAGAAAGTGAATGACAAGAATCTGATACCAATTTCACTTCTGGATCGATTTCCGTCACTTTTTGAGTACTCGTATCGCCAATTTTCTCAATCGAAAGCGAAAGGGTTAAATTCCAAACAGATTCGATCGATGAATTCGAGCGAAAGAGAAACAATTCGATGAAGGCATCGGATAGGTATTGTTTATTTTGGATCGTTCGAAAACGAGTGATGTTGAAACCTTGTCAAGATGGCAAAGGGAATCAAATACTTGCATAAAAATTCTATCAATCTGAGAGGGAAAAAAAATCAATCAATCAAAAAACATTGCAATTTCAGTGATTCGATTTCGATGTTTTCGAGCAAAACATTGAATAATTAACTTCTAGTAATTAACATTATTTTTTGTTTGTCTTTAGAAAAGATGGAAAAAAAATTTCAATTAAATTCTGTCCACGAAAAAAAAGCTCTTTTTTTGGGCGTAAAATTGAGACAGAGTTTAGTCTGAAAGTTTGGGCGGAAGAAAAGTCTGAAAGCAATGGTGTTACGCAATGATAGATTCGAATCATAGCGAATCAATCCTTTGAAACCGTCGAATGCGATATATTGTGATGATGAGAGTAAATGAACGGTGCGAAAGACTAGCAAATTTTTTGTTTTTCTCAGAATACAATCGAGCCATTTTGAATTATTTATTTTTGGAATCAATTCTCAAAGCGAAATGTTTCCATTTCGGATCTATTTCATTTGAGAGTTCAATGTCTGTCTCTCTTCACTCCACAAAATCAGTGATAGAAATTGAAGGTCTAGAAGGAAAAATAGAAGAAAAAAAAAAGAAAACAAGAGCGGACTAGATCCGAAAGCGAAATGAGCCATAAGCATAAGAATCCGAGATCTTTCTTCTTTGGGATGGATTGATTTTTGACAAGACCGATAAACAAAACAAAAATCGGAACAAAAAGAGGCTGAACGAATTTCGGATAAAACTGAACCAAATCGAACCGAACTAAGCCAAGCCTAATCTATTCAAAAGTATTATTCGATACAAAATAATAATAATAATAATAGTTTTAATAGTAATAATCATCATCACCATCATCATCACCATCATCATCATAATCATCATCATCATTGTAGAATTTTTTCTCATTTAATGATTAGTTTCGAAGAGAAAAAAAAGGTGGTGAGAATGTAAATAATTAGAGCAACAACAAGAGATGATAATCCTTTAATCTTCTCTATTTAGGGTGTTTACTTGCGATGAAAAATTAATCTCTTAAAACAATTAATATACAAGCCAGAAGGAGAACGACGGAGAGAAGAGAGAGAGCGAGAGAGAGAGAGAGAGAGAAGGGAAGTATCGATTAACAACGTTCGAAGTTTCGAGTTAGCTCCAAAAAAAAACTTTGAATAAACATTGAAACTCTAGCTAATGCATCAACTGGGACTGGTATTGAGCCCAGAAGAGAGAGAGAGAGAGAGAGAGAGAGAAAGAGAAAAAAAAAGAAGAAATCTAATCATCGATTTGATGACAAATTTGGGTTCCTAGTTGTCTCGATGTTTCACATAGAAAAGAATATGAATCGCTATCAAATAAGACATTCGCATTCTAGAGAAATATTCGACGTTTTTTCATCGATAAATTTCATTGCAGAAGCAAGTGAAACTTCAGACGATCGAAACGGACCAAGATGAACCTAATAAAACCCAGAAAAAAACTCAATCAAAAAAAATGGAAAGAGAAAAAAAAATCAAATGTTTTGATTTAATGAACTCTCGTTCCTAGCATAGCGGAATTTTTACTCTGTCGACAAAAGTCAAACAATCGACTAGAGCCAAGTGTGCAAAAGAATGAGTTCAAAAACGTTGGAAGCAAGAAAAAAAAGAAGGTGGAAAGTTTCTGAATAGAAGCAAATCAAATCAAATTAGCGACGAGGAAAAAAAATTTGTAGAGAAAAAAAAAACAAATTTCTTCGATCATCAAAATCGTCGGAACGAGAGTGAAAAAAAAATCCCAAAATAAATCTTTTTAATTAAAACGAAAAGAGTTACGGAGACTTGGAATTTTTTTTTTTCTCTCTCTCTCTCTCCTCGTTTATGCTTCAACGATAACCAAGAAAGAATGGGAGAGAGTTGAGAATTTTATTTTTTTCTACCAAAAATAAAAATTTTATTTTTGTTTCAAAAAAAAAAAAAAAAAAAATAGAAAACTCTAGGTGTTCCTCTTGTCTCACATCATCTTCTCCGCTCTCCACACTATCTCCTCTTTCTCTTTGGTCTAGTAATCAAAAAATAATGAAAAATAAAACTCATTAGTTGGTTCTGTTTTTTTTTTGTTTTTGGGACCTAGTCTTTTACCCTCATTCTTCTATCGCCTCACTCTCTCTCTCTCTCTCTGGATTACCCTTTTGAGACATTCAATATGAATATCTTATTTCATTCATCGAGTTTGGATCCGAGATTTTTTCTCCTCTTCTCATTTTGGTTTCCTCATCTTCCGATTGATGAGTCTGATGTGCTTCTTTTCAGCGCTCGATTCAATTCGAATCAAACGTACCAGAAAAAAAGAAGCAGACAAAAGCTAAAATCTTAAACGATGTGAATACGAGGAAAAAAATTTTTTGACTGACATCAAAAAGAAAAAAAAAAAGGATTCCTAGTCTCATAAATGGATTGAATTTGATACTTTTCTTCTCTCTCTCTCTCTCTCTCCCTTTCCTCAACCAAAGAGGCAGTAGACGAGAGAGAGAGAGAAGGAATTGAAGATAATGAACATCATTTATTCCGATTGATTAACTTTAAATATTGCAAGCCTAGCATAGAAAGCGAAACGATTGTCTCATCTGAATTCGCCAAACATAAATGCCGTTGTTATTCGATACTGTAAGGTTCAAGAATCGAAGCATAAAATGATGGAAAAGAAGAAGAAGAAAAAGAAAAAGCGGAAGAGGATAGCAAAAAAACCATATTGATTCAAATCAAAATCTAATCATTTGATTGATGTCTATTGTTGTCGTTGTTGTTGTTGTTGGCGCTCTAGTTTCGATAAAGCGCGTACACTAGATTAAAATCAACGATATTGAAGATATGAGAAACAAATGCTAATACAAACTTGGATGAGGAAGAGATGATTAGAGTTTGATTCGATTTCGAACCCAAATTACCAAAAAAAAAAGAGGAGGAGGCTCTTCAAACTCAAAACTCTTTCATTACGGAAATTTTTGACAATCAGAATCTTTTCAATACCATTCTTATCACAGCCATCATCGAAAGGCCACCAAGAGAGAGAGAGAGAGAGAGAGAGAGAGAGAGAGAGAGAGAGAAGCAGGAGAAAAAAAAACAACGAAAAAAAAAAGAAATGCGATAAAACTAGAGCCAGAATTGTACCAAACATAGAAAGAGAAGAGAGACCTTAGAAGAATTCATCGAAATAAATGCGCATAGAGAGAGAGAGAGAGAGAGAAAACCGCCAATCGAAAACATCAACCAAATATTTATCGATGTCTCGGTTAGTTTTCTATGGATTCTTAATTTTGTGTTTCTCATTAATCAATGGAATAGAAACGAAATCAAGAGCTAAACCGAAAAAGAATCGCAAACATTGCCATTGATGATGATTTGGTAATACGAAATGAAGACAATCATCATCAATAGAGATGATTGAGGTGACAAATCTAATTTATTTGTTTTGTTTTGGTTTAGTCTCGATTCTATTGCGAAGATATTTATTCTTCTATGTTTAGTACATAGTATGTTTTGTTGAAGATGAATCGATCGAAAGATTGTGTGATGGATTATGATTTGATTTCGGCGTTTGAAAACAATCACTATTATATTGCTTGGAGATTATTTCGATATTCAATGATTTTTTTCGATGATCCAAGTCTCGATATTATTATTTTTGTTTTTTTTTTGTTTTTATTCTAAACATCAAAGTCTTTCTCCATTCATTTTGAATATCAGCCAATTTGATTGATTGACATTTGATGAAATTTTCTACCATCCTAGAATCATTATGGTTTCTCGATGATAGAGAGATGTTGAAACATCATCATTGCTTTTCTGTTTATCGTTGACAGAAAGAGAGCAAAATAAAAACAAGAGACAATCAATTTTGATCCAATAGAAACCAAAGAACGAACCGAGAACATCAAAAAGATCAAAAGATCTCTCTTTACAAACCGAGATTATTGGCAATTCGGTCTCTTCTCTCTCTCTCTCTCTCTCTCTCTCTCTCTCTCTCTCTCTCTCTCTCTCTTGAATGTCAAAACTAAGAGATTTATATTATTATTTTTGAATACAAAGTCATATTGATGAACAAACCAGAATAGAGAGAAAGAGAGAGAGAGAGAGAGAGGGAGAGAGAGAGATTGAATTCTTTAGCATCAAAATTATCATCGAACAAAACAAAAATAATAGAATCTCATTCGTAATAAATCCATTTGCATTCCGATGCTGAGAGAGAGAGAAAGCTTTTCAATTTTTTAAATCTCTCTTATCCGAAAGTTGAAACAGAAAATACCATACATCATCTCATCACAAACCAAACTAGGTCCAAACCAAACACAGCCCCATCCACCCATACATTGATACGGTGGATAGAGAAACCGATTCAAAAACGAGTATCGATGAGATTGATTGATATTCGGTTTGGATTGAGAAATTTTTTTTTTTTTTCTCTTTTCTCATTTTGACAATGATTTTCATTCTAGAATCGTATCTCAAATCAATCTAAATTTGCTTCTCTCTCTCTCTCTCTCTCTCTTCGTATCTCGTTGAAAGTTTTGTTTATTTATTATTTATGACGGAAATAGACCAAGATGTTTGTTGGGGATAAGATAGTGATCGAGTTGTTGAGCGAAGAAGAGAAAAAAAAAATACATCAATGATAGACAAGATCTAGCAAACGAGAGAGAGAGAGAGAGAGAGAGAGAGAGAAGAAACTTCTAATAAAAAATGGAATAAAAAAATTTTTCAAATTCCACGAGTTACGGTGAGCAGCAGCATCAGCAACAGCAGCATATCAGAAACAGAAATAAATTCTGATCTTAGTGAAAGATATGGGAAAAAAAATGAATTAATAAATAAACAAGAAAGCTAGAGACAAGGAAGTGTTCAGTTTTTTTTCCAGAGTTCCATAACGAAAGGCTTAAAATTTCATTCAAACAACTAGGAGAATGTTGGTGGTGTTGGGGGTGGGGTGGTGTTGGTTCTCGAAATTTTTCACAACACAAGAGAATCCAAATGGATGCGAAATGAAATTTGCATACAATTCAAAATATGAAATGATAGAAGTTGAGAATATTTTGTGAAATCTTTTCGAACAAAAAAAAAAAGAAAAAATAAAAAATAAAAAAATTTCATTAAGATCAAAATAAAATGAATCTACTCAGATAGAGAGATCTCGGAAGAGAAAGGATAGAGATCTGTCATTTAGTGAGAATCGTCGAGAACATTTTCAAATTATTAAAGTTCAAGTTCGTTTCTTTACCCAGATACAAACAGCTTAAGAAAGAAGCAAGAAGAAGTGTTGAGGAACCAAAACCAATAGGACCACACCATTATTGCAACCACAGAGACAACAATCAACCAGATCACCGAAGGAACAAGATCAGGAAGAAAAATTTAATTTTCTCTCCTTTTTTCGTTTTAAAAAATTTTTACCAAAAAAAAACAATAGAATAGGAGAGATAGAGGGAGAGAATCGAGAGCCTAGAACCAAACTTGATTAGGTTTCACTTTCTCTAGATATGGGCCATACTCAATTATGTTTTTTTTTGTGCAATGTTGTCTTGGCGGCTTTTCACAGAAAAAAAAACACTAACCAGAATATCAAAATTTTCCATATTTTACATTTGAGATTTTTGTGTTTGTTTCTTTTTGTTTGTTTATTTGTTTGTTTGTTTGCTATAAATAAATTGCAATCTATTCAGAAAATAATATATGGGGGGGGGTTTTGTTTTTCTCTACCGAAATTTTCATTCTAATTCTTTGCTAAAAGATTGAGAATGTTTAGGTAGTAATTTTTTACTTCTTCGTTTTTTTTGTTTTGATTCGATCGGAAAAAAAATAAATAAAATAATTCCATAATGGAGATGAGGAAAAAATCTTAAAAAACTAAATTCAAATCTCTTGAATGCATCGAAAGCTTCGTCTTGGTCCAAAGAGATGGATCCAAGATGGAGATGGTCCAAGCTGAGGATTTTTTCCCCCAAAAATATTAATTCTTAGAAAGAGAGAGAGAGAGAGAGAATATTCGATTATTTTTTTAATACTTTAAGATAATTTTAATGAAGAGAAACCGAACAATACTAATGATATCAGTACTGATGAGAAATCAAAGAAAAAAAAATCTCTTCCAAAATTGTATCGAAGTTTTATCAATAATTTTAATTACAATCATAGAAATAATGTTAATTTCAATCAAAAGATTAAATTCTTTAAAATTTCACTTCCATTCCATTCGATTCTGATCCGGTGCCAAAAAACAAAATTGCAAGTTGAGTTAAGAAAAAAGTTGTGCACCGAGTTATCTGCATTTTTTGTTCGCATTATTTTTTTTCATACCAAACTAATATTCGAGTAGAAGAAGTATCACAAACTTCATTAAAACTTGCTCTTTCAATAGAGAGAGAGAGAGAGAAAGAGAGAGAGAAGTATCTTACTAATTAAATATTCTAGAATTTTGGTTTATTAGCTAGAACTAGAACTAGCTAGCTAGGACCTAGCTTCTCTTCGATTTGGTTTCGCTTTCATCAAAAATCAATCATCAAGCATCGGGGGGAGGGGGAGGGAAAAAAGTGAAGAAAACCAATTCTAAAATATTGAAACATTCTTTCCATTCTCTTCTCCGCAAAGCGATGAATATATGTCAGTTTTTGAGCGAAAATTTGGATAAAGAGGAGAAAATAATTGGGAAAATAGAAGAATTTGAGAAGATCTCGATGCTATTCATTTTGCATTGAAATAATCTTTCTCTCTCTCTCTCTCTCTCTCTCTCTCTCTCTAGATTTGATCGAGCTTGATAATTAGATGAAGGTGTTTTGTTTCTAGCATTTCTTTTTCTGGATTCTAATTAATCTAATTTGATGATACCAAGCACATCATTCTCGTTTTTTTTTCTTCTCGTTGTTACTACTGGTTCTCAAAATCTTCGATGAGAGCGAGAGAGAGAGAGAGAGAGAGAGAGAGAAAGGAATGAGACTAGATTCGAAACAATCATTCATTCATCAGATTTTTGAATGAGAATTTTAATGAAAGAATTCCATTTTTTTTTTTCTTCCCTCACTCTCCAGATTACATCATTATTTTCGTCTCTATAGCTATTCAAAACGTCAAAACCTAACAAACAAAGGGATACGATTCGGAACAAAAACTCAAATATTTCTCTCTAACCTATTCAATACATTTGAACTTTTTTTTTGGGGGGGGGGCTTTTGTTTCTCTAGAATCTCATTTCATAGCTATCTATGTTAAATAATTCTATCGATGGATCAAAAAAAGAAAAAAAAAACAAAAAAATCTTTTTTTTTTATCTCTCATAAATTTTAATTTCTATCAATCAAAGAGTGGATAGGAAGACGAGAAAAAATTTAAATTCAAATTTTCCTAGAGATATTTTGTTTTCAAATGGAAACAAAATCAAAACAAACACTAGAACTCTTTTTTGCTGGCTCAATTTGTTTTCTTAATTGTTACAATTCTATTTGAAATCGAATACTTCATATTGATTCTGTTCACGACAATTTGGCAAACGATTGAATGTGAAAAAAGAATCAAAATTGAAATCATATCAAATAGATAGATCAGAATGGATGGAACATTTATTTCATAGCCCATTGCCCATCAATATCTCGAAGATAAGTTGAAGAAACTATTCGAAAATTTTCCCATAGTTTTGATTTATGAATTTTCTCTAATTTTCAATTGTCAATGAAACAATCCAATCGATCTCGATGATCTAGAAATTGAGAGTGAAAAACTACAAAATTCCTTAGGAATCGATGCGATGAAATTTTGATCCAAACGATTGATCTCTATTCGCTTCCAATGTTTTCTTGTTTGGATCATGAAATTCCTAACTCATCATCTTTTTTTCTTTTCTTCTTATCGAAGATTTCATTTCTCTCTCTCTTTCTTTTCGTATCAAATTTTCAATTGTAATCGATCAAATTCGATCAATCTCTAATCAATCAATCTATGGTTATTCTCAGCTAATTTTATTCTTTTCTCCATAAGAGAGACAATATAAGAAAGATAGATCTAATACACTGGCAATGAGGATTTTTTTTTTGTGAAATTTTTTCTCCCTCTCTCTATCCCCAAAACCTTTTTTGATTCGTATCGAAATTTCTTATTCGTTCGCCTACACCAGATTGATAGGAAAAAAGCGAGAAATTTCTAAACTTCACTTTCTAAGCGATAGAAGTGGGGCAGCTTAGAGAGCGAAAGTTTCAAAATTTTTTTTTGAATAGAAATCCATTTGGAAATATAATCGCTTAAAATCGTGCCAAATCTGTTGGACCTTGTGAAATTTTGAGGAGAATTGAGATTTTTATTTTTTCGCTCCTCTAGAAACATCTCTCCAAATGAATTAAATAATTTTAATAGTTCTAAATTATTCATTCTCCAATACTGGTTTCTATCATAAAAGCGATTGCAAAAAAAAAAAATTCTAAGCACAAAAATTCTATTTTGTAACGGGAACGAAAAAAAAAAAATCTTATTTAATCACTTGTGTAGAAGAATGTTTATGGGTGTGGTTTTCATCCATATTCATTGCACACACCCATATTATCGCTCTATTTGTGAATTTTATTCACAGCGATTATTTTATCTCTCATATTCTTTAATCGAGGAATTTTGTAAAGTCAAATTTTCGAAATTTTCGAAACTCTTACCAAATCGGTAATGATTATATAATCATTTTGTTTGGACCTTATTCTTACACGTACGGCCCAAAAATGGAAGACAAAACTCCATACGGGAAAGAAAAAAATCAGAATCGAAACACTTGTACGTAACCGATTCGATGATGATCTTGTATTGATTGATCAAAGGACCATAGTGAATCCAGGAGAAAATTTAAGACTGCTGGAACTCTAGCGTAATCAGAGATAATGCGATTGAGAAACTATGAATTCTTTCTACTCTGTCATCGATACAAAGTTAATTAGAGTTTTTTTTGAATTAATTAATTTCTTTCTGGAAAAAATCCTACCATCAGAGCTTGCTGTGGCGTTTAGAATCTTTTTTTTCGAAAATGCGATCGCAATCGATTTTTTTTGACTATTCCACTATGCATTGGAGAAAGCGTTCCGATGTGATCGATCGAACCGCTTCATTGTTGAATTCGGTTAATTTTTTTTTTTTTTTTTTTTTTGGAATATTTTTCCTTGTGAAATTAATCGGATTCAAAATCAATAAAATTCAATGGTTAAGAAAATTGTTTTCGCGCGTTAGAAGTGCCTTATGGCAAATTACATTTCATAGATAGATCATCTTACTAATCTCTTTGATAATTTTTCTGCTTCCAATGTTAATAGTCAACCACAGACCCTCTAATCTACAAAGACACACACACACACACTTATATCACTGAATAAATTGAGCTTTCACTTAGATAATTTCCAGTTTAGATTTCAAATTATGCTTGCGATGATGACGATGAATATCCGTTTCGATCGAAACATAAATTTTTTCACTCACTCTCTCTCTCTCTCCTAGAAGCTTTAGGCCCTAGATGTTGGATGATTGAAGGATTTTTTTTGCGAATAAATTTCAAATTGATTACGTTGAGGCAATTTATCGAAAATCATATCGTCAAGAGCAAACAAGACCTTCGAGTTGATGATCATTCGAGCAAAATAATCGATTAAACGGAATTAGATTACCTTCATCACCTTCTATCATAAAGATCATATCTACGAAGAGATCTACCCCACCCACAAACACACACACACACCTATTAAGTTTCGATGCTTCTAACTTTGTTAGAAGAAGAATTCTAACAGATATTGCTGATGATGATGTTTGTTGGTTAAGGAACGATGAATAGAGAGAGAGAGAGAGGAACAAAAAAAAAAAAGCTAGAGTCTAGACAATTTTGCTTAGAACTCCTTCGAGAAAAAATATCGATTTCTCAATATTGAATTATTTCATTCAAAGCAGATGAGGAGACAAAGATCTGGTTCCAGTTATCGAACAAACAGAGAGTGACAATAACAACAACTACGACAACAAAAATCGAATTGAACAAACAAAAAAAAATGAATAAACTCGAACGCAATGCTAGAATGCATTCTCTAAACTCTATTGATTCTTAATCGAACACTTCTGTAGAGGGTGTGTGGTGGGTGTGTGATGAATCATATTTACACCAAACACGTTCGGATTGAATAAGAAGAGATTCGCAAGAAAAGAAACGAATCAACGAATCCTATTGAACGTATGTAACACTGATTTTAAATTTTAGAATTGAATTTTGTATAGATTTAAAAAGAAAAAAGGAATAAAAAATAAAACGAATTAGTCTCGATAACAATTCACATAATATCATTCTGAAACACGCCCACAAACAAACACACACACACACCTATTGAACAAATTCGACACAAAAAATAAAATCACAATAGATTAACAACAATTTCGTTGCGAAAAGAATATTGAGAAATCAAATCAGCAACCGATTGAGATATCTGATGGGGACAAATTGAGTCTAGAGCCAAAGAGAGAGAGAGAGAGAGAGAGAGAGAGCGAGAGAGAGGACCAGGAGGAGGAGGAGGAGAAATCGATTGATTTCTTCTTTTTTGTTATTCCAAGCGATCGAAGACCAAACAACACACACAACACTTGATTATTTGCTAATGATGATGATTCCAGGATCAACATTGAAGGTATTTGGTTTTTTTTTTGATTTGATTTGATTTCGATCATCGCTATTATTATTATTATTATTACTACTCTAAATACAGTAGATCTCTAATCTGAATAGCTTCATCGGAACGATCGATTCTCTCTCTCCCTCTCGTAATCGATCGAAATCGATCAAGAATGGTGCGATCGGAAAATAAGAGAGCTAGACAGGCAAAGAGAGAGAGAGAGAGAGAGAGAGAGAGGCCATATTATTGTGGAACCAAACTATTGCGAAAGAGATTTATTCAGCTATCTTCATTGTTGATTACATTGTTATTATTATTATTATTATTATTATTCTTAATGTTATTATTGTAATGTGAACAAATTTTTTCGTTCTCTCTTTCATTCGATTCAAAAATTCAAATTCACATTGAGCTCACTTTCGAAAAAAAACCAGCAATCGCCCATGTAACTCTCTACCCTTCTAATTTGAACGAGTTCCGAACGAACCGAGAGAAGAATCAAAATTCTCTAGTGTTTGGAATTCACGAATGAGAGATTACCAGTTACCACACCTTCCAATCTATAGTAGTCCCTAGATTTCTTGCGTGTGATTTATTGCGATAAATTCTATGCCTAGACCCTGTTCTCTTTCACTATCTCAAGGAAGGGAGCGAGAAAAATTCAAAAAAAAAAAATTCTAATTGCTAGTTTCACAAAGTTATTTTTTACTTTATCGGATATATTCAATTGTAACAATTAGTCTCAAAAGGATTAAAGAGAGAGAGAGAAAGAGAGAGAGTTGAGAGTTGAAACAATTTGTTTACAAATTGGCTTCAGTTTGGATCGGATCATTGCTCGCTTCTAAGTATCTCTTCCCGTTTGTGTATGTGTGTGTGTGTGTGAGCGGGTAAAGGCGCTCTACCGAGAGAAAATCTGTTACAAAGAGTTTTCGATTCTGGCTACACGAGACTAACTCTTTGAGATGATAAACGATCGATTCTCGAAATTCTCAACTCTTTCTCTCTCTCTCTCTCTCTCTCTCTCTCTCTCTCTCTCTCTCTCTCGGAAACTAGTTTGATGTCGTTCGTTTTTTTTTTTTTGGATTTCTCTAGCGAATTCAATGCGATAGAATTTTTTTTTCCGAAGACACTGAAGAGTATTGTGAAATCAAATTCAAATGGGCGCGCGGGTGGTTTCGCGTTAGTGAAAAAATCGCAATGATAAGATAATAACTCAATTGGATTTTTTTTTCTGACGAGACAAGATTGACTTCTATATTGTCGATAGCACTTCAAGTAGCCGTGGATTAGAGATTTGGATCAAATTTTTTAATTTCTAACTTGCGACAACTGTCTGAAGTCTTGAATCTCTGTTTTTTTTTTCTCATCTTAATCAATCAGAATTTCTGTAAGGTTTGTCTGAAAAAAAAATCCAATCAAAGAGCTATGATTTGAAATTCAAAAAAAACCCTTTCCAATCCGTAAAGCGATTGCATCGATCGCGAAGAAAGATCTAGTTCAATCGATGAAACAAAACGGAAAATTTTGGATCAAATCAATTTAAGGTTTCTATTGATATTGTCATAGCTGTCTAAAAAATATCTCTCTGGAAATCTTTACGATCGAATCGAAATCGTAGCCAATCATTTGATTTTGGAAACCAAAACCAAAACGTCAAAAAAAAAAGAGCAAAAAAAGAAAACAAATAGATTTCATTTTCTTTTCCCTCAACAAAATTCAAAACGACAACGAAATATTCAACGAGAGCCGTTTACTGTTTCTATTCGATCTGAATTCCGATTCAAATTGATTGGTCACGGGACTCAAAACTCAAAGGTAATCATCGTCATCTTCATCATCTTCATATTTGATTCAATCGTATGCAATAGCAATCGTATTCACTGTCTAGATGTGAAATGGGTAAATCAAACGAGCAAAGAAAAAAAAAAGATAGCGAAAGAAAAGGAAATTTTTTTTTTTCTTTTTTTTCACTTTTGTGGATTGGTCACAAAAACGATTCCCTAGAGATCGAACTCAAAAGAAGAAATAAAAATATATTATACGGCTATGATGATGATGATGATGATGATGATGATCATCATTGGTGTGTGTGTGCATATGTCTATGTGGGTGCATGGATTACATATGGTGCAATAGAGAATAGAGAATTTTTCGATTCTTCGAGAAGTCTATCTGTTTGGATCGATTTCTATTTGGAATCGAGAGGGACAAAGAAAGAGAGAGAGAGAGAGAGAGAGAGAAGGAGAGATAGAAAAAAAACAGATTTCTATTCACAGCTATTCCAAGCTAGAGATTTCTAATAGGTGAAGATAAAAAGACTAGCAAGAGAATGTTTCAATAATGCGTTGCATTTTTTTTTTTTTTTTGCTTTGAATCAAAATTTATTGAATCCAGAATCGATTGAGATTTCGATGATTGTTACTTCTCACTTCATCTCTTCTTCGATCCGATCGATGATCGGAATTGTTATCCGCATCAATAGTTTAATCTAACTGAAAAAGATACTGAGTTTGGAGAGATTTTATTTTCTTCGAATAAATTGAAGTGAACGTTTGTTTTTTTTTCTCTCTCTCATTTCTCTATTCCATCTGATTGTATTCGAAGAATACAAAATAAACGAGACCAACAAACTCTTTGGTAACTAATTCCAAGAGCATTAATCAAATGGAATTCGATTTCGAAGCTAATTTTAAGTTAAGATAGCGAGAGAAAGAGAAAGTGGAAGAGGATCGAACACCAGCTTACTATCGACTCTTCCAAGAACCGATCTTAGATAATCTTTCACCTATATCTTGTTGATAAGGAACGTCTTGATGTGAACTAGTTGATAATGAATGAATTCCATCACAATTAATAGTATTATCAAGATAATTCTATTAATGAAATGATAACTTTTTTCTCGCAAACACTCAACACTTTAAATCTTTTCTTCTTTAAACCAGAATGGGGCTAACAATTCTCTTTTCAAACGTAATTGTCTCCAAGACAGAAAGGTAAAGAGAGAGAGAGAGAGAGAAAGAAAAGAATATCACTTTTTGAAGATAAATTGATTTATATTCAACAACTAGCATTAATTACCAAAACAAGAAATTTATCGTCTGGTACTATTATTATTATTTCGGAGACTATTATTATCAATGAGAGAAAGGTGGATTTAATTTGATCTCATTGTTCGATGTCTCAATCCTATCGCTCCAAGATGATCGCCCTCTCTCTCTCTCTCTCTCTCTCTCTCTCTCTCTCTCTCTCGGTCTCTATTATTGCAGAGAGTAGTTCTATCTAGTTTATTGTGGCTTTTTAGAACTTGAAGATTTTTCTCACCAAGAATGTCAACGGATGCAAAATGCGAAAAGAAGAGAGAATGAAAGAATTATTATTCTGGTTAGGAATAAAAAGAAAGAGGAGTGTGAAAATGTCAAAGGTGATTTATGATGAATCCAAAAAATAAAATAGATAACTTTCTCTTCTCCTTCCTCTCCTCCTTCTTCCTCTCTAACATCAAATTTCAAAGCTAAGAATAGAGAAAATTCTCTTCTCTGAATGATTCACTTACGTTAAGAGAGATATTTGAAAATGAATCAAGATTGGAAATCTGTTTGAGATCGAGTATGAATCTTATTCGAAACATTTGAATATCTAGGAAATATTTATTTTCCAACACAGGTGTAAAAAAAAAAAAGAATTCATTCAATTCAATTCAATTCAATTCGTCCAGACTAGGAAACGAGAACGAAGCGCGATGCTCATTAGCTATCCACAAGAATTGTTCAATCTATTTTTGGATTCGTTCTAGCTTCTGATTGACAAGAGATGTTTGTTTTTCGAAACCAAAACCAAGAGAAAGAAAAAAGAGAGGCGAAAAAAAAAAATAAAAAAGATATCATCTAGGACAATTTTGGAATCGGAATTGGAGCGCAAAACCAAAATTCCTACATAGATTTTTTTTTTTTGGTTCGATGCGAAAAAACGAAACAAATATGCCACTCTCTATTTTCGATGCAAAAATCGATTTATAATTAATTCGTATCTCGCCTTCGTTCCCCTTGGATATATCAATTTAATCTAATCAATTTTTTTTTTCACTTCGAATACAAGAAGTGAAGAAGTAAATCGAAAAATTCTAACCGAAATAGAGCAAAGAGAGAGAGAGAGAGAGAGAGAGAGAGAGAGCAGAGAGAGAGAGAGAGAGAGAAATAAAAAATGATTAAATTAAATTTAAAGTTCCTAAAATTTTTTTTTTCTTTTTTTTCTCTCTGTAATCTGCTCAACGCTTTAGGTTCGTTTTTTGAATCTTCATTGATTTGAAATTTCTCTCTCTCTCTCTCTCTCTCTCTCTTTCTCTTTCTCCAATGATTATGATGATGATGTTAGCAAATATGGAAAGAATCGGGGGGGGGAGGGTTCGGAGAGGAGGAGAAAATGGATGCATGAATGATGTTGGATATATGTCTGATGGAACACACCCAGCTTAAAAATATGTTCTCTCTGGTGTTCTGGTGTGTACACTCATTAGATTGTAATGATTGAGTGAGAATCTCTCTCTCTCTCTCTTTTTCTCTCTTTTGCTTTTCTTTTATTAATGCTCGAAAGAACTGAAATAATAATGCAATGATATCCACAAACACACCCACTGATATATACACACTCCCATAGTGATAGATTGATGGATTCGGAATGAATTTTAAACTTTCATTGCTGATTGAGATAATTTTTTTTTTCTTTCGGTTATTTTTTTTCTCGCTGAATTTTAAAAAAAATTCGAATTCTTTAATTTAGTCTTTCCCTAGACCTTGTTCCACGATGATATCGATGATGAGCAAGCTTTGATTGATTTTGCATCGAATCAATCAAAGATTATCGCTCTCTCTCTCTCTCTCTTTCACAGTCTTCCAAGCTGCCTTTAGTGATGGTTGATGAGTTTATTATTTTGGTGCAATTCAATTTTGACATCGATTTTTTTTCTCTAAATCTTAAAATAGACAAAAAAAACACAAACGAACGATTTCAGTCTTGGTATCGATTTCCAATTCTCGATATTGGAGAAGGATTCTAATCTAATGACACAATCTGTGGCAAATAATCCGAACGTTTTCCGGATTTGTCGCAATAGCAATCTCAAAACGCAACTCAATTCTTTATTCGATGGGCTTCTGAACTTTCGAGGGAGAAAAACCGCAACTATTCATTGGTATTAATCAGTGAATTAGCGGCGATTTCTTTCTCGGATCCAAAATTGATCCAAAAAAAAGGGCAATCTAATCCATTAACGATTGAATTTTTTCCGAATGATTCTCGATCCAAATCATTCGATTATTATCTGAAATAATAATAGCAGATAAAATCATCAAATTAAAAGTGGAATATTATAGTTTCAATACTTTAAATAGCTAATAATTACATCATCGATTATTTTCTAAAAATTTTATGACAATTTTTTTTTGTTCTTTGCCGATCAAAATTGTCTAACAATTAATAATGTAATTGTTATCATCGAAACAGCAAGCCTTCAAATTTTAATGAGTTAACAGAGGACAAAAAATTAAGGTCAAAAATTAAATTTCGATCCTGACATTCTTGGATCGATTGAAAAAGCTAGAAGAGAATAATTAATCGATTGATTCCAATTAATTCAGCAGATAGGTGGAAAAGGTCGGAAGTTCCAAAAAAATTCCTAAAATTAAAGAATCAAATTTTAAGATTTTTTGATCGGAAATCAAATCTAATGAAAGAATACGATAAGCTGAGTGGGTGGTACAGCTTCGAATCTAATCCATTGAGAAGATTAGATTAGATTACTTTAGAGAAACGATCTCTATGTTTGAGAGAATTGAGAACGAAAAAGGCAAACCAGAATTTGATTCGGAATGAACCAAAAAAAAACAAAAAAAAAATTAGATTTGCAATGAAAAACAGTTAGAAATTTTGCTCGTTTTTTTTTTCTCCTCGCCAACAGTAAGCTAATCGAATAAGCTTTTCATAACAGAAACTTTTCTCTGTTTCTTTCCACCAAAAAAAAAAAACCATTTATATTCATAGCATCTTTTTTTTTTGTTTTTTTATTTTTGATTCAAGATCAATCGAAAAAAAAATGAAACCCTAGAGCACCCCACCACATACTGGAAGGAGAGAGAGAGAGAGAGCGAGAGGCCTAGCATCGAAAAATTTTCACAAACAAATTTGATCATCGATCTAAGATCTAACTAAGCAATTTGCATTTCAATTACTCCTCTGGTTTCGTGTAGAAGCTCTCGAATCCAATCGAACTAAATTTGATTGAATCACCCTAGATCAATAGATAGATTATATCGAAGAGCTAGAGAGCTAAAAAGGAGAGAAAGAGAAAAAAAAAACAATTTGCTTTCTTAAATAAATTAATTCGAAACAAGCGTTTTTTTAGAGAGAGAGATAGAGAGAGAGAGAGAAAGATGCAATCTTCGAGAAGAGAAGAGTAAATCTACGGGAGAACGGTAATCCCTACCGATTCAATTTCAATTTCAATTTCATTTGGTTTGAGGCCTCTTCTCTTTTCTTTTTTTTTTTTTTCATCGACAGAATTCAGAACTTTGTTCGATCGAAAAAAAAAAAAAATAAAACGATCACAAATCAAAACAATCCCTATAACTTTTAAATTTACCAATCTCACTTCAAGGTAAGTGGATTCATTGAGAAAGAGAGAGAGAGAGAGAAAAGAAAAAAAAAATTCAATATATTTTCAATAAATTTATGATCCAATCTGATTTATGCGTGGTGTGTGTGTGTGTGTGTGTGTTTATTATCAAACCAACAAAATCAAACGAAAAAAAAAACCAAACCTAATCTGTGATGAAACCAGAGATTGCAAACAGCACATAGAGTTGATCAGGTTTTAGATTCTAAACCAGACTGTTTAATGCAACCTCTGCATCTCATACGAAGCAACTACACTTCCGCTCTCTCTCTCTCTCTCTCTCTCAGTTTGTTTCTAGGGGAAGAAGGAAAGAGAGAGAGAGAGAGAGAGAGAGAGAGAGAGAGAGAGAGAGAGAGAGAGAGAGAGAGAGAGAGAGAGAGAGAGAGTATAGATAGGCAAAAATAGACAAACACACACACACACAGCGAGGCCTAGCATAGATATTATGAAATCATTGCCTAGAGGGGTGAGATGTTTGCTTTCTCTCCGATCCTTTTTTTTTTGATCCAAGCTATAACCATTGAACTGTTTGATTAACTTTGATGATAATAAAATTAATATTATTATTTATACGAAGAGATGTGATCATTAAATTTTCATACGAAATTGAAATGATTGTTTTTTTTTTTTTTAGTTTTCGTTCGACAAGAATTTGTTTTCTCTCTCACTCACTCTCTCTCTCTCTCTCTCTCTCTCTCTCTCTCTCTCTCTCTCTCTCTGTCTGTCTAGCAATTCTGTTCTCGATTCAATCATCAATCATTTAATTGAATGATAAAATTTTCGAATCGATTTTGTTTCTGCTATTTTTATTTCCTCCATCTTCTCCTTCTTCTTCTTAGTCTTCTTCTTCGTTTTTTTCGAGGTTTGCAGGAAATTAAAAAAAAACTTCTCGCAAAACAATGAAAGAATTGAGTTTTTTTTTTCTATCGAAGCTTATCGATTTTTGGTTTAGCTTTTTTTTTATTCTCTTTCTCTCTCTCTCTCTCTCTCTCTCTCTCTCTCTCTACGCTTTTTTGCTTTCTCTTCTTAAATTTTCTTCTACAAATTTTCTTTCTCTTTCTCGAGGTATTGGAATCTATTCTGATTTTTTTTCTTTGATGCGAAAGAAACACAATTGATATATGGAAAAAAAAACTAACTCAGGTTTTTCTTTTTCGTAAACGTAATTCTGTGAAATTACCTTCCGATTTACAAACTTGATTAATTTAGTATTAATTCATTGTTGAACCACAACGAAGGTGTGATTCGTTTCGGTCTCGTTCCGACCTACCGAATCCAAATATTTACTTTTATTAGCTCGAATTTGTTCGTTTCTGTTCTGTTTCTGATAAGTTCCTTATCTGTATCGAATCCAATTCTTCATTTCTCTTTCTACAGCGCTCTCTGATGCAAAAGAAATTCCTCTCCACTCTGTTCTCTATTGAAATTCTAACATTGCAAACATCGATCCATTAGAATCAGACAGTTAGCCAATGTTGGCCATTTTTTTTAGGTTTGATTTGATTGAAGCTAATGAATTGTATAATGAAATATAGCTACATTGTTTTCGGATCGCGAATATCCCACCAAACAAAGATTCTAGATTCTTGATTCTCTAACTCTTGAATCCAATTATGATGATGATGATGATGATGAGGATGATTTTAAATGATTATCTACAATGTCCACTTACGCCTACTCTGACACATCGCATATAATCGTCTCGAATCTTTTGTTATCTCGATGATATTTGATGTAATGTTAATTAAATTCGATACTTTTCTCTCGATTTCTACACTCTTGTTAATTTTATCTTGTCCCATATATCGTATTTTTTTTTCGCTTTCGATTTTCATTCGGTTTTTACCATCGTCTTCCTTTTTTGTTTCACACACTATCAATGCTTGTTCTCGGTCGAGGTTATTTTCAACAACAACACCAACATCACCACCGTCAACATTGATAGTAAGAAAACTTTAGCAAAATCATCGAATGTTTATTCTATGATTTTCTTCAAATAGATCATCGATTCTATTGCATTCTTTTCATCTCATTTCATTCTTGATACTTGCTTGACTCGTTTTGTCTCAAAGAGTTTCTGTTTTGCTCATTTATCATTGTTCAATGTCCTTCTCTCTCTCTCTCTCTCTCTCTCTCTCTCTCTCTCTCTCTCTCTCTCTCTCTCTCTCTAGGAATTATTTTGTTCTACACTGCTTTTGTAAGAAAAAGAGATTTTATTCTGCTCTCATCTCTGCTCTAGATTCTCTCTCACTTTGTTCCACACATACGGAATTCATAATCACTTTAACTCTCGATTCTTCTTTCATCTTTAACAAAATCTTCTGTAGTTGTTTTTTCTTTCATTAATGAAAAATGCACACATAGACAATGTGAGAGAAAAACTAAAGCTTTGCTTTGGATAACAAAATATCATCCTTGATCGACCTATCGATTTCGCAAAGAGAGAGAAAGAGAGAGAGAGAGAGAGAACAAAAAGAGACAAAAATGGACAATGAAGAAAAGTTTTGTTTTTTTTTTGAGTTCTATTCCAACAATGATTGTTTACAATACGCTAGGTTCCTGGATCGATTTTATTTTCTTAGTTTGTCAAAAGATTATTCTAAAGTTTTTGAAGCGCTGCTATACGTTTCATTCATCAATTTTATCTTTCTCTCTCTCTCTCTCTCTCTCTCTCTCTCTCTCTCACAAATGTTGAGCATTGGTTAGATTAAGAAAATTTGATTAAAAAAAAACATCATAAACAGTATATAATTTTACAATCCACGACTCAAACTTTTCTTTTTTGTTTTCTATTTCATCGCTTCTCTAATTGTTCCTTGCGCAAAATTGTCTCATACTATTGATCTCGTTCGAAATCTGAAGTTGAAATGATGAAACCGAAAAAAAAAAAATAAATTGAATTTAGGCAGTGAAGTTTCCTTCAAAGTTCATTTCAGTTTCGATAGTGAAGTTTGCTGAAGTGGGGGAAAAAAATGTGATAAAATATGAAAGATTAAAAATCTATTAGAGAATATTGATTACAAAGAGAAAAAAAAATCAATCTGAATGAATTAGATTCTCTGCTAAACAATATGCAACAATCAAATTATCAGAATTGTCAAAAATGTTTAATTTGGTAAAAATTCTATTCTATGAATCACAGAATCTATCAGAGAGAATGAAAAAAAACTAATGATACCAATGATGATTTTTAGATCGATTATGAATTCTTTTCAGGTTCATTCTCAGCTCGGAAGGAGATTTATTTCTATCATTTATCTATTTAGCTATGTAGAATTTGGATATTGAATTGTAGCATCGAAATCTAGATGAATTTCGATGATCTTTGAAGAATTTCAATGAATCAAATCAGACTCTCATAGCTATTCAGATTGAAAATGCTTTGAAGAAGTGTTATGTAATAATTTTTTGAGATACAAAGATCAATTCTATGATCATTATCTTGTTCCAGATGCGAAATAGAGAGATTTGAGATTGAATTGTTTCGAAAACTTTGAAAACCTCAACAAAACATCATTACGGTGTTTGTAACAACTTTTGATTGTGAAGCTAATCATCTAAGATGATCGAAATGTCGGGGGAAAAAAATCATCATCATCATCTAGGGTAACGGTGAAATGAAAATCTAATATCTTTTTTTCGTTTCGGAAACATTTCAAAAAAAAAATGGTATGTTTGTATATCATTTCTCCCATCTCTCTCTCTCTCCCATCTCTCTCTCTCTTGAACCATATTATTATCATAATGATCAGCCATCATCATTGTAATTATCGGTAGCGTATTGTGAAGAATCAAAGATGAAGATCGAGAAAGTTCAAAAGAACAAACATAAACACACACACACCATTGATAGCAAATAATCTAAACATGTTTTCATTGCTTAATATGATGATGATGATGATCATCATCATCATAGTTTTTGGTTTCACAGAGTAGCAAAAAAAAAAAGAAAGATAAATTTCTATGGAGCCTTTTTGAATGTGAAATGTTATTTGAATAGATCTAAAGACATCTAAAAAATCATTTTGTCGATTCAATCGAGATCAAATCGGAAAAAATTAAAAAAAAAAAAAAAAAAGAGAAAAGAGAGAAGCGATCAAATTTTGATCCAATTTCATCGCATTTAAAAAAAAATTTAACCAATTTTTAGTAAATATTGGCCTTGATAGAATCAAATAATGGGTCGTTGTATAAAATTCTATCCACATTCAATCAAATATTGATTTCGAAATTCTAAATTAAATTTCTCAAGAGAATCTTGGTTAAATTTTTTTTTTCTCAAAAAAAGAAACAAAAATAAACCAATGTTAAATTCATTCACTAAAATTATGCTGCAATTAGATTATGGATTATCTAGGCCTGATTCGTGAAAAATTCCAAAATTGGTTCGACTGCAATTATTTTGCATTTAGTTTAGGAGTTGAAAAAAAAGGAAAAAATTTGTAGAAACAAAAGTTTTTGAGCATCTATCTACGCCCATTTGGAGACTGATCACTAGCTAAGTGGGCGACAAGCAAATCGAGAAAGCGAAGTTAGACAATGGAAAAATGATCATAGATATAGATAGTCTAAGGAGCCTTCGACATTGATTGAAATAGCACTGAACAAAACTGATTCAATTTCGGTCTTCGAAAAAGACGAAACTGTTAAAAACAAAACACTATCCTTGTGGATTTGTTTGATGGTTAGATTGTTTTTTTTTCGAACTTTAAATCTATTTGTCGTTGAATCTCTCTCTCTCTCTCTCTCTCTCTCTCTCTCTCTCTCTCTCTCTCTCTCTCTCTCTCTCTCTCTCTCTCTCTCTCTCTCTCTCTCTCTCTCTCTCTCTCTCTCTCTCTTTCTCTTTTAACAGCAAATCAAATCCAAAAAACAAAAAGGGAGCCTCTAAAAAAAAGAACAAAACAATTTTTAAACAAATGAGAGATAAATTTTGAAAGAACATTTCTGTTGAACCAAAGAACCAAACTAAAAATAAATGAAGTGCCCGAGAAAGAGAGAAAACAACAACAACAACAACAAAACAAACATTGACAATCATTAGACTATGCAGAGATGGAACCACAACGAACCACAGAGAAGAGATTCGATGATCGAAAGAGATGGAAAATAGAACAAAATAGAGAATGGAAAATATGATGAATAGCTTGACCGAGCTAACTATTCGATAAGAGAACAAACCGAGAGGAGAGAAAAGAGAGAGAGAGAGAGAGAGAGAGAGAGAGAGAGTTGTGGAACAAGAAAAAAAAAACAAGAAACAAAAACAATTCATTCAATAGTTTCATTCAATTTTTCATTGCACTCGAACTTTTAATCAAGTGTGCAAAACGAAAATAGACACACACACACACACACACATAAAAATTTGCCGGACCTAGTTGGATCGAGTTGGTTAAGGGCAGAGATCGATCCAAGAGGAAAAAAAACTAAATCAAATAATTTGAATTTGATGCAACAATCATTTTTTTTCCTCTCTGCCTTCCTTCTCTTTCTCTCTCTCTCTCTCTCTCTCTCTCTCTCTCTCTCTCTCTCTCTCTCTCTCAGTTTTTTTCTATGATAGAGCTATGAATTAACTCTATTTGATCAATTTGAAATTCCGAGTAAACTAATCATTTGATTCTTTTGATATGGTCGATTGTTGATGAATCGGGATACGAGATATGTTTCGAATTCGAAAAAAATTCAGATATAAAATTCATATCTCTCTCTCTCTCTCTCTCTCTCTCTATCTGAATGTTTGTTTCTCTATCTTTCACTCGTTATCGATTCGCAGTGTTGCGCTAAGTTGATTCAATGAATTTTAAACCTCAAACAAAAGAAAAATACAGAATTAGAGTGCAGAGAGAGAGAGAGAGAGAGAGAGAGAGAGAGAGAGAGAGAGAGAGAAAATGAAATTCATTCGAAGGAATGCAAGTGGATTTTTTTCTCTCTCTCTCTCTCTCTTCCCAGAATTTTCCTTCAAAGTAAACAGAAATTAGAGAATGAAGTGGATGAAAACAAAACACTAAGTTTATCTTCGTATTCTCTCTTCTTTTTTGTTTTTATTTTTATTTTTATTTTTTTTGAAATTATTTCCAATGGATAGAGTTTCTCTTTTAGTAATCTATGAGATCATTCGAAAAAATTCAGTATAAAAATTCTGTGTATTTTATTATCTATTCCTATTTTTTTTTTTCATCTCTGTATTGTTTTCCAAAACAAAAGAAAACATTGAATTTCTTAATAACTTATTTTCTCTCTCTCTCTCTCTTAGCTTTTGCTAGAGAGATAAAAAATAAATATTTCAACAAAATATTATTATTATTATTGCTGCTGCTTCTGCTGCTGTCACTGTTGCTATTCGAATTGTTCGATTTTTGATCCTGGATCGCTCTCTTTTGCGCTCGATAGGAAAGGGAAGAGTTTAAGAAGCTGATTCATCATCAAATCATCCAATGGATCGCAAAATTCTCGACAACTTTAATTCCAATCTTATTTCGAGCTTTCTCTCTCTCTCCATCTTCTTCTTTCATTTTTCTTTCGATTTTAGTTTTTCTCAAAAAACCTGTCCCATTCTCTCTCTCTCTCTCTCTCTCTCTCTCTCTCTCTCTCTCTCTCTCTCTCTCTCTCTCTCTCTCTCTCTCTCTCTCTCTCTCTCTCTCTCTCTCTCTCTCTCTCTCTCTTTCTTGGTCTTTTTCGCTTTGAAAAGCTTTCGTTTTTTCTCCTCTACTCTAGATCTTTGTCTAGAACGATGAAAGAATGATCGATTCAAATGCTTTTTTTTTCTCGTTCCAAGTTTATAGTTATAGCGAACGAATCAGAATCGGAATGAAATCGAGCAGAGTTCGATCGTCGAATGAATTCGATTGAATTGAATCGAATTGAATGAATTAAGATGAAGAAGATAGATATTAACGAACAAAAAAAAGACAGCTAAGAAAAAAAAAACCAAAAATCCAACAACCAGAACAGAATTTTTCTCTTCTTCATCGGAAAATCTAGAAATTTAAAGATCGTAGATAAATCTATCGATTTGATACCGAGCGAAATTCTCGAACTAATTATTGTGTGCAAGATTCTCTTCGAATTTTTCTACCCACAAAGTTTCTTTAGACTGGAGTAGGTGTGTCTTTGGGTGTAGTTTTTGCTTCATTTATGAAACGCTTTCAAAACATCAGCAACAACAACAGCAACAATAATAACAAATATTGTCAATGAAAAAAAAAAAAAAATAGATTTCCTTCCACATTCTATGCTTCGTAGCGATTGTTCCAAATCGATTGTTACATTTCGAAGATCGATTAGATATCCACAAAGATTAAAAATGATTCGTTTGTGGACCCTTGTTTTTTGTTTTGTTTATCTCTCCCGCATCGATTCTTTGCCTATCTTTTACTTTGTTATTATTGAGCCATCCATAATAGCAGTATCCTTTCCACACTCTAGTCCAATGATTCTATTTAATAGATCTCTTCGCTCACTTTTAGATTATTTGCACTTTCAATCTTCTTATCATTCAAGTTCGGAGAAAATTTTTTAGTTCTATCTATATAATAATCAATTCGATGGTCATCATACAGGTATATAATAATTGAATAATTTTGGCCCAAATTTCAAAGCTATCAGTTCGAGAATTCAAAAATCAACAATGGTTTTGAGCTTAGAATGTGATTAAAATTTCTATTGTAATTAATTTCCATCGAATAGAATTAAATTTGATGAAAGAAAAACAAGATTTCAGTAGCAAAAATTTAAGGCCTTAAAATCTTTTATCGTTCACTTTTATAAAATTGATCTCATCCAAGAAAATTCGATTCTGGAACAGTAAAAATTTTAAAAAGTTTGAAATCTTAGAGAAACAGAATCGAATTCTATGACGAACAAAAAAAAACTCCATTTCGAGAGAAATTTTTCGTCTCAAAGCGATAGAGTAAAGAAAGTTTTCGAGATTATGATTCGATTATGAGAGAATATCTTAGATTTTTCTTTGAAATCAAAAAATTCAATATTTCATAGCTTTTTTTTTTTTTTTTTTATTTTGCTTCACCCTGGTAGACTAAACCAGCGAAAAAAAAACATCTCAATAATTTTGAAGTGGGTTGTCGGTGAATGGATTACTTCTCTTTCTCTTCTGTTTGTTTAGTTTTTCATTCTATGGTGGCATTTTTTTTTTTTTTGCCATAGAAAAGAGAGAAAAAAAGTGTGTTTTAGTTCACTTTCTCTTCTCTTTATCAAACCGCACAGAATTTCAACATTAGATCAGAGAATGGAGAAAAATATCAGAGAATGAAGACCAAAAAAAAAAAAAAAAAAACGTTTTGAATAGAATTCTATTTCTATTCTTATCATTTCGAATCTCTTGAAACGATAAAAATCTATGATGCGCTCTATTTGAAATATGAAAGCACAAAACTAAATCAAAAAAAAAAAAATTTAGCAAACATAATCACAGGGATCGATAGCGAGACAATCGAGAGATTTTGATTCGATTTACAACCGCACAAAGAGAGAGAAAGAGAGAGATGGTACCTAGAAATGAAGAAAATGAATCCAGATTACAATCTAATCGAACAAGTTTTCAAGATTTCTTAGCAATTTTTAGCTCTTACGCAAAACGAGATCGAAAACGATAAAATTTATATTTCAATGAAATAAAATCAAAGTTTTTCAATAGCAATAGATAGATCAATTGAATTTCGAGGGACAGAGAAAATGGATTGGTTAGATTGAAATGTTATAATAATCAACCAGATTGATTATATTCACCGGACTGTTCTGATTCTGTTAATTATTCTAGATCCCAGAGAAACAAAATACTCGATAAGGAAATTTGATTGAATCTGAGAAAAATGTACCTACATTGTACTTTTGAGAGAATTCTAAAATATTTCAAAATTCCAAAGCAAAAAAAAAAGATACAGATGAAATTTTCTAATTACAACAAGAGATTGAACGAAAGAAAAAACTTTGAAAAAATAAATCCAAAAAAAAATGAGATGAAACAATAGAAAAAGGATGAAGGTCAGGTTCAACAAGATTGAAAAAAAAACGTATATTTGACTCGAGGAACCTAGAAATGAAAATGAAATTGGATACACTCAACACTCGATTGTAATCACACCCACATACTTTCAGAGAGAGAGAGAAACGAAAAGAATTTGTTTCTACAACAAAAAACATTTCGTTCTCGATCCAAAAGAAAAAAAATCTCTAAAAATCTTAAATTCTATCAAAGAACTTATAAACTCTCACTCATAAAAACATATTACACACACACACCTACTCTGGCATTTCGCAAAGTAATTCGATTCGATTGAAGAGGAAATAAATTGATAGAATCAAAGTGTCGATTCTTTGGTCCGTTTCTAGCTAGAAAGAGAAACAAAAAAAAAAAAGGAGAAAGTAAAATTTATTTTTATTTTCAAAAAATTATCATCTAACTTATTGTCTTCGATTGTCATCTTTATTATCATTATCATTCTCATTATCATTCTCATCAATGTGTAGTGACAACAACATTATTAGCTCTTCATCGATTTAGAGAGAGAGAGAGAGAGAATGGACAAAAACTTTCTAAATGATATTATATTGAGAAATTTATTCTTAAAGCTAATAACTAATGATTGTATCACTCGTTAATACCAATGGTTTGCAAAAGAAATAACAGCCAAAATCGATTCGCTAGTATTGAATAACCTGAGACCGAAAAAAAACTGAGTAAGACCTTTAAAGAAATGATTTGATTTCGATAGTTTCAGTCTAAAAACGATAAAACAAAGAGAGAGAGAGAGAGAGAGAGAGAGAGAGAGAGAGAGAGAGAGAGAGAGAGAGAGAATTTCAAGAGAAATTGATCTTGGATGATTTTTAATGTGTTTTTGTTTCACTTGAAAGCAAATCTTTAAGAAGTCTAGGGCCGGCTTTTAAAAGATTCTCTCTCTCTCTCTCTCTCTCTCTCTCTCCCTCTTTCAACATTTCAACCAGTTTTATTTCGATCTTCTATAATTTTAGCACCTAACCTAGAGCTAATTTTTATCGATTCTCATTTTCTCTCTCCTCTCTATCACTTTGTGAGAGTGATTATAATCGTTTTCGAGTACAATCAAAATTTAGATCCCTAGATTGAGATCGGATTCTCGTTTGAAAAAAGCGAGAGAGAAGGGGAGTAAAGTGATGTTCTCATTATTATTCTAGGATCATTCATTTAAGAAGATTCAAAGCTCTTTTCCATTATCGTTTCTTTTCTCTTTTTTTTTGTTTAGGCTCTTCTAAGAGAATGTTTCCTTTCGGAAGTTCAAAGGAGAGAGAGAGAGAGAGAGAGAAGGCGAACAACAATTTCAAACTGATTGAATCATCAATGATTTCGATGCAATTCGATCAATCGAAATCGAGATTTTGTGGATTTTTTTTTTCTCGCTTCCAAGCCAATGTTGAATTGTGGCCCAATCTTATTCGTATCGCTTTCCCTCTGCTTTCCCTTCTTCTTCTCTGGTTTTATCCAAAATTAAAGTTGTCGTTAATTCATTTTGATTGTTTCTCTTTCTCTCTTTGCTCTGTTTGATTCATCAATTAGAGCTAGAGAAAATTTTTTTTCCACCAAAAACAATGTTTCAAGTGGAACAAGCCATCATCGTGCCATCATCAGCAGTGTGGAGTTGAAGCGAAACTTTTTTTCCCAATAAATTAATCGTTTGAAACGATTGATTTCACAGCAATAATAATTTCTTACGCACTAGATTAAATCATTTAGATTGCTGTTTTTGAATTAGATCCTAATTGATTGATTGTTTTGAGTTTTAGATTACTTTGGGTTTTGATGGATCAAATCTCGAGACAAACAACCGCATTGGAAATGATAAAAGTGGAAAAATTTCCACAGAACTTCATTGAAATGCAAATGGATGGAAAAATCTTTGGATTTTGATGAACGCTAGCAATACGAACGATTCAATAGCGCAATATTTAACGATAGGGCATGGCATATCCCATAGCGATTACGATCGGTGAATTCTAGGTGGACCCAGATTTATTCCAATTCATTTGCATTCATTCGTTTAGAATCATCATCATCATTTGAATAATCATCGATGATTTGATGAGGAATTCGATCGAAATGATTCCAAAGTCACCGAAACGATTTTGATGATGAATAAATTATGGAATCAAAAAAGAAGAAAAAGGATTGATTATTGAGCTAATGGCAATATGCTGACAAACAGCGATGATAAATGAGAGAAGAGAAGAGCGAGAGAGAGAGAGAGAGAGAGAGAGAGAGAGAGAGAGAATCCTTCTCTTCTGAAATTTATCCCAAATAGAATACTAAAAGTCATTTTGAAATTTCTTTCGGCCAAATTATTCCCCAGAATCTCACTGATATTTCTAAGCATTTTTTTTTTTGTCCCTACAAATCGATCAATGTCTCCGTTTGGAAATGGAAACGAGAGAAAAAAATCCGATTGAGAATCTTTTGCTGAGCTAATTATAACGAGAATATCTAATTCATTTAATTATGGATGAATTTTATGAATTTCATTATTCTAAATCGATCCGAACCAAACTAAATCAAAAAAAAAAAAAAAAAACAAAAACAAAACAAACTACAAAATTGATGATGGTAATGATGAATATTCCTAAAGAAGAATTTTCTAGCTCTCTGAGTGGAGACTAAATTATGGATGAATATTCTTTTGTATAATGTTTTCTCAGCTTCTCCGCAACACTTCTTCATTCACTTTCTTCATAATCCAGATGCTAAGATTCTAATCTAGATCCGAGCGATGATCGAAAATGAATAAAATAGAAATGATTCATTTCTTTTCGACTCAATCGTAAAGCTTTCGATTCCATTTGGAATTATGAAATACCGTAGCTTCTACGTGTGTGTGTGTGTGTGAGCACTAGGTCCTAGTGCACCAGAATTATATTTAATGATTGTGATTGATAATGTTAATTATTAAACATTCGAAAATCTAGTGATCGGATCTTAATCACATTCTCACATTAGATATGAAAACATAATCGAGAATGGAGACTTGATTTTTCATCGAGATTCATAATGATGATGAGAAGTTGGAGGAGGAGGAGGTGGTGGTGGTGGTGGTGGAAAAAAAATAGAAACCATTCTTGTTCTGATAAATTAGCTAAAGACACTAGATTTTGATGTAGACACAATCATCGATCTAGAGACCAAAGCAATTTAGCAATCAATTTAGTTCTGAAATCTAATTCGATTCTGATTAGTTTGAGTGTTTCGAAATCATCATCATTGTGCCATGATGATGATTCGATTCAGTTTCACACAAGAATCACCGATTGTAATGATCATCATCATAATCATCGAGGTGATTATGAATGAAATAAAAAGAACAAATCAAAGTTTTCGTTATTATTGGGAAGTTTTAGGGGCCCCGAAAAACAGCATCAATAAAATCTAAATTATGATTGCTAAACGATTTATGGAAGCTTCGTCAAACAAAAAACAAAAACAAAAACAAAAAAAAAAAAAAAAAAACAAATCGAATACGACTCTTCTGCCCAAGCAATGATTCCGTATTGAATCGAACAGAAAATAGCTATCTCCATTAGTCCATTAGATTGTTTGAAAGTCAGATTGGTCAAAAAAAAAAATTGTGCTTATCTCAAAAAAAAAATTTGGAACAAAAACAAACAAACAAATCGATTCAAACACGTAAATCTCATAGCGAAAACAAATGTTTTATTGCTTTTAGTTTTGTTTTTGATTTTAAAGCAATCATATCTCGTTTTATTATTGAGATTATCTCCGAATAAATAGGAAGAGAGAGAGAGAGAGAGAGAGAGAGAGAGATTCTTTGTTTCAGACAATCCAAACTATAACTAAAAAAGATAAGAGTTAAAATTTGGGTAATTTTTTTTTTTTTTTTTTGATCTTCTTCGAAGAGAAGCGATCCGAGAGAGAGAAAATTATCAAAATAGAAATCTCTAAGTGCTAAGAAATGAAATTTTTTTTTTTTTTGTTTATAAATCTTAAATTTTTTTCATTTTCTTAAATCTATCCGATTCTTTTTTTTTTTTTTTTTTTTGATAATTTTCTTCAATACAAAAAACTAAAAAATTAATTCTAGAAAAATTTAAAATTCTTAATCATTGACTTTTTGTCAGATTTTTTTTTCTCTTCTCTCTGATAGAGAATTGAAATGTTTCCCCCCGTATTTTTGTTTTATATAAATTTCTTTGAAATCGGAGAGAAAAGATTCGGACCGGAGATGTCTGATGACGATCCGAAATGAATCAGACTTGTGTTTTTGAGTGACTACAAAGACAAACAATCTGATTGGCTTCACTCCAAAAGAAAGAAAGAGAGAGAGAGAGAGAAGCTCTTCTTTGTATCGAAATTTTTCTAGAAAAATTTTACATTCTAATTTATTCGATTTGAAGATTTAATTAAAACAATCATTATATGATTTTCTTTTTCTTTTCATTCAAATTTTCTCTCTCTCTCTCTCTCTCTCTCTCTCTCTCTCTCTCTCTCTCTCGTTCTCTCTTCGCTAAAATGAACTTTCAAATATTTCAAGAGACAAAAAAAAAACAAAAATATCTTACTTTTGTTGAATTTAATTAAGATTTTTGGGCATTCGAAAGCTTTAAAAAAAAAAAAAAAATAAAAGAAAAATTTTGAATCGATTTTTGTGTTGCAATTAGAGAATATCAGAATGCAGAGTTCTCTCTCTCTCTCTCTCTCTCTCTCTCAATGTTCGAATCTGTTTCGAATTGTTATTTTGGTTTGGACGCAATTAAAATTTGAGATTTTTTTTTCAACATAAAATTGATTCAACATAACGACTTTAGAAGATTGTCTCCAATAAAAAAAGAGAAATGATTACGAGATCTTACAAGAGAGAGAGAGAGAGAGATAATCAAACAGCATCACATTCCAGTCGATTAGAGTTCTCAAATATGGGGGGAAGCGCTACCGGAAGGATATTTTTCTGGTCTAGAGTTAAATCATTCATCGAAATTTTTTCGTTGGTGGGCAATCAAATTGCGATGAGTATTTTGCGATGAGAAAAAAAACCTAGTAAATCTCAATCCAGACTGGCTATTTTGTTTTCTCTCTCTCTCTCTCTCTCTCCTCAATATTAGCTGATCGTTTCGGGAAATTGTTTCAGTCGGATGCTATCATTAAAAGAAGAAAACTAAGATATACCTAGAGAGGAGAACAAAAACTGAATCAATGAATTTTTAAATTTTTTTTTTTGAAATTCTCTCTCTCTCTCTCTCTCTCTCTCTCTGTCGCCATTTTTTTTTTCGTCTAGGAATATTTGCGAATCGTAAAAGGGAAAATAAATGAACTGAATAGATAGAACAATTCCATTTGGGATATTGTTTTCTTTTCACAATTTCTCTCTATTCTCTATTCGATGCGACAACAATAACAATAACAACAAAAAAATGCGATCACAAATAATAAGAAGAATTTGAATGAGCATTCTTGTGATGATATAATGACAACACCAATGATGATGTTTGCTATGAGGAAAGAAGAGAAAAAAAAACAAAAAAAAAAAAAAAAAAAAGGCAATAAGAGTTCCATAGAACTAAGACGCAATAGAATTTCCGCTTTTCATTCTCACTCCGATGCAGACCAAAGAGATGCAGCTCTTTACCGATGAAAAAAAAGGCCAATGAAATCGAAAATCAAAGGAAATCGAAAGGGAAAGAAAATGGAATAAATCAATAAACGATTTACACACCAGAGACAGAGAATCAATAGCTCTACAATAGGCAATATCGAAAACAAAAACGAAGAAAAAAAAAATCAATCGAATCAAAATCCATCGATTCATGGAATCAAAGCAATCGGGCGAAAATCATCATTTTGAAAACCTTTAAAATTTGATCAGACGACCGAGAGAGACATAGAAAGAAAGTGAAAGAGAGAGAGAGAGAGAGACATTATAATATCGGTATTGCGCGTATTCACTTAGCGAATACGTTTTTTTTTTTTTTTTTTTTTTGAAAACAATTTTCGAAAATCGTATCGAAGAGAGAAATAAAAAAGCCATCAAAATTCTTCTCATTATTTTTTGGATGTGTGTAGATGTGGGTGTGGGTGTGTTCAAAGAAATCGATTCGATTTAGAATCAAAAAAAATTTTTGAAGAATATTCGAAATTCGAATAGATCGAGATTCGATTTTAGCGATACGCAACAATATTCGATGGTAATTTTCTAAGTCAAAATTTATCAGATTAACATCAAGGATTATGGATGAAAAGATGATCAAAATCATCACCACAAACACCATCTCAATGACCCATACCCAATACCAATAGGGTACATTTTTTTCTTTCTCTCTTTGATTCCATATTGATTCGTTCAGCATTTGATCTGATTTTTTTTTTTTGTTTTCGTTGGCTAAAATATAACAAATTTTTTTTCGTTTCGTTTTGCCAATGAAAAAAATAGAAAAATAAAAAAAATCCTCATAAGATCAAAATCACCCAAAACAAAATTTGTTAGCTTTCTTTTCTTATTCTGTTCTGTGTTGATTCAATTCTTAAGCCGAATACAAGAATAAAGAAGAGACAAGTGATAGCTTTGTATTGGAGAGTATTGAAAAAAAAATATACTCTGATTATTATTATTATTCTCCAAAATCAAAGCGAAATCAAAATCATTGATTTCGATGTAGAAATGAAAGCTCGAAAGTAATCGATATATGCGATGAATGGAATGCTTCTCAAAAAAAAAAAAAAAAAAAAAAAGAAAATCTTCAAATGAAACCACAGTTCTAACGATTCTGAAGACTAACTCAATCAGAATGGAAATCTCTTCACTTTGATTTGATTGATTAGAGAGATGTTAGTGGATGAAATTGCAAGAGCATAATGGTTCGATTGGATCAGAAACGAATCGATATTATGAAAACAGAATAATATCTGTTGAGATAATCAGCCAAAGAGAGAGCCAGAAAGAGAGAGAGAGAGAATTGCGATTCTGAATTTTCGAATCGTAGAAAATTGAATCCATCTTTTTTTTTCCCGAACGAAATCGATTCATTTCGTTCTTGAAGATCGAAATACTCTCGAATGAGAGTAAAATTGCGAGAGAGAGAGAGAAAAGAGCGAAACAAAATTCTTCATTATTATTTTATTGTTATTGGGTTGTGTTATACGGTATCGAATGGTAAATGATTTTGATTAAAATCACTCTCTGCTGCTGCTCTATGTTTTATTCGATTTTGTGTTCTTTTAACTCTCCCACTAAATAACAAGTCTAGTTCGAATAGAGAAAGAGAGATCACTAAATATTACCTATCTCGATCTTAATTAATATGAATAGCTTGTCGAATACCATTGATTTTTCGATATTCGTTCAGTCCGATTCGATATCATCGAAAGGGAAATTCTTTTTTTTTTTTGCTGTCGGATAAAAACAGACGAAAAATGTTTGTTTATATCGCACATCAAAATATTATTATTATTATTATTGTTATCGGTTCCAGGAGAATGTTACGCTTTGTTAGAGCGAGCGAGAGAGAGAGTATTAGGTTTGGGAAAAAGTTTTGATTGGTCTTCCACTCTATTCCATTGTCCTCGTCTAAATCGTTGCCAATGGATTTTCTTAAAAAATCTTTTGCGCGCTCTATTCAAACCCAATCTATAGCTATTTTGAGCTTTAAATTTGATGCGGTTCGCTTGCACTAAGTCAAGACCTAGTTGATAGTTGGTAGTAGACCTAGACCGCAGAGCAAAACTTTTTTGCCGGATTCTATTTGTTCAGTTGTTTCAATGAATCGAAAATATTAGAAACTAAAGTCTTAGGTAGAAATAATGTTCTATCGTTTTGAGTAATCATCATTATTCATTCCATATAACTATTTCTGACATAGCAAACAAAGCTTCCTTTTCTTCTTCTTTTTCTTCTTCTGATTCTTTTCATTCGAAACAAATAAAAATATAATCCGAAAATGAATTCGATAGAGTTTAGCCAGAGAGAGAGAGAGAGAGAGAGAGAGAGAGAGAGAGAGAGAGAGAGAGAGAGAGAGAAAGACAAGACAGAGCACATAACAAAAGACCGAAAATAGATTCATTAATAGGAAGGATAGGGAAGTGATTGTTAAATCTAATTTGATTTAACAAATGATGATGAAAAGAATGATCTTGTATTATATGTCATTATCGATAAAATATTGGATTCTTTTCTCTTCTTTGTTTTTTTTTTACTTTTTGTTCACTTTGTTAACGCAGACCTCAATACCTTTTGTTTGATTCTCGAAAATCTTCGATACGAAATTTTTCAATAGGAATGGTGAATCAATTTATTCGGATCTAATATGATCATTGAGCCATTGATCAAAGGTAACGATTGAATCGATTTGAAGAAAAGATTTTCGAATCAAATTTTAAAGAATTTTCTATTTCTCTCTCTCTCTCTCTCTCTCTCTCTCTCTCTCGCACTAAATTTCTTCAAAAATTTTTCATCTCAATTAATTATTGATTCATTAGAACATGTTTTCGATTGCTTTCTCAAAAAAAACTGAGCATCGATTGAGAATGGAACGAGAAGAACAAGATCTTTCTCAACGAATGATCTGGTTTGAAAGAAAAACCCTAACCTCAGCAAATGTTTCAAGGCTTGTTTCATTGGTCATGAAGAAAGCTGTCACTGGAATTTTTCAAAAAAAAAAAAAAAAAAAAAAAACAGAAAAAAAAGAAACCAAAAATTCTACTTGGCTCTGTTGTGTAATGGGGTGCAGCATATTTCATTTTTGCTCAAATCAGTGTTTCTTGTGGCACACTTTTGAATGAATAGTGAATCATATTGCAAGCGGTTTGGTGGTGTTTTGTCAAACTTGGATTAATTTTTTTTTCTTTCTTCTGTTCCACTTCACTCTAAAAATTCTTGATGAGAATTTTTAATCAAAACAATCGATTGATGTTAGGTGGATGATCTTGCTTGATAGTAACCAGTGTTCATTGTATTCGCTTGTGAAGATTGTATTCATTGTACGATGCAGAAACGATTTGATTTTTAATTTTTTCTTTTGCGGTTCTAACAGTTGATAGATGACAGTGATGAATTGGACAGCATTCTAATTTTTTATGCAATTTTGTTTTTTTTTTCATTGAATGGTAAACAGTTAGACCGATTCAATCGGACAAGCTGTTTACAAACTTCGAATTTTTGGATTCGAATTGCATGATCTGTCTCTTTCTCTACTGAAATTTAGGGCTCTATTTAATTACGATTCAGATGATGTCGTTTTGCTATTACTTTTTTTTTGGTGTCAAAGCTTCGGAAATACACAGACCGAGACCCAAGGATTTTCGTGTAGACGAATAGCTAAACAAAGATAATTATTCATTCGATTCTTTGCAAGGATCAATTTTGTCTCCGATGACAGTCATCAGAATTTTTTTTTTTTTTTGGACTAAGAATCATCCGAATATTTCATTAAAAAAAACTCAAGCCGGTATCTCAATCTCAATATTGAGAGCGGTTCTTAAAAGGCTTAGATTATTATTTTTTTTTCTTCCTAAAACAATCTAATTTCGATCAGGTAGCTCACAAAATGCAAAATCTTTGGCCCATAATTTGATTGGCATAAGCGAGAGATTAGATCTTTTTTTTAGATATTTTAGACAAAAATCTCCAGGATTATTTCGAAGATCATTCAATACACCAGACATTAATGATGATTGATCAAAGGAACAAATACAAGAATAAAAAGAAACTAAATAATTCAGAACTGAATTGTATTCGAAACAAAAGAGAATAGAATTGAAAGCAGAAAAGCCAAGCACTCACTGTAAGGACCATCTTTGTTGGTGGTGATCGCTGCTCGAACTCCTATCGACCATTTTAGTCTCGGAGATTGATTGAACCAGATAATCATCGAGAAAAAAATAATCAAATGAAACCACTTGAAAAATCTGAACGATTTAAGGGCTGATGATGAAAAATTGAACGAGAATCTTGTCGACATTATCATTATTGATGGATGGTTTTAATATCATCGGTGATGATCTAAACAATTTTGTTCTCGATCTTCGATTTTGAAATGAACCAAATCAATCGATGAAACAAAAAAAAAAAAAAAAAAAGATTCTATCGTTGATCTAGGGTCTGATTGAGAATCAGAAATTTTTCAAATATCCGAGAGCGAAACGATGGCTAAAATGATGAGGTCTAAAACTTGAGGTGGTCCGAAATTGTCACGTTGTCATCGCCATCATTCAAATCATCGTGTCTGTTTGCGAGGAAGATAGCAATCAAGAGTCTAAACACTACCATGATCTGAATCACTGATCACATTAAATCTGAAGAGGAATCTAAATTAAACGAAGCGAGAAGATAATTCACCAGCACCTAATAACAAACACACCGTATATGATCTTTGGAAATCAAAAAAGAGAAAAGAAAAGAAAGAGAGAGAAAAAAAAATTTGTTCCAACAAACGCAACAACCAAATCATCTTCTACCCGCACAAATCTGACACTGGCCGAATCGAAACGAAAGTTTGATGCAATTTTCTAATAGTTGCGAAATCTTTAATGGCAAATTAATCTGCTTTTTCATTAGCTTTTTTTTTGGCAAAAAAAAAAAGACTGTATATAGAAGAAAGTTAATATTCTGGTTGATAAGATAAGGTTTCGCGAGTAGGAAGAAAAAGAGGCATTAATCAAGCGGATTCTTTTTTTTTTTTGCAATAGTTCACAAGCGGTTGTGAAACGGAAGAATCAAATTGAATGAGTAATTGAAAAGTTGTTTATACTGGTTTTTTTCAAAAACTAAAGAAATAAACCAATTTATTAATTTAGATTGTAATCAGTTTTTTCGGTGATCAAATCAAACAGACTCGGAATCAATTCGATTGGTTTCGAATAGGGAAAAAAAATTGTCTGAAAAGGAAAATGTATGAAGAATTCCAATCTTCATTCAAATTCGTTCAAGAGCTCATTAATTAATCCGATAAGAGCTTTTCGAATCGAAGAGCAAAGCAAGAAAAAAAAACAATTTCACTTAAATATTGTAGAGCTCGCAAATTGAAAAAAAAATTTAAATTATTAAATATGAAATTCGAAGGAAAATTGTAATTTTTTTCTTCCAATCCGAATCAATTAGACAAAATAATCGAACCAAAAAAAAAAAAAAAAACAAAAAATTTTAACAAACAAAAATATAATCACAAACAATGAATAAGGTGTGTGAATGAAACATCAAAATTATTCGTAATTATTCTTCATCGAAATTTAAATATTATTAATTTATTTAGTTATGAAAAAAAGAAGCTTTGGTTCTTTGTTCGCATTCGTTGCATCGCTACCGAAGGATTTCTAATACGGATATCTCTCTCTCTCTCTCTCTCGCTCTCTCGCGCGCGATATTTTCATTCAACAATACCAACAAGAACAATCTAGACTCTAGATTCGGATTGTCGATTAGAAATGAAGCCAATCATATTTGAATTTGATTTTGATTTTCGTCAAAAAAAAAAAATAGAGAGAGAAACGCAGACGGTAATTGAGAAATTCTCGACCACTAGAATCAAAATGTTTGCGGATAAGAAACAAAGAAGTGGTCTAGAGTGCGCGTAAAAATTGGAACATCCGTAATTGTTGGAATTCTTGACGAACATTTGTTTCATTCCGCTACTTTATTGTTTTTTTCCTCTCTAGTTTTTGCCATTTTCGAATCTCTACATCAAACGAGGCTAGATTCAAATGCTTCTACCAATAAACTCATTTCTTCGTTCTTGGTTCTCTTGGATTTGGAACGAACTGTTGGAACGAAGCCCAATTGGGAAAATTCTTACTTTTTTTTCCCAATCCAATTCTATCTCATTGATAATAGCGTCTCGTAATAGATTGGAGAATTTCGATTCCCTTTTGGAGGCGGAAAAAAAAGGATCGGAAAAAATTCGATTCTGTTTCATCGCCATCGGCTATAGTTGCTTGGTAAGATACCTTTGATTATTTCAATAATCAGAGCTTTCAATAATTTTACCTTAAGTAAAATCTAGATTTTTCTTTCGAATCGATTTGTTCGATGACCGATGAAAATTAACAATTAGCTATGTGGGTGTCGATAGGAAAAGATTTTCTCAGTTAAGAGTTTCAATTAAATCTCCTTTATTTTGTATGTGTGGGCGTGTGGGCGTAAACTCAGATAGAATTTCTTCTTCCTTTAATCACATAGATTTATAGGAGAGGAAAAATTGTTAATAGCTGATGAAAATTCTACAGCAAAATGATTGATCATTCTCTTGTTTATCATTCGATTAAGAATAATTCGAAATAATCATCGACACTGACATGTTTGATTTCGAAGATTATAATGCTCAAGCAGCAAAGATCATTCAATAGTATCTCTCATAGAAATCTAACAAGATTTCCCAATCAACACGAATCGAAATATTTGATAATTAAATTAGTTCTAATAAACAAATACGTGTGTTTGCATTAGGCAAGCATAGTGTCTCTCTGCTTGTGTATGGATCGGTCCCAATCGCGAGACCCTAACGAAAGCTTAGATTTCTATACGATTAGATTTGGAACTCGAACAACAAAAAAAATTCGAATTTTGATTTTCGGATCATGGATTGAAAGAGGTAAATATTCGCTTTTAAACTCACAAACCCGAAATGAATATTGAAAATAGAACAAAACAAAACAAAAATCCTTGACTTTCGATTTCTAGAATCTAATAAAATCTCTCGACGCTTCAATGTTCTCCGGTGTCGATCATAGACACAATCAGCGGAAATCATTTGATCAATGCTGTTTGGATATTGAATTGACAAAACAAATTAAGAGAATCTAAGAGAATTCACTAAACGAAATCAATTATTGAATATCTAATAGTATTGTTTAGCAATCGGATTTCTGTTCCTGTTTTTGTTTTCTGTTTGTCTGTCTGCAACCCAAATTCTGAGTACTGTAATCCAATCCGAGTGCCAACAGAATTGTTCCAAGAATCTCTTCTATAGTTCGATTTTTCTCTTCAACAATATGATGATTGTCATCGAAGAGTGTAGAAGTGAAAGCTGAGAATGATGACCAACAGTTTGACAATTTTCAAGATGAAATCAAATAACATCAAGCTGAACATCGCATACCATTATTCACACTTCAATAATTAAAAAAGAAAACTTTCAATGATTTCAAACAACACGACACACAAATGAGATGCAAGTGTCTACGATTCTCGATGCTAAAATCTCGATGCAATTCGAATCGGATCCGAAGTGAATCGGATCGAATCCCTTCTCGATGCTCTTTGATTGACTTTCTCGATGGCCAGAACCAATCGTTTAGAATGGAAACAAAATTCACATGAAATTATCAACGAGGCTATTATCGGTATTTGTTTTTGATCTAAACCCTAATTGTGGGTGTTTTCACACACTTTAATCCCTACCACACTTGCTATCTATCCATACTGTTCGAAGATCGATTTCTCATTTTTTTTTTCCTCACTTCTTATCGTCTTCGATACAGCCCAAAACCAAATAAAGTTTCCTTCTGGTTGTCGTTGTCGCTGTTCATACCATAATAATTGTCTCGATCATTTTCATCATCATTAATCTAGTGTTCTCCAGACACAAAACAAAAAACAGAAAAAAAAACTAATCATAGCCATCAGTCTTTCTGGAATGATTACAGAACTGTCATAATCATCATCATCAGCATTGAAGCCGAAAGAAGAAGAAGAAGAAAAAAAAAAGAATCAAATAATAAAATATAAAACGAAGATGATCTAGATTTTTCATGATGAAATAAGTGACGGTGGGTGTGTCAGTGTCTTGGTGTGTTTATGTGTGTGTGTGATTGTAAGTGCATCAGACGCTTATCGGCTCTAAGTCTTTTCAAATATGTGTTTGTCAGTTGTTCATAAAGAGATTGAATGAATTGGATCGCAAACCGGCCAGTAAAACATCTCAACATATAATGGGAATCGAAGAGGAAATCTTCGTTCGAAGGGGAACAAAAAACAAAGAACCAGAAGAAATAGAAGAAAAAATATAAACAAAAATCTAACCGATTGCTTTCATTACTGGATCAGATAGATTCCCTTTCTAGGCTCCTCTCTCCCCCCTCTCTACTTTATCTCTCTCTCTTGATTATGTCGATATGTCTGTGCTGGACGATTGGTTCCGAACGATACCAATAGAACCAGAGATTTGGGGGCAGGGGCCCAAAACATTACATACGTTTTTAAGATGAGAAAAAAAAGAACCGAAGAAAAACAAGAAATCATAGAAGAAGAAAAAAAAATCTTTGATTAATTTTTTTTTCTCGTCCAAAAAAAAAAAAAAAATAAAATAACGCAAAACAAAATTCTCACATGAGATTAGAGCATCAGAGTGAAGAAATTGGAGATGATGGAACGAAAAAGCAACAAAAATGAAACGTTTTTTTTTTTTCTCTCTTACGAATGGAAAAGGAGGAAGATCGAGAAAGAGAAAGTCAACGAGAAAAGAACCAGGGTTGTCGATATCGATGATGATTTCAATAATCGTTCATTATTGAGATCGTTCTGTTGAAGTGAAATCTTTTTTTTTTTCATCCAAGGCAAAAGACAAGGTCTTGGCGGAAAAAAGTGTATCGTATAGAGATTTATGGTACATTTTTTTTTTTTTTTGATTTTGATTCTTTCTCCTTCTGATTTTTGTCTTCTAAGTTTATGTTTACGGTTTGAATTCGATGCTACTTTTGTTGGAAACGAAAAAGATCACAAAGACTTTTTGACAAGCTGATGTCTAGGTTTTGTAAATTTTTTACTGTAACTTTTTTCCATCCAGTCAATCTTTTTTTATTTATTTATTTTTTCTCTCTTGTATATTGTTGAAGTTTAGAAATATCTTTCTCCGTTTCAAAATTTTTTTTTTCTCAAAACAAATGAGTTTTAAAACACAAAAGCAGCAAAAAACCTTTAGAAATCCAGTAGTACCGGAAGAAACCATACAATATGTTGGATCTTTGGTAAGCGGTGAGAGAGAGAGAAAGAGAGGAGAACGATGATGTTGTTCGAAATCGATTGTGGATTTCACCGATTGAGTTCCAATGTGGGCGTCATAATTTATGTCCACTTTGGAACGGATGCCGATGAAGACATTTGGAATTAAATTTCTCTCTCTCTCTCTCTCTCTCTCTCTCTCACTCTCATCCAGTTTTTCACTTTTAGCTTCCTAAAAGAAATAGGGTACTTTTTTTCGAAACAAGAGAGAAATTGAAACAAAAAATTTCGGTTTTATTTCAATGAAAATTTATTTGCAGCCAATTCTCTCTCTCTCTCTCTCTCTCCCAATATTTTATCCTAGATCTAAGCCATCGTAATTATTAATTGAGAAGTTAAATTCAATACGAGAAAACTTTGAAGTGTCTGGTTTGGTTAGGTTTTCGCACACAAAATAATAATCACTCAATCTAAGAATATTAAGAGCTAAAAGATTGAGACTCAGACCGAATGAAGGAGCGGAAGAAATTTTTGGCCTAAATCGAGAAAAAAAAATCCAATGCCCATTCTACCTTGTTTGAGCTCTCTCACTTTCACTATCAGCATTGCGGCTAATCGTAAGCTATCGTTAAGTTTGGACCAAATTTTTTTTTCCAAATTCTCAATGACCATAGAATTCTAGCATTTTTTTTTTCTTCTTTCGTCTTCGCTCTTCAAAATTCTTTTTGAGCTAAAGAATTAGGCCCAAGTATTGCACTCGCGTCCAAAAATGCTACTACATATTCTTCCAGCTTTTTCTCTCCCACATTTCAATTCAAACACACACCCTTTTTTTTGTCGGAACTTTTTTTTTTGTTCTCCAACTCACAAATCAATAGATTCAATCGAAACAAAATTAACTCTTTCATTTTTCTTGATTTTCTCTTTCTGGTCCGCTTTTTTTTCGAATATCTTTTTTTTTTTGTTTCCTCACACTACTTTCGTTGTCTGTTTAACGTTTGACGGTGCCAAACTCAATTAAAAGATAATCATCATTTGTCTAGTTTGGGCTCGGTCTTTGGCCACTGATGAAGCTATTTCTCTCTCTCTCTCTCTCTCTCCACAAATCTATTTTTATTCCTTTCACTTCTTTTCTTATCACAAAACGATGATGATGATGATGATGATGATGATAATAATACCGAGAGCCTATTCTTAAGAAGATAAATTATCTTACTGTGCCAAAGCCAATGGCGAAAAAAAAAGTGGCTAAGGAAGCTGAGCAGAGAATCAGAGAGAGAGAGAGAGAGAGAGAGAGAGAGTTTGAGTTTGAAAATATTTTATTAAGCGCGCGTATCATTGGTTTACGATATTTGCGCAATCATTGATTTTCTAAAGAAAAATATTCTTTAAATTATTGGAAATAAATACATTTCGTAAGAATCTGATGGTAGAGTATTGTTTTAAATTATTTTACAGAGAGATATACAATTAAATTTGACTTAAAATTGAAAAGAATTTATATACAAGACTAAATATTAAAAAAGAAAAAAAAACCTCTTTGAGATTTGATGTGAATGTTCGTGTGGGAGGTAAAAAAAAACATAATTAAGTTTGCATAACCAGAAAGAAAAAATAGCCAAAAAAGAAAGGTTTGAATAACAGGATTATAGCTAAGAAAAACAAGGGAGTATTCCAATCATCTCGTATGTTCGTTTTGATAATGAGACTGTCGATTTGATGTTTCTATGCTCCTCAGATGATCATGGATATATTTACAAAGTTTTTTGAAGCGTTTGAAATTCTCTTTGTTGACGATGAATGATGGTAAGTCCATGATGTGATGAAGATTCAGTTCTCTTTTAATGGAGGAGTAATGAGGACAGTTCAGTAAAAGATGACTTGGATTTTGCATGGATGAGTTATCACATGTACACGATGGATTGTCGGTGATTCTCAGTTTGTGAAGATATTCCCCGAATGGGCCATGTCCGGTTAAAAATTGCGTCGTATAGAAATTTGTGTGAATGAAATTTGGAATGAAATTATTTACAAAGAATGACTTGAAATTTTCGTTAGTTTGTGAAAGAATTTCTGTGATTTTGGTCTTTTTGTAGTCTTGTATATATTTATTAATATCGTCAGTGTCTATTCTTTGTATGTTACATTTGTGAAAAAATTTCATTTTTTTTGATGTTAATGTGTGTATTCAATGAAACAGTTTTAGTTAGTGATTGTACACACATTTTAGAGACAGTTTTAAAACCCATCACTGAGTTCTTCAATAATTGATGTTGGATGGATTCGAGGCTATTTTTTTGCTTTTTATTGATTTGATCTGACCAGATTTCACTGCCATAGGTCAAGATCGGTCTAATCATTCCCTTGAAAAGATTTCTTCTTTTTTTATTGTCAATTCCAAACGTGTTTTTGCAATAATTAAAGATGACATTTTTGATTTTCATGGCTTTATTCATCACATTTTTGATATGAGTGCCAAAATTTAATTTAGATTTGATGTGATGATTTTCAAATGTGACTCCAAGAATTTTCATTTTGTCCACAATCTCAATGATGTTAGAGTCGATGATAACTGGATGGTTAAAAGTTTTTTTATGAAAATTTAAAATCTTTGTTTTAGTGAAGTTAATTTTGAGATTGTGGCTATGAGAGAATGAGTTGATGAAATGCATTGAATTCGTTAAAGCCATGTGTAAGTCATCTAGTTTGGTTGCTGAACAAATCACTGTTAAATCATCTGCATATGCATATATCGAGGCGTTAGAGGTGTTAAACGTGTCTAGGAGTTTATTAATGAGGATATTCCAAAGTAATGGTGACAGAGGACTGCCTTGTGGGCAGCCTTTGGTCATTACCTTGGAATACTCATTTGTGTTATGTTTCATAGTGATTGTTCTGTGCTGGAAATAACTATGCATCATTTGTATAAGATGTTGTGGTAATTGTAATTGATGCATGTTATCGATGATAATGGACCAGTCAGCATTGTCAAACGCTCCGGTGAAATCAATCGCTATAAGCGAAGTCAATTTTTGTCGTTTTTCTGTTAAAATTTTGGTCTTGATTGCTTGAAGAGCTGTGATTGTTGATTTGGATCGGGTGAATCCATGCTGTTGTGGATTGATCTTATTATTTGTCATTAAAAAATTTTGTATTTCGAATTGCAAAATTTTTTCGAGCAGCTTCCCTATGTTAGGGAGAAGACTTATGGGTCGATAATTGTGATAGTCATGATAATCTTGTTTGTCTGGCTTTTGGAAAATTATTAGCGTAGCTTTTTTCCATTGCCTCGGGAAATAGCCCATGTTTAGGCATTTATTGAAAATTTTGGCTAATGGTTCGCTAATAATTTCCCTACTCGCCTTCAGCATGGCATTGGTGATGTTATCGCTGCCCGGAGCTTTTTTGCTGCTGGATTTTGAAATGAGTGATTCTATGTATTCTTTTGAGGTGTTGTATTCCTGTTCTGGTGATGTGTTCTGGTGAAGTTGACGATCTAGAAGATTATGATGCGTGGGGAACATGCTATTTACAATGTTTTCAATGATTTTTCGATGATCACTCGGTGGAAAATCATCGAGAATAGGAAGTGTATATGTTTTAGGATTGAGTTTTTGCTTTATTTGTTTGTGTGTGTTACCCCACGTGTTGTTTGTGTCTATTTCTTCGATGAATTCTTTCCATTTCTGCAGTTTTTTCCTTCTCATCGTATTGATGAAAATATTTCTGCTCAGTTTATATTCATCGTAACGGCATTGTCTATCTCTTGGATCTCGTTCTTTGGTGAATAGGTATCTTTTATTTTGTACTACAATTTGCATGCATTTTAGCTCATTATCCCACCATTGAGATTTCTTATGGTAGTTTGATCGTTTGATGATGGGGATTGAGTGTAGAGAGAGAGAGAGAGAGAGAGAGAGAGAGAGAAAACGTTTTTTTTTCTCGAAGAACGAAAAGAAGCGTAACGAATCTTCCATTCGAATCTTTTCGAATATTTTTTTTTTCCTATCCACATTCGACAAAAAAAATAAGAGAAAGAAAGATTTAAAGAATTCATTCAGAACAAAAGAATCAACGGATGTCGATCCGATGGGGCGTAACAACATCCAAAAATTTGATTCATCAATCGTTTAAGTGATTTATATGTTTTTTTTTTCAATTTCAATTTTCAATCCAAGAAGGTGGGCTAGGGATGGTACCAAACAATTTTTATTTTGAATCAAATGAATCTTGTTCTCCCTATGCGAAAACTTTGGCCCACTCGTTCACTCTGCTCCACCTCTGCTCTTGCTTGAATCCTTTCATCAGTTTTGCTTTCTCGACTACATTCTTTTCACATTCATTCTCGTACTTTTCAGTCTCTATTTTGTTCCACATTTTGAAAAAAAAAAATTCCAAACGCAACAAAATAAATAATGATTGAATCATTGAAACATTTATATCATTTATTCTGCTTCATATCAGATTTCAAAAACAAAAAAAAAAATACAAAACACTATCTATCTTAAAATTAAATCCAAGTTGAATGATGATGATCTTTTCGATGATAATCTTCGGATGGAATTTCAAACAAATTGAATCAAAAGCAATCTCTGTCTCTTGTCGTGCAGATGAGGTTAGGTTCTCTACGAACGTTTTATTAAATCAAAAATTTTCTCAAGTGATAACTATGATAATGGTCAATGAAATAGAGTGAAGAAGAAGAAGAAGATAACAAAACAAACAACTCGTATTAATCGATTATGAAGAATTTCATCAAGTATTATTGATGACTATGTTCTGAAACGATGATTTCAATCGCCATCTCCACTTATCATCGCTCTAATTTAAGGCTATAAAAACTAGCAATCAAATTGCTAATTACGGTCATTAATCATCCAATGGTTGGGTGTTGTTCTTCACGAAACCTAAAACAATCGTTCTGGACCAAACTGTTTCAAGGGTAAAATGGTTTCGGACAAAACATTTTATTGAGAGTAATCATTGAAACGAGCCAGGTGATTCTTTAGCCCAAATTATTTTATCTCTCCATCAAAACGCAACAAAACAGGGACTAGATCTGAATGGATCTGTTCCATTCAATTTCTTTAGTTTTGAATCAAGTTCATTGCACGAATTTTCCATCATCCAGCCAATCATCATCGATTCGGATCGAATTGTTTGGAACAAAACAATTGATAGATTTTGTTTTGCTCTGTGTGTGTCTATTCGGATCTCTCTAGGAACGGAAACGAACCCAAAAACGATTAGATTAGCAAGAGTGAGAGAGAGAGAGAGAGAGAGAGAGAAGGAGAATGGTCATGGAACGGAACTCGAATCGTTTGTTTTTTTTTCTCGATTCCGTTTTGATCGATTCGATTCGAGACTCAATAAATGAATGAATACTAATCATCATCGAGAGATAATGACAAAAAACAAAGACACACAGACTGAACAAAGCAAAATAAATCCATAAATTTATTAGAAATATTATTCCATTCTCTCTCTCTCTCTTCCTCTTTCTCGATGATAGAAATTCGATCATTGGAATAATCGAATTCGATTATTCAAACACAAACAATGAAGATTTCATAGTCGAATGGCAAATATACGAGATTCATTTGATTCTATTGGAAATTTTTTTGTTTGAGCTTTTTTCTTCACCAAAAAATAGCAAAGAGAGATTCCTTAATCGATTCTCAACACATCATCGGGGGTTAGAAAGAGAAGAATAAAAAGCGAAGAAAATAAAAAAAAAAATTCTGGATATTTTTTTTCTATGAAATTATTCTAGATTTTATTCTATTTATTTATTCATTCATTTTACTATTCATTTGTTTGGTTTATTTTTTATTTCATCACACTCCTCTTCAATCCTTTGATTGCGAATGCTTATTTTGTTTACCGCATTGCTTGAATGAACATTTAAAGATCAACACCGAAAGCAGCTTGTCTTTTTGTGTGTTGATTCTTCCGGTTGAGCCGATTCAATCTCTCTCTCTCTATTATTCGGTGATAATCTATTATTTAACCATCATCAAAATCATCGGATCTCTTGTTATCACTGAAAAAAAAGTTAATTGATTCCAGAGTGATTGAATTCAAAGAGAAAAAAACAAATCATATCTCTCTAGATATTTACTGAATGCAATAGAATATTCAAAAAGGGAAAAAAGCAAAGATTAATGACAAATCTGTTTGTTGGTTTGCTATGCCATTGATGAATGAATTCATTTCATTCAAACTAACTCTGGCCTGAATCGTTGCATATTTCATTCCCAACACAACGACTTTGGCTAGATAGTAGGATTTTGAACTGCATTATAAAAAACCAAACAGCAGAGCCAAATTGTTGTCAAAACGATCGTTTCAGAATACGTGTTCCGAAGAAGAGAATTCCAAAGGGTCTAAGTTAGAGAGAGAGAGAGAGAGAGAGAGAGAGAGAGAGAGAGCTAGGGAAAGGAAGCGTAAAATTTTTTTTGAAGGTTTGTTTGTTTTCTCATATCTAATCGTTTGACAACAACAACAACGGCAGCAACAATGATGCTATAAAATGCCAAGATTCCTAAAGAGATTACTTCCTTTTGGCCATGAACTATACTACGACGATAACGATGAAGATGATGATGATGATGATCTGATCCATTCGGAAAAAAAAGATCGTGGCACCATTCCCAAGAAAAAAAATAGGAGGGGAAAAAATGAGATTTACCAAGTTTACCCTATCTCTCGAATTTCATTCGCTTTAAATTCACATTCAACGGATGAATTCGTTTCTTTGGACCCATTATTCTCATAGAAACGTTGCACACGACTGAGATGGTCTCCCTCCCCTTTCTCATCATCAACGAAAAAAATCCAAAAAAAAAAAAAAACTAAATAAGCAGAAAATTTTTTGCACGCCATAATCTAGAAAATTATATCATAGCTTGATGATGTCGAATGAAACGCTACTAATTCTGACCTATCAGAATTGATCCTAAAATTAAACCTAACCTTTATGTAAATAGTTACACACACACACTTCAAACTATGAAGATAGAGAAGGTAGGGTTGGAGAGGAGAGAAAAAAAACCTAACAAAAAATCGAAAGGATTACACTATCGCTAGCTATTTGATTGATTTTTTTCTCACTTTTGCATTTTCAAAAATGATACAATATTTGAAAGAGCGAGAGAAACAAAATTTTTCGTTGGAGAATGGAAAACAAAATTCCACAAATCTAATTCTAAAAGAATCCACTCGCCAATCCTTTTGTTATTCTCTCGAGTTTTTTTTTCGAAAACGATTCGGTAATGCTCATCACACGAAACTGATCACCAACGTTGTGAGATTCCAAAAAAATTTCACTACCGAGTTGAATAGAAAAGAAAAAATAAAAAATAAAAAATTTGCTCTAGAGTCAAGTGAACGAGCAGAACCGGATCTAGGAAGCAAAATTAATCCATTCAAACGGCTAATTTGCAACTTATTACAAGCATCATTAAACAATTTAGAGGTTTTCTTCTAACTCTCTCTCTCTCTCTCTCTCTCTCTCTCTCTCTCTCTCTCTCTCTATTTTGGTATTTTGGAATGAGATTCTTAGTACTACGATAAACGAATATTAAAAAAGAGCACAGAGTAGAATGAGGTCTAAAGGCCAAAAAATCAAAAACGAGAGAGTGTTTGGAGCAATGCAGTGAAGGCGATCTAAAGAGACGATCGATATAATTCGATCATTCATTAGACATCTTTTTCGTTCTTGATTGATACGATGATATCAGAAGGCGAACTTCTCATCTTCTCTCTTAAGTTTCGATGTGTTCGCCAATCTAACCCTATCTGTTTGCTCTCGATCCTAGAATGAATAGATACTCTTCGAAGAATGTTGAAATTTTTATAGAAGAAAAAAAAATTTATTTATTTATTTTTTTCCTTTACTTTCAGAAAGTTTGCTTCTGTTTCTATTTCCGTAAGATTGATTGGCTTCATCTATGGACCAAGACGAAAAAAAAAACATCGTTCGAAAAGCAGAGCGATAGAGAGAGAGAGAGAGAGAGGGGGGGAAGAAGATCTAGAATTTCTAGGTCTTCTTCTAGATGTTGCGTGAAAGCATCACTCCATAGCAATTAATTTGAGGATAAAATTTTCCAACAAACTTGTACTTTTCTTTTCAACAACCATACACATTCTGATTTCCGATTGATATAAAAAGATCAGAAATTTTCGCAACTACTTGGGAAGAGGAAATCTGAAAACAAAAAAAAAACAAAAAAAGATTCGAATTGGAACGGAAATACTGACAAAGAGAGAAAGAAAGAGAGAGAGAGAAAGAGAGAGAGAGAGAGAGAGAGAGAGAGAGGGTAATCAATCGATAATTCACGTGCTGAGATATTCCAAGTAATTAGAATCTAATTGAATAGAAATCGTTAAGAGTAATTAGCTTAACAATCACACAAGCTTCGGTACGAAACCAAAATTCAAAACGCTCGTTCCTAATTGGATCGAACCAAACTATACGGCCTCTAGTAAGAGATAGATATGTACTCTTTTGATTCAAACAATTGGATTCTATTCCATTCTCTCTATCGATTTATCATTCGCACTCGTTTTATTGATGCAATAATTGAGATGAATAAAGGCTAGATTGGTTTGGCGCGATGGAAATAAATTCGTTTTTATTTTTATTCAAAAAAAAAATCTTTTTTTTTATTAAATTCATTACAACATATAACACAGATCAAAGATCATTTAGTTGTTGTGGGAGAGATGGATAGATGATGATGATGATGATGATGTTGATGAGACAATGTTGATGATTAAGATCATTATCTATTGGACAAGAAAAAAAAAATACGAAAACGATCCATAACAACAGCTATCGAAAGAGAGAGAGAGAGAGAATAAGCTCCAATGATTTAAGAAATCCAAGAGAAGGTTTCTGGATCCAAGAGAAGGGGAGGGGTAGTGTAGTGTGGTGGGACAGAGAGAGAGAGAGAGAAAGAGAGAACTGAGAAAAATTTGAATAGAGAAAATTTTTTTCTCATTACATTTACAGCTATATTTTCTCTCTTCGTTATAGTTTGAAAATGAAAATAGATAAATTTTTTTTTTGCAATGACAAAAGCGAGAAGAAAAAAAAATGTCATGTTGGAATGAATTTCTTCAATTTCTCTCTCTCTCTCTCTCTCTCTCTCTCTCTCTCTCTCTCTCTCTCTCTCTCTCTGTCTCCGATGTGATTGTGGATTTATAATACGGTGAAGTAATGAGTGTAATGATGGAGAGTAGCGATCATCTTGTCCGGACCCAATGGGAACAGAAAAAAAAAATTCAAAGCTCATAGAAAATTATTGAAAAAAAAGAAGATAAATGAAGAAGAATAAGAAGAAAAAAAAGATGTTCCGCCGGATGTGAAGCGTTGAAGAGAAAATTTATGGTAGGAGATGATGATTCTTAGAGCGAGCAAGAAAGAGAGGGATAAAATGGAAATTTGTTTCATTCTTCAAATTCTCGATTCTGGAATTTTTTTCTTCTTGCACAAAACTATTCTCTTAACCTACGGTCGAATTTTGTCCTCCCCCAGTCTTCTTCATCGTAATCGTTTCGGTACGAAAGAAATAGTTCAGTGTTGCAAAAAATGAACGAAATATCCAGTCCATCCTCGAAGTTGTTGCCAAAAGAAAGAAAAAAAACTGATTCGTCCTCATTCCGAGACCATTATCAATAATGAAGCATTTCCTTTGTCCACAACGGCTAAAAATTTCACAATCGCACGAAAAAAAAATTAATTCTTGTATTGCATTGAATTCATTTTTCTTCGTCTCTTCGATGATGAAAATCATTAATGAATGATAATTAGAACATTAATTAGAAAAACAATTCATTTGCGGTGAGATTTGTTCGAGCTTTTCTCCCCACCACCGCTCCCATGATGTTTGCTGCTGGAAGCCTTTCGGACGCTCGAAGAATCGATTGTGGATTTGATTTTTTTCTTCTTGACAATCGAATCACCATCATCGTCATCATCATCATCCTCTTCATCATCACTGCTCGATGAACTAGAACTAGAGCTCGAAGAATGATGATTACGATGACGGTGTGATGATTTCGAATGCTTCTTGTTCGATGATCGATGTCTCTTCGATGATCGCTCTTCTTTTGATTTTTTCTTATCTTTCGATAACGATGTAGACGATGATGACTTTGATTTCGATTTGTTTTCGATCTTTTTCGTTACAGATGATGATGATGATGAATGATGATCACGATTACGTATCACTTTAGTCGAATGTCCTCGATATTTCGTCGTTTGAGAATCTCGGCTCGATTCTTTACGGTCCGAAGTTGATCTCGATGTTTCATTTCGATTTTTATCCTTCTCTTTCTCTCTATCTTTGTCTTTTAGACTGACTTTGGATTTAATCTTTACATGATCTAAATAATCATTATCGGAGATTTTTCTGCTACTCGTCTTTAATTTGTTACTTTCAATCGATTTCTTCGCAATAGAAAAAGAAACCAATAATTTTCCTTCATCATTGGTTTTGATAATTTTCGTATGCTCCTTAATATTATCATCACCACCACTGGTGCTAGTTTCGTTCAATGCAACATTGAACACCTTGTCAATTTTGTTATGGTGCTTAACGTTTTCATCAAATTTATTTGGTCTCGACAAGGAGGCAGAAGATAATCGGATCGGATTGATTTCATTCATGGGCTCAAGTGAATGATGTTGACCATCTGATGATTTATTTTTGAAAACATCTTCGCTTTCAAGATCGCTATAATCTTCTTGAATCTTTATTTCAACCTCATTCAATTTACCAACATCTTCACTGTGAACAACATCACTGGCATCGTTTTCCTTGATATTTTTGGTCAGTTTTCGATCTGCAATCGATATTTCTTTTGACAAATCTTGATTAATTATAGTGAGAGAAAAATATAATTAATAAAGATTATTAACTCTTATCAGTTTATAGTTTTGTTTTGTTTAGCTCTGATTATATACTTACCATTGTTTAATTCTTTAGTAAGTTCATTGATCGGATCTTTGTTTCTGCTAATTGTCATTGATCCTATCAATTCTTTTTGCTTCGATTGTAGTTCCGATCGATTCTCTTCGATTTCCTTAGAAATTTTATCAGCACATGTTTGTGAAAGATGTTTGTCATCAATTTTTTCATCATTCTTGACAAATATTTCATTTTTATTCTCATTTTTCGTCTTTTCTTTCTTGTTTGAGCTTGATTTTTTCAAGGTTTTAGAATTTTTATCACTCTCTTTGGCTATTGACGATTTATTAGGTCTACCATCTTCGCTTTCTTTATTCGATCTACTTTTATGATCATTAGAAGATTTTCTCGATGATTTCAAGCTAGGATCGTCCGGAATTCGATCGGTTTTGCCGCAAGCAGAATTTTCTTTATTACTAGATTTTTTAGTTTTTTTGTTTGAATCTCTATTTTGATCGGAAGAATCTTTCTCTTCTTTACTCGATTTCAATTTTTTACTCTCTTTTCGTCGATGATGACGATGATGATGAGAAGATTCTTTTTCGTCATCTGAAGAACTCGAATCGCTTGATGAACTGCTTGAACTTGCAGACCTTGCACGTTTCTTTTTACGATCTTTTCGTTTCATAATTGGAGAACTAGCTTTTTTTGAAGAATTTCCTTTCATTTTGTTATTCTTGACTTCATCAGATGATTCTGTGCATTTCGATGAGACATTCTGATGCGATTGAACATCGAAATTTTCTCGTTCAAACGAATTCGATTGATCAGCCATAGATTTTGATGATCTTGCTGACGAATCACCATCATCATTATCATCATTGTCATCATCATCTTTGATTTTAGTCGATTCTAAATGATTGGAATGTAGAAAAAAATTTCATTATCAAAATCAGAAATAACATGAAAGAGAAAGAAAAAACCTTTTGACTGAGATCTCCGACGATGATGATGTTGATGATGATCTTGATCATCTTCATCACTGCTTGAATATGAATTCTCACTTCTGTCATCTTTTTCGTTTACGATTGAATCAATATCGGTCCCTTTTTTAATGGGTTTTTGATCATCAGAAAACGTTTCTTTCGGATGAGAGGATTTCGATCGTTTTCGATTGTCATTAGTCCGTGCATCACTCTCCGAATCAATCATTTCTTCATCTCTAGATTTCAAGAATGTTATGGGTTTCGGTTGAAATAAAATCAAGTTTAGATTATGTGTTTTAGGTTTTAGAAAATTTTTAACATCATGCCTTTTACTATGATGTTGATGTCGATCGTAAGTCGATTTATTTTTGTCATCGGAATCAATTTTTCTTTTATGACTGTTACTGCTACTGCTTGGTTTAGAATATGGCGATTCGCGTTTCGATCGATTTCGTTTATCGGATCGATGATCTGAACGATTTTTGCTTCTTTCTCTGCATCCGATAATGAAAGATTCGGAGAAAACAATCAAATTAAGTATTTCAAAATCATTAACTTTCTGTTTTTTTTTTTTCGACAACCTTTTGCTATGTTTCGATCGTGAATCAGAGCGTTTTTCTCGATTACCACTTTTGTTTCCATGATCGCGAGACACTGATTTATTGGTACTGTTTCCGTGACGATGTGATGATGGTGAAAGACTTTTGGAACGAGAGCGAATTTTAGATCTTCGTTCACGATTATGACGAGATTCTGAGCGTCTCGAAGATCGATGAGATCTGTGACTGGATTTAGATGAATCAGATGAAATCGAACGCGAACGCTTCCGGGGAGTTGGTGATCGAGAATGACTAGATCGTCTATCATGCGAATGATATCTAGAATGCATTCTTGGTGATCTTTTTGATCTGCTAGCTAATTGACGATTAAAACGCTCTAATTTATCTTCATAATCATCTCGATATCGATATGATGCTGACGGATAATATGGATTATTCGAATCGATCATTGGCATTGTCCTTCCACTCATTGAAGAATTTCCGACCGGATTCATATTAGGATATGGTAACAAAGGATTCATTGCGTTAACGGCTCGATTATTTATCGGAGGAAACATATTGTCAAACATCGTGTTACGAATTTGTGGACCGTAACCAAAAGGGAGAGGAGGAGGCGGTGGTAATGGACCAAATCCAGAAACTGTGGAAGGATCTGAAAAAAATGGTGTGGTGGTGTCTGGAAACATATTGCGATTGTGATTCAAACGAGGAGGCATCAAAATCGGAGGGGCTGGTCTTGGAGGAAAAAGAGAATTTCCGCTTGAACGAACACGAATTTGATTCTTTTGACAAAAAAAATTCGATAATTAACGAATTTTAAATTTTCAACTTAGAAAAAAATATGGGCCATAAAATTTACCCGGAATTTATTCGGAAAATTTAAACCAAACTGTGGCGGAGGAGGAAGAATTCCACCAGGTCCAATAACAGGTAATGGTGCGATCGGTGGAACTAGTGAAGGCACCAACGGCTGCTCACTGAAAAGTTGCATAGGAAACAAATTAAGGTACAAATCAAAGAATTTAAAAAGGCAAACCTTTTAGCAAGAGTAGCAGATTTTTTATCTTCATTCTCCGCAATCAAAACAGATTTATCTTCCATCATATTATCAGAGTTGATTTCGCTTTTAGGGATAGAATTTAATTCAACCGATTTATTCTCTCCTGATGGATCTCGGCTATCACCACCAAAATCATCAGAATTTTCTATGGTTTCCGCTTTGTGTTCTTCATCAATATGAACATCGCTTCCGCTTTGATCGAGATTTTTGTTCGATTGGTTAGAATTCTCTGCCGTAAAACTTTCCGTATGAGTATCGTTTGCATCAGGACCATCACTAGACTCCTTTCTCTCCGCTGACTGATCCGCAACATCATTCTCTTCGATCGGTTCCGATTTCATTGCTTCTGATTCTATTGTGGAAGATTTAGATTCATTTGATTTTTGCAAATTATTTTGATAGCCAGATTCATTCTTGAATTTCCCGACTGATATTCGAAGAAATCGATTCGGTATCAAATCATTCGGTGAGACATTGATTTCGTGACAGCTAGGACATTCGTGATTGTCTGATTCCAACAATAATGTTCGAATACCTTTGAAGAGATGAAAACGAAATCAAAAGTAGAAAACAAAAATTAAAGGCATAAAATGAGACAACAAAGATTATTTTGATACAATCAAAATTCGATTTAAATCGGAACAATAATTTCAGAAAGATGGAAAAAAATCATTAGAAGATTGGCGGATGAAGAAATCGGAAGTGATAAAATAGAACCGAAAAAAAATAGAGAGAAAAATGAAAGAAAAAAAGATTGAAAATAAAACAAAACAAAATTTTAAACAATAATGAAATGAAATGGAAAACATAAAAGAAAATCCAAGAAATAAATATCGAAAAGCAATGAATGAATTTGATCTGCTTTGCTCGGTTGTGTTCGTTGATCTCCGTAGCGATCTCGGATCGAATCAATCTGCTTCGATTTGGATCATTTGACCATTCGAGATCTGCTTCTTTCGGCATCAATTCTTCAATACAAACCCATTTTTGGTCTGGTTTAAAATTTTTGATTAAATCAAAATCAAATTAATGAAGAGATAGAGAGAGAGAGAGAGAGAGAGAGAGAAGGAGAAAATGAAAAAAAAAGAAATCTTTTGATGGTTAGATTTGACAAAGATCTTTTTTTTTTTTTTTGGAAAACAATCATTCGCGATTTTTTTTCATCAATCTTCATTTCTTTTTTTTTTTTCGTTTCTTTTTTTATTTGCAACACGTTTGCTTCTAATTTTTTTTGAGATATACGTTTTAGGTTTCGTCATATATTAAAAATAATCTGCTTTGAGATTCAAAAGTTTAACTGTACAGTGCAAAAAAGAATTACATTTGGAAAGAAATCATACAAACGGATAGAGAGAATAAAGACAGGCAAATAAAATATGAAAGAAAAATCTCTTTAGAAATTTTGAATTGAAAGATCTTCATAAAGAATCAAGATGAGATCAAATCATCAAATCAGCTTCTTCAAGATGAATTTTGATGATAGTGGAATGATTGGAATCGATCAATGATTATTAGATCATGCGAGCAATCTAATATTCATTTGACGATGTTCATCGTTTTTTTTTTGTTTTCTTGGAGAACAATGCAAAAACCAAGATAGATTTGTTTAATAAAAAAGGTTAAAATGAATCAATAATGATTATCAAAATAATCTGCTTATGAGTGGGCACGAGAATAGAGAAAAAATTAAATAATTTAAAATTTGACCGGAATTTACATTCATCACAGAAACTGTTTCCACAGCACGGAATCAGTACGGCATCCTGCAAGAGATTCTTGCAAAGTGTACATTGAAGATCAGATGGTATCTCGATTTTAGGTTCACTTTCAGCTTCGTTTTCGTTCTCCACAAAAGGTGGTTTTTCTTTTTTAATTTCTTTATAAGCAACACTGTTTTTGAAATAAACATATATAGTTCATATTGGCGAAGGTATAGAAATTGAAAATTTCTTACTGGTCTATTAAAGGAACAGCGTATTCTCCGTTCGCAGTTATCATCGCTCCTTTTTGTTCTTTATTAGCAGGTATCATAAAGCTACGCGGTATTCCAGTACTTCGTTTCACATCAATCTAATGAAGTTTTGAAAAAAGAGTATTGAGATATAATTTATGAAATAAAAGTTTCACATACATTATTCGTTGGGCAGTGCTTGATATAATGTCCAGGATTACCACATCGATAACATGTGTAGTTAGGAGGAAGCGGTCCCATTGGTCCTCTACCTTTTGCATATTTGTTAGGATCATAATCTTTTGTTGATTGAGTCAACATCTCTTTTATTTTATCTTCTTCAGATGTGGAGCTATTAAGCTTATCAGGAGCAAACATTGATGCCGAAATATCCTATCGAAAATAGATAAACATTAAAATCAATTGAATTGATGAAGAATTAAATTAAGAATTGAAATGCTTACAGTTGAAACATTTTCGGCCGAATTAGCATTGCTTTGATTCTTATTCCAAGCTTTTTTGTGACCAGTATTTGCAACTGGGACTCGAGCGACAATTACTGATGTGTTTTTCGGTATGAGAGTAGAATTATTTTGATAAACTAAGTGTATTGATTGATTTTTAAATGAAAAAATAATTTAATTTCAAGATTCTTCAAGAGGATTCAAACCTACCTTCTTTTGTTTGAGCATTAGTGATTTGTAAATCAAGATCGGCATTTTTTCCAATTTTTCTTTGCTGCATAATCGCTTTTTTTAACTCTCCAAGAGAAATATGCAAGCTATCGAATGTTATCGTATGAGCTTCTTTACCACTTTTGAATTTATAATGGACGGACATGGCGTTTAGCAAGCAAAAATCAAAACTTAAGAAAAAATCCTCGGATTGAATTCTTTAAGCACGAAATTCTCTGATTAAGAATTGTCAAGACTTTTTTGGTTCACAAATTCAATGAAACAAGAAGATTCCATAAATTGAAAAATCTAATCGATCACTATGAGGAAAACACATAGCTAAAATATCGAAAATCGAACAACGAGACAGATTTGAGCGATAAAATTGTTCGAAATAGATTGAAAAATAATTTTATTACAAAACATTCGAGAGTGTTTAATGAGATTAATAATCCTAATTCGAGACACGTTTACATTTTATGCATTGATGTTGTTGAAACAATCGGGACAAAACTTGATGATTTCGAATCGCCGATAGAGTTTTTGCAGGAAATTTTTGAGCCTTTTTTAATTCCTGGATCAAATGTCACACACCATACGCAGCAAGCTTGATTGAACTCTCAATTTTGTTTCTCTTTCTTCTGCTTATAATAAGTGTGCTACAAGGAAAAAATAATAGAGAAAATATGGGACAAATTTTGGTGAGTTTGTTTGGAGGAGGAAAGAAAAGAGAACTAGAGAACTAGAGAGAGAGAGAGAGAGAGATAAAAATCAGTAAATCTTAAGAAAACAAAGGGGAAGAAAGAGAGAGAGAGAGAGATAGCGGTCAAAAATAACAAACGAAATGTCGTTCCAAGCCACGCGCGTTCCACTCTTTTTTTTTTCTTCTATATGATAAATAGTGAAAAAGGGGAGGAACGAAACAAATTGAATGATTTCAACAAAAGATCTCGCTGGTATCGTTTTTGGTTTTTTAAAATATTTAAATTTTTGACAAGAAATAAAAAATTGATCAAATCAAAGTATCCTCTCTCTCTATCTCTCTCTCGATTATCAAAAGAAAAATTTATAGATTATTTTTGTTGTAAATGAATACAATGAATAATGATTGCGATGTGAATTATTCATTTATTTTTGAAATCTTATCCATAGAAGATTTTTGGAACAAAAATGAAAACTAATTTGTTGTTTATGATTGCAATCGTATCAAATAGCTTTATGGTCGAATCGTTTCAAAGGGTTTGCTATCTTCTAGCGATGATCAATCAGATTCCCATTCATCAATTAGATTGGAAACTCTGTACTCATTGGATTTTAGCGTTCGCTGATCTCACTCCGAATGGCATCTCTATCACTCCATCAATGGATTATTACATTCATCAAGTGTTACAATCTAATCGAACCGAGACTAAATTTATGTTGTCACTTAGAGCCGATCAAGAGACGATGAATTTTTTATCGGATGTGAACAAAACCATGAAGTTGTTCAAAAAAGAATCAGTATTTAAATTGATTTGGCAATAAATCTATAATTCTCGTATAATAGATTCGTCGAATCGGTTTCAAATATTTTGGATCATTATCAACTGGATGGATTTGATTTGGATTATGAATTTCCCGCTTATAATCAAAAAAATGATTTTGTTCGAATGCTATCATTTTTGAGATCGGAATTCAATCGAAAACGATCATCCAACAAGACCTATGCTTTATCTGTTGCTCTGTCTCCCATAATCAGTATTGTGTCATCGAGTTATAATGTGGCAAAGATCAGCGCTTTCGTTGATTGGGTCAATTTAATGACATATGATTTTCATTCGCCCAACACTTTTCCCTATACCGAACACAATTCGCCATTGTTTGCCAATAAATTAGACAGACTTTATTTCAAATATTTCAATATCAATTTTGCTGTCACCTATTTAGTGAAACTTGGCCTTCGAAAGAAACAAATTATGGTCGGTATACCATTCTATGGTTACAAATACTTTCTAGTCAACAAAAATTTTCATGATCTTTATGCATTATCAAATGGCACTCAGAGTATGTCATTGCTAATTTTCTTGTTCAAACTAGAGCCAATTTCTAATACCAAATTGTTATAGTTACGATTATTTACAGAGATATTTGTAGAAATTTTTTGAACCGATACGGCACCAAAAAAGTTTTTGACATCGAATCGAAAGTTCCATATGCTTACAATGATTTAGAATGGATCACCTATGATGATTGGGAAAGTATCACAATCAAAGCTCAATGGATCGTAGACAATGATCTTGGTGGCTCGATGACTTTCGCCATAAACTACGATGATTATCAATCAAAATGTCCCCAATCAATAAGAAATGGTAAAAGGCAACCGTTTCCTCTGCAAACAATTTTATATCAAGTTTTGAACTGAATCAATTCACTCAATTTCATCGTGTAATTCACAATCATGAAAAAAAGTTTAAGTGAAAAAATTTTAAAAAATTAATAGTTTCATTCGTACTCAATAGATGGCAATTGATTTTGAATTTTTTTGCGATTCCAAAATCTTACACTTGAATGTGAAGTCTTCAAATTCTACTATCCTTAGCAATGCAAATATCTAAATTAGGTCGGCAATGAAGAGAATGAGAATAAATAAGATAAGCTTAGTAAAAATATGAATCGAATCAAATCTACTATGTAAGTCTCTCGAGGGGCAAGCCAGAGAAGGTAGAAGCAGATCGAAATGTTTTCCAACTTAGGCAAATAGCTACTAAAGAAGGGGAACGACAGAAAAAAAGGAGCCAAAACAAAACTCTACGATACGATTTATGTAGGAAAATCTTTTCCTCTCTCTCTCTCTCTCTCTCTCTCTCTCTCTTTTTGTGCTATTTTATTAAGCTTTTTTCGTCCCTCCTTCCCCACCCTCTCTCTCTCTCTTCTAAATCAGAGGAGCTTCAAATTCGAAGGTGATTGTTATTGCTCATCAGTTGCATTCGTTTAGTGTTGCACGTAGCGCTAAGGTCTTTTATCAATTTTTTTTTCGCTCCCATTTATTCGAATTCTCTCAATCTTCTGATTTCAATCCATCCATCGAAGAACTACGAAAACAACGACGACGACGTATTGAGTTTTGATTTTTTGAGCCAAAAAAAAAAAAAAAAAAAACAAAATCATCATCTAATGAACGAAAGAAACGTAAAAAAGAAAAATTCAAAAATCTCAAAACAAAAAAAAAATTAGATGTTGAGTTTTAATTTAACTGAAAAGAAACAAAAAAAAAAAAATTTTCTGAATCGAAGTAGAAGAGAAAAAAAAATTTCGAATGATTTTGTTTGCTTCAAAATGTACCGTAAATGATAACTCGTGGAATGAATTTAAGAAACAAAATTCAAAAGAAAATGTTTCTAGGTGATGATATTACGAGCTCTGCACTTTTTTGAATCGTTTTTTTTGTTGTGATTATTTTTCATTTCCTATCGAAATCAATCATTTTTTTCTCTGATTTTTGCCCGAATACTATTAGTAGAAAGAGAGAGAGAGAGAGAGAGAGAGAGCGAGAGCGAGAGAGAATTATATACAGATCATATATTTTATATATATCTAAGCATCAATTTTTCGTATGAAATCACTCTGATCAAAAGAATCTGAAATAGATTTGTTTGGGATTCTCTATGAGATAATCCAGACTAAAATAAAAAGTCATCGCCAAAAATTATCGTCATTATCTTCTCTTTCAGGCATCTATCGTCAATTCGCTAAGATATCGTATTGATCGTCGTCCAATGCATTCAACAAAAATGAATGAATGAAATCGATCGACTCATTATTAGCCTGAAAACAATCGGAGAAATAAATCTTATTTAAAAACTTATACCTTAAAATTGAAATCCGATAAAAAGCTCCAGATATTAAGCATTGGTGTTTATAACAAACGGAAAATAGAGATTCGAATTGAAAGAAAACACTCGCAATATCGCTCTCTTGAGAAGCTCTCCATTTAATCTTTCGTTTCGATCTGTGGCATTCCGTTCTCAGACCTTCTCTTCATCGAAACTATGATGATAGAATTCCTTTTATCACATCTACATCGTAACATCGAATGATTACTAATAATAATAATAATAAAATTGAGACAAAGTCTTCTGAGATCTTAGCAATAGAGAGGAAATCGAACCAGAAACGAATAATCTGATATAACTGGAACAAATTAAAGAATAGAGTATAGATTTATAGAATTAATTTTGATCCAGATTAATACTTTATTGCTTCAATATATTTTAGACACACTCATAGATTATATTTAATCGTCAATTTTGGACCGTTTCCGTGCAAATCTGATCGTTTAAAATTCTTATCAAATTCTGATCATCCGGATCAAATCGATTTCGTTCTCTACAAATCTCTCTTGTGAATGCTATATTTAATCAGTGTTGCCTGCGAAGATATCAATCTGATTTGATTAGACTAACAAGAAAGAAAAGTAAATCGTAGATCTGATCAGACACTTCAAAACCGAAAATCCTTATTATCAAATTGAAAATTATTGATAATAATCAAAATTCTGAATTATTTTACCCAGAAAGTTCTGGACTGAATTAGGTAAATATTTGATTTTTTTTCTCTCTCTATTGTATTTGCCAGTCTGTTTTCTATCACAACACTTTGCTCTAGTATTTCGATAGTTCTATTGAGAAAAGATCAATTTTTGGGTTCCCTATTTTTGTGTCTCCCGATTGCCTGATTGTCGTGTGTTCCATTCACAAATTTTATCACAGAAATAGGCAGAAAATAAAGACTATCTATCTATCAGATCAATGCAACTGTAGTTGTGGTTCTTATTAGCTTAACCACATATTTTTAGACAAAACAAATCGATATTGCAACACACACATAAACGTAGACGATAAATCTGGCCATTTTCTTTTCCTATTATTTCGTAATATAGCAATTCTCTTCCATTATGGTAACTCAAATCGATCGCTAACAAAAACAGCAGAGGAGGGAGGATAGGCTAGACTCTAGCTTATTCTAGAGGATTTTTTGTGATATAAAAATCCATTCGAATGATTGCTGTCACTGTTCTTAAAATTGCTAAGTTTTAAGCTCGTAAATGATAGTATCTGCTGAATAAGCCTCTGTTCGAATTGTTGTTGATGCAATCATGCACATAGAAAATGCACACACATATATTTATACTTGTGCTATGATATAGATATATCGATCATATAGCTATTAAATCGACAGAGCAGTGTGGATAACCTTTCGATGATCTAATATGTGTGTGTCTGTGTGTGTGCATCTCCCCTCTTCTACTTGCGATCAAAAATGCAACAAAGCTAGAGAGTTAGATTCATTGTGTGAGGCTCGAGAAAAAAAAACTGGATACCTTCGAAAAAAACATTTGCCGAGGAAGAAATTCGTGTGTCTCCCTCTTCACACTGTGTCCTAAAGAAAATGAGTAGGCTGAAGAAGGAGAAAAAAGAAGAGAGCGAAAGAAAAGAGCAATACAAAGGAGATTTAGGATCGATAGACATCCAAATCTGAAAGTCCTCTCGAAACTCTTAACGAATTGAAGATATTTTTTTTCTGATATCCTCGAATAATTTTGAGACATAGCTTGCGTTTGTGTTTTTCTTCGAAATTCCCAAATATTATAATTTCCCTCAGTTGCTTTGTAAAAAATTATTCTTGTTCAATTTTTCTATCGCAATAAATTCAATAACATCATTTTTCGTTAGGTTTGTCATTCCTTCCGTTTGGACAGCACAACATGAATCATATTCAATTAATGAGAGATGAAACTAAATCAATCAATTACTCAATCAAAGAGAAGGCTTAAAAGCAAATGAAGAAGAATAGCTTTTGTTATATTCAATGAAATTTACAAGCTAGACTACGTGTTCTTGTTGATTATCGTCAATTTTTCTCCTAAATTTTAATATTTTAATACTTTAGGAATGTTGTTTGAATGTTTTTTCAAAAGGAATTTTTGTCAAATTCCAAATATTCGCTTAGCTTAGTAGATCTTAGTCTCTAGAAATAAATTATATTCCAAGTCCATCCAACTCATAGAATATCGATCTGATTAGGCCTATCATATCTTCTATTAACTAAAATCGAATGAGACCTACTCTAACATCGACAATGGAATGTTTGCAATCTTTTATTTTAGAATGAAATTCTTAAACTGAATAGATTTGATCTGATTATGTTCTTTTCTGCTCCGTGTTCAATATCAGTAGGGCTAATTTTCTTCTCATTTATTCCCAAGTCTATTCAATTAGAGTATTAGGGTCTATTGAATTTTGCTCCAAATATTTATTCGATTAATTGAAGTGATTTGTTGTGATTTATCAAAATGTGAAATTGAGATGATTCTTAATTTATTTCTTTTTTTTTTTTGTTTGTGAATTTTTTTGTGTTAGTTTTTTCTCGCAGACCTACTTCCATCACATATTCTGACGACCTCTATTGGCAGCAAAATTTTGAAAATTTTCGTAAACTCTTTTGATTCATCACAGCAGCGATTGAAATTCGACCTCTCAATTCTGCAATAAGATTAAATGCATAAAACTAAGATTATTGCAAACAATCATAAGAATAATAACATAAGCTGGAAAAATAAATCAATATCAATTCTCTAAGATAAAAAAAACAGATAGTTTGAGGTGTTTTCTAGATGACTATTAATATGGATTCATTGGTTAATCCAAACAACAACGCTAGAAATTCTTGTGATTTAAATGACTATCGAACTAGAACAATGGCCGAGAAAGAAGAAGGAGAAATTTTAGAAGATGGAGAGATAGCCGATGATGATGATGATGATGAATTGCATGATGAAATTGCATACAATCAGCGCGATTGTAGGAGTGATAATCTTGCGGAGAAATCAAGATCAAATGATTCTTTCACTAACAAATCAAGTAATCAACAAGTATCAGGAGGCAAAATCGATTTTATGAGCAATCATAGATCAACAGAATTCGGTTCTCAGAATAGAAACGGTGATAATTTGAACGGATCGATGATGTCTCAATCAGGTCCTCCAATGTCTATAGCGAATAGTAAAAATTTATCATTCGGTAGTACGTTCCAATATCAGTCCCCAGTTCAAATGTCGAATAGTTATTTCCCAACAGAATTTCCAACTTCCTCAATCGATGACAGGTACGAGAAACGTTAATGAATCGAATAATCGAACCTAATCTTGATCTTTTTAAAAAAGCGATGACCAATTTTCCGCTTCGTTACAAGGATATCCATCTAATAAAGGCAAGAAAAAAATTCGATCACGAAAACGAAAACGATCGGATAGTTTAGATTCAGCATCAACACCCTCATCATCATCTAAAAAGCATTCATCAATAGTCTCTTCTTCGTCACTCAATGAAGCTAATAGCAATGATATGAATTATCATCAGCGTGATGTGATTGATATCAGTCCCCATTTAAATGATTCATCGTTTGATCAAATTGATTTATCGGATGAGAATGAATTCAACTTTAATTTGATTGAATTTGATGTCTTCATGGAAATTTTAGGGTGCGAAATCTCCGAAATTGCACTGAAAGATTGGAATCTCGCTGTAGATAAGTCAAAATTGATGGCTAGAATCGTCAAGATAATAAAATCAATTAACGGAAACGGTAATTTTGATATTGATTTAATCTGTTAAAATTTGAAAGAAATGAATGAAACATTTTTTTCTTTTCATTATCATGTTATATCTGATGACAAAATTTGATCAGACCCAGATACTGCACGTAGATTCGCGAGATTGAAACGTAGATCCCGTGAGAAACTAAATCGCAATGAATCTCAAAAGAGTGATAAAAATAGTGATATCGATAATGTCAACGTTCCTTCAGCCAAGCCTGATGCAGCATCCAATAGCAATGGTTTCAAAGCACCTTGTCGTTTTTATCTTGAGGGAAAATGCCACAAAGGGAACGATTGCACTTATTCTCACAGTGTTAATATTCCGAAGCGTAAAGAACTATGTAAATTCTATCTACAAGGTTTTTGTGGTAAGTTTAAATGATAACTGGAGTGTCTATCTCGTCATATGATCAATGTTTCTATCTCCAAAGGCAAAGGTGATGATTGTCTGTTCATGCACAGTGAATTTCCTTGCAAATTTTTTCATACAAACACCAAATGTTATGCTGGAGAGAATTGTAGGTTCAGTCATAAACCTCTTAGTGATGAAATGAGAGAAGTACTTCGGAATTATCTTGATTCTGGGACATTTCCTGATGAAGTTAAACCCTACCGTCCAATTAATCACGTCAATGAATGGAATAAGGATGATGATCCAGATTCTAATGACTATGATTTTGAAGTATTATTATCAAAACCTAGAAGAGTTCTTTTAGGATCTCCCACTGAAAAAATGAAAACCTCTCTTGAGACGTGGCAATGGCAGCAGAATTTGAAAGAAGCTGAAAAAGCTTATACAGGTTCCAAAAAAAATCTATTCACGATCGATGATGCTTGCGTGATTGCTGAAAAGCCTCCAACACCTAGAATAGAAGATGATGAAGATGAAATTGAAGCTCATATTCGAAATTATTATAATGATATTCTTGATACTGATGATTTTGATGAAATGCTTCATGTCAAAGAATTTGAAGAACTTGAACAAAAATTGAAACACGAAATGCAATTGCCTAAAGCCATTGAATCTTCTAGCATTATGAACATTAATGAACCAATGAGCGAAGAAGAGAAAAGGCTAATTGAAGCTTCAGCTTTAGATGAAGATTTGAGAATCTTACCGCAAGCTTTTACTTTACCACCAGCTTTTCAAAACGTATCGCCTCCATCACAATCCTCGGCATCATCAAACTCACAAATAGCGAGTCTGAAATTCGATGATTTCAATGCGAATAATTCCGCAACTGATGCCAAGAACTTTGTACCAAATTATCCGACTGCAATATCTGGGCAGACCTCTTCAGTGATAGACATTTCCGATTCTTGTTCGACGCTTAATCAATCAACCCAACAGTCTTCGACAGCTGTAGCATCAGTTCGAGATCCTAGAATAAGAGATCCTAGACTTAATAACTCTAATCGGATACCATTTTCAGGGAATAATATGAATAATATGACAGCATCCCAAAATATTCTAGGTAATGAAGTCACACAACTCAACCCACCACTTAAATCAGAGATAAAGATCATTAAATCTAATCCGAATCTAGTCATTGAATACAAATTGTTTGTGGTCACAGTAGATCCAATCAATTACTCAGATTATCTAGATCTCTTTGAATCGGATAGTTCAGTCAAACATGATCCTAGATTGCAAAAATTTTTCACACCAGATAAAAATGAAACTGATAACAGTGGTGAAGATATGAAACATGATGAATTTCAGATGTCTAAAAATATTAATTCAGGTCTTTCAAGAGCAATGTCTACAAAATCATCATATTCACTTGATACATTGATTCATTCATCATCATCAATAAAATCTTCATTGAATTCAAGTAGTGATCAAAGAACAGCTAATAATCAGACATTCAATAATCGGAGATTGAATAATCTAGAATCGAATCCCACAGAAACCCTAAATACTAAATCAGATAGATTTGATCCTCTTAGTATTTCCGATACTCACATCTCATCAAACAATAGTGATCTGAATCCTCTCAATAAGCCAGTTACTTCTAACAAAAAAGCCATACCGTCTTACGCTTTGCCCTTGTTAGAATCTACAACCTTTTCTACGATGCCTACTTATTCTTCATCTCAAACCTCATCAAGCGATCAAGTTTTTGAAGGTGGTAGACAAATTTATGATGATATCATCAAAGGAAATATCGATGAAGGTGGATCGAAAATCATCAATTTTGATCAAGATTCTCGAATTCAAAATTTCAATCAACTATCCGATAATGATACCAAGCCATCAATTTTATCAACTTCCATTTTTCCAACTTCCAAAATTTTGTAAATTTTTACCATCACAAAGGTATAGCAGTCTCTTTCAGTTTGTCTTAAAGAGGACCGCTTTCTCATCAAATGATCGGAGCAATAAGACTAAGGAAAAAAAATGATTTCTGAACCTAGAAAAAAATCTCAAAGCTGAAGCCAAAGAGTTTAGTAATTTATTTCTTGAAGATTAATTCTCTTCTCTATCTTCTTTTTCTTCTAATCGGCATAAAAGAGTTGTTAATGGAAAATTTTTAACGATGTATTTTTTATTCAATTGCTTTTTTTTTGTATACAATATTTCTCCAACAATTATTCTTACAAAATTTTGGAACAAATTTTTTTTGAAACATTTATTCAGAAGTTCTTGAAAATTCACTTCCTTTTTTCTCTCGATTTGATTTTTCAACCGATTCGTTTCATTAGCGTTGGCGTAGATGGAAAGAGTCCTGCAAACTCAAATGAACATGTTATTATTTCTGTTTAAATTCGTTCGAAATAATAATTTGGTGGTAATGTAGGTTTTGAGGATATTTTCAAAAAAAAGGCGCACAATTCAAATTATTTGACGACTAAGTTTAACTATAAATTGAATTTATTAAAGAATAAAGAAAGATAAAATAAAGAAAAGTTGATATTGTAGAATAATAATGAAACAAAGTAAAAATAAGGCGCGTAGATAATTGTTGCAGTTATGTCGATACTAAAAAGATACAATTTGATGTCAACCAATGGATCGATGGCAGCTTTTTGATACTCCAAAATGGATTTTCAAACTAGAAGATGACAACTTGACGAGCAAAGGTATCGTCTTAAACTACCATGTTGTTTGTTAAATTTTCTGGCCCTTATATACAAGTTTTTGGGCCTTGGCTAGAATCCTTAATTGCGATTGGTCATAAAAGTTTGTGAATAAAAAAATGTGTTTTATGATTATGAAAAAGCTGAACCGACGATAAATGAATTTCATGTGTCCTTTGTAGTATCGCCGGTGTCCAGGTGTCCTATGTTTTATGATTCTTAAAATATAAAAAAAAAGAGTTAAGAATTGTCTTTACGCTAATTAAGGATTCGCGATTCCTGGATTGGTTGGCATTTGCTTAATGAATTTTTGATGACTTTTCTGGAAATGTTTTGCACGTGTCATCTCCAGGACATAACGCATTGTCGGCATTCGATTGAAATTTTAAAATAAACGTCCTTGGAATTCTGTAATAAAATTTTATGAAATATTGTCCTTGGACTTAAATGGATAAATAATAAAAAATATCGATGCCATCAGAAAGTAATTAGACATCAAAGAAATTTAAACCGGCCCGTCGGGGGAACTTTATTGCAGGCAATAACAAACATAATCTGGGAACCTCTTCATTAATTGAAACAAGAAACGGAAGATGTTATTTATTATTTGTCTTTATTCTTTGTAAAAAAAGCAACACTATTGAGCAATAAAATTTTTCCCTCTTAAATAGAGTTATGTGATTTATATCTTTCGGTCTGGAATAGATAAAAAAAGGACAAGATAATTAGATTATCAAAACATTTCTGATTTAATCCATTTGAGAATTTCCGGAGTGAAATAGGTAATAATAATGCTAGCTCCAGCTCGTTTGAAGCTAGCTAATGTTTCGAAGACAATTTTTTGCAACGGAAAAATACCATTTTCACTGGCAATCTTGATCATTGAATATTCACCGGAAACTTGATAGACAGCAATCGGAATGTTTGGATGGTTGTTGGAGATCGATTGAACGATATCGAGATAGGCCATCGCTGGTTTAACCATAACCATATCGGCACCTTGACGAATATCACGTTCGGCACCTCTCAACGCCATACCTTTCGATCCCATAGGTAATTGATATTGTTTTCGATCACCGAATTTTGGCCAAGAATTGGCAGCGTTTCGAAACGGCCCATAGAAACAAGATTCAAATTTAGCAGCGTAACTTAAAATGGCTACGTTCTCGAATCCATTAAGATTCAATTGTTTACGAATGTGAAACACTCTTGAATCCATCATATCACTAGGTGCAATGATATCCGCTCCACATCGAGCATATTGAACAGCTAATCTAGATAGAATTTCGACAGATTTTTCATTATCTATCTGTCCGTTTGTTTCACGAAACACACAACAATGTCCTTGAAAAAAAAAATTATAAAAAAGTTAAACTTTTAGATTCGAAATCAATTCAATTCGATTAAGAAAAAACAGACCATGTTCGGTGAAAGTGCAAAGACAAACATCCACAATGATTAATAATTGTGGAAATTTTTTCTTAATCAAATCGATTCCTTTGATCAAAGGATTTTGTTCCACATCGAATGCATCATCGATTTTTTTCACCGATGTATTTTTTAGACAAGGAAACAATAAAATCGATTGAAGAGAAAATTCCGAGATTAATGGCGATAGAAAATCAATAAGAGTTTTCGAACCCATTCGTTTGATATTGGGAAAATTCTCGATCGATTCATTTGCGGATTCATCCATCATCAAGAAGATTGGTAAAACGAAATCTTTCGGTGAGAAAGTGATCGTAGATTTTTGCTGCCAATATCTAGTGATTGGATGCGATTGTGATGAATGAAGATCATCGCAAAAATAGCTATCAAAATGATCTCCGTTTGGGAGCGAATTTTGTTCTTTCGATAATGCCATTTTTTTTTCGATTCTTTCCGTTTCCCTTCTGTGTGTCTACTTTTTCTAGTAAAAGAAAGTAAAGTTCTCCTTTCATTATTAGTAGATGGGAACAAAATTAAAAATATCCGAAAAACTCAAATTCAATTTCGATTCATTGAGACCAAATCAATTGATTTCGAAAGCGAAAAAAAAATCAATACTTTTTTAATCAAAAGTGTTCAATTATTGTCTTGAAAAGAAAATTTCCTTCACTTTATTCGACTTCCTTTTTCTTGTAGCATTTTTTGTTAGCAGCCATTTTCTTAGCTTTCTATCTAAAAGTAAATCTTTATCTTAATGAATCAATCCTATTAATAATTCATCATTTGAATCCAGTGAATCTCTTTTTTTTCCCTTATTCTTTTATTTCATTTCTTTCGAAATAAGTTTCGTTTTGATCGATCTACTAGACCTTCGTTTTTGATGGCAATGGTGCTGGTGATGGCAGAGAGTTGATGATATTCTCATTCTGGAAATGAATGATTGTTTTTTCCATCAATAGCTTTCTAGGTCAGCGTGTTCGAGAGACACGAATCGTCCGAGAGAAGAAAAAATCCAAGAGTTTTGGATCGTTCTGTAGCCCTTTACATTTCATCGCAGTAATTTGATAATTGCTGTGTGGACCACACAGCTCTATCAAATGGGTTACACTCTATCTTTTTGATGTTGGAAGCGATCACAATTCTCTCTGACAAAACGGAACTGTGTGTTCCGAAAGGACAGGAAAGGAAAATCACCGAAGTCCTTATGGAAAATTTTATCAAATACAAAAAAAAAAAAAAATAAAAGCTTAAGATAAATGACTAGAAGGAGAGAGAGAGAGAGAGCGAAGAGTTATAACTATAACGAAAAGAATTTTGGTCAAGTTCGTTTCCAAAATCAATTGTTTTTAATGGTCTAGTTTTCATCCATCTATTCTCTTTGTCTCTTTCTCTTTCTCACTCTCTCGGTCTCTTTTCATTTATCTTAACCAGAAACATTGAAACATGTTCGGTAGTGAAATACAAACACGATCCACAATAGGCGCATGCTAGTCGTTCTGGGATTTTAGAACAAAATTCTATCTTTCTTCTTTTTTTTTTTTTTCCTTTCGATTTGGCTCTCCATTATTATGAAATATGGCTGAAATTTTAACTAGGACGCAAAGAATCTTGAATTTTTAATAGACTACGAATCTCTTGTGATCATCTTTCGCATTCGCTCTAGACAAAGAGAGCGAACATATCAATGCAATCATAAAGATTGAAATGGATTACGATGGAATTTCGCAAAATCTTCGTTTTGGTTTCTTATTCGATCGCAAGAATAGTCTCTTAAGTAGAGCATTAGCATAGAACAGTGATTAAGATTTTAAATATTCTATAGAATGTTCAATGGCGTATTTCTGATGATTTCAGCCACATTATGTTGCGGTAATTTTGTCCGATCTTAATGATGACAATTCAAATTCATCCAAAGAATCAATTCTTGGAGAGAGAAGATCCGAATCTGTTGCCGAAAGCAGATCCAGACCAATCGTCATCATCGAATACGATTGTGACCATCGCCAACCATCAAGACGATTATTCTCGAGAGAAAATTGATAGATCTCAGCCTATAAAATGGAAACATCCTACACCAACAGTGAATGAAGACTGTAACGAGAGTGAATTTGTCAGAGAGAACGGTTGGAATAGACCGTTTCATAATTTTCAAATAGTCGGTTGGACGATTTATTTGGTGTTTGGTTTGATCAATTTCATTCTGCTAATACCAAACACTTCGTCAATCGATTATGCGATGCCATTGATGATGTTCAATCTTGTGATCTATTTTCTTCACTTCGTCAGTCATATTGTTGCCTCGACAATCAATCCGATCGATGATCGTGTTCTGGAGAGAAACCGAAACATTTCACATCGGCCTAAAAAATTTGATCGTAGCAAACATCAACATGTTATCGAGAATCAATTCTGTTACATTTGTGAATCGATGGTTGGAGCTAAATCGAAACATTGCAGTCTTTGTAACAAATGTGTTTCAAATTTCGATCATCATTGTAAATGGCTGAATAATTGCGTTGGCGATAAAAACTATAGGTAAATTCTATAGGCAATCTGTGAGAGCGAAACTAATCTAAAACAATCAAATTTTTGGCGTTTTTTTTTTCACTTGATTTTTCTTTTGGCACAAATCGAAGATGGTTTTTGATGGCAATGCTTACAGCATTGTTACAGGCCTTAACGATTTTGATTACGACAATCTTCCAGATTATTTACATTCATGTTCCAGAATATTCCAAAAGTATAACATTTGTAATTTCTAAATGCTTTTGTTAATAATTAACGATTCTATTCATCTTCTCTTCTCTTTGCATTCTTCAAAGATTCTTCAGCATTAATTATTGTCCATTTAGAAATCAAAAATGAAGGAACGATCAAATTTGTTTGGTCGATCATTATCTATATAATTATGATAATTTCCAGTATTTCATTCTTACTATTGCTTCATCTGTGTATTTTCCATATTTTTTTAGGTAAATTAATTCTATGTAGAGATTTCACCTCTAATCCTATCGTATTTATTAATAGCTTTCGTGAATCAATCTACCTATGAGTTTGTGATGCGCCAAAGAACATTGATGAAACAAGCAAGAAAGCAAACATCATCGGACAAACCTCGAGAACAAAATACTCAAGAGAAGAAAAAAAATTTCTTCACATTGATTGCTGAACAAACAGCTTTTTTAGCTAAATGTTGTCAAGAAATTTCGAAGAAAAAAAACAACAAAATTCAATCAACATCAAACGTTTTGGGTCGACCAATTTCAACATCGATTTTGAATGGACAAAAATCTCTGGACTCGAATCCGAAACACTCAAGCATCGAAGATCAAAATCATTGTGATAATTCCAACTTTGAAACGATTCGCATTGAAAACTATGAAAACTATGTCAATTCTCTCGATGAGAATAGTAATAGAGATATGTTTAAAGTATGAAAAAGAATTTCGAACATAAAACAAAATTCAGAGACAAATAATGAAAATATTGTTAATGAAAGTTTAGAGATCGATTGAAATTATCCAAATTTTAATTGTTAATTTAAATGACAACAAATATTAAGATTATTTTAATCATTTATTACATTCAGAATGTTAAAATGTAATCAAATCTATTGTGAAGAAGGAAAATTTTAAATATTAAATGATCTATTTTGGCATGAAAAAATCAGAGAAAACAGGAGCAAAAAAAAACAAGGAAAATTAGTGAGTGAATGAAAAATTTGTTACATGAATCGTTACACGGCATCATTACATGATAGTCGAGAAAGAACATGATCCAATTGGACAGAGAATTCAGGAACGATAAACGTAAAGAATAATTTTGTCTAAGTAAATACAATTGAGTCAATACAAACCTTGAAAAATTTTTTTGTGTTTGATATCGCTCTTTGCTTCAAATATGGTTAAAATTTAACTGATTTTGTGGTGAAAATTTTTGACAAATCGATCCGATCCAAAATATTTGAATTGAGACCTTTGATCTGAATGAAAAATTGGGACTTTTAGGTTGAATTGAAAATAAAACAAACTTTCGAATCGAAAGAGAAATAAAAAAAGAAAAAATTTGATTTCTAAATAGACACAATAAGCTTCTGTTTTGTTTCGATCATCGGAAAAAGGGGATCCGAAACAAAATCTCTTCAAATTTCACTCTCGACAATAACAAAAAATAGTGGGAAAAAAAATTCTAGTCTGTCTTTCCGAGAATAATTCGAATCCTCACTCACCAGCCCTTACTGACCCCAGTTTCCTTTCTCATTCGATCGCTGTGGTTTTTTTTTTAATCCATATCGAATGCAGACAGATCAAGACTTCACTCACTGTCGCACATAGAACACTGTTCGGCAATGATATTTCTCTTTCTCGTTCTCCTCTTTCATTCTCATGGTGTTGTTTTTATTGTTGTTGATGTTGTTGTTGTTGATGGTGGTGGTGGTGGTAGTGAAGACTATCGAATGAAAAAAAAAACTATCATAAAATTATGATTTTTTTTTCAATGAATTAGAATGATTAGAATTGTGATGAATTGATAATGATGATCGAGATGATAAAGTTGTTTTTCTGAATGAAACAATTTCATTAAACAGTTTATGTTTCGTTTTCCGCTCTCAAGCATTTATCATCTGATCTGATTCGATCATATGGAAAGATGATATTTTTTTTTTCTCGCCGGATTAGTGAATGAACCTATTTTATGATGATTTTTGAAAGCAAATGATCTACTCAAAATCACAATAATCAGCTTGAAAATTTATCTATATTAGTCTGGAGGTTCTTCGGTATTAGATATTTAAAAGAATTTTTTTCATCGAGTTCCAACTCGTTGATGGCGATCGAGGTCAATCAAAATCGACCATGTCGACCATCATATTCGATCGGATGATGAATCGTGAAGATCGAGACGATTTCTGCGAAAATGAGGAAGAAATTGATGAGGAAAATTATAGTCTGAGCAATTGCGATGTTCGATCCAAATCTTATCTGGTCAATCTATACAGGGTACAATTGATCGGGTGTCATTCTCATAAATATCTAATAACTTTGTTTTTGAAAACAAAAACACTTTCTAGGATCTGAAGAATTGCAATTATTTTCTAAATAGTTTGATTAAAAATGAACAACTAGATTACATTGTGATTTCACTGTTCAAAAATCATCATTACAGGTAGAGAGAAATTCGATTTTTGGTGAAAACTTAATAATCCAATATTTTCTAAAACATTTAGTGTTGGGATTAAAATTTTCGATTCGGAATTCGTTTCTACAGATACAACTTTTACTTGTGATGATAATGAAATTATAAATTATATCGATAATGAAGAACTTCCACCAAGATTGATCAATATGATTGATATTGTTGGTTTCAAAAATATCTATTATAATGGATGTATTGTTTCGGAGATTCGTGATTATCGACAATCCTCAACAGAATACTATAATTCTTCGTTCATATTGCTAAAGCCGACATCGTTGAGCTTATTCAATGATCTTGAAAAATTGATTGCATTCTCTCCACCGAATTTCGTTTGGACTAATAAAGCTAGATTGAAATTGGAATCGAAACTTATCTATCTGACATCACCAAAATTGTGTCTAGATCCATATCCATGTATCGGAATCTTATCGAAAAAGCTTTCGAGAAAAAAACTAATCTTTAGCAATAAGCTCTTTTTGAAGCTACCGAGAAAGCGATTAAAAAATATGTTCGCCGATAAAAAGCTAAACAATTTTCCTCTTTTAAAATTTTTGGATTCGAGAAAAATTTCCATTGCTTCTGATGTTCTGAAACATCAAATAAATGTGAAAAATTCTACTAATTCTTTCTCAGAGACGATTTCTGAGAGTAGTGACCATAATTTGATCGATTCCTCACACTACGAATATCAAGATGTTAGTCAATTGGCTGAAAAAGTTTTGAGAAATCATCTTGACAAGCTAAGTTCTGAGGATAATCCCTCGAATGAAGACTCATTGATCAAAACAGAAGAATATCTTCTTGAATTTCTAGAGACGCCAGCAACCTTCACAAAATTGATCATATTCAAACGAAAATTCGATGATTGCTATTTTGGTAATATCTCGCATAGCCGAAATGGCGAATTAAAAGGACCACCAAAGTGAGCGCTCAAATTTTAGTCCTAATCATTTCAAGTTTTTTTTTATTGATCCGTTTTTCTTTTTTAAAAATAAGCTTTCATCTTGGTGCAAATGAAATGAAATGTCGATATGTTGATCAATTTTTAGAAACTTTCTCCGAAAACGGTCGAAAATTGATTCGAATAACACATAAAGTTGGAAACGAAGAACCAAAATATCGTCTGACTCAAGCTGTTGAATATTACTTTATGAGAAAACAGAATTCCATTCCATTGAATAAGACAACAGTATTAGAAAGAGAAGAAAAATCTCAGAAATCTGAAATCGAATCAAAGACTGAGCATAAAAGTCCTATTAATAAGAAAAAATCTGCAAAAAAAATAAAAAATCTCAACAATCAATCAGTTCTCAATACGGCTTCAACCAATCATCAATTTTCATCGCCAACAATAACCAGATCGATTTCGAATTCTAAACTAAACTCTGAGATTATCCTTCTAAATACAGGTCAGTTTCAAATTTCCAATAGTCTCAGGTCTTATCTTTTCACAAATCTAGTCAATAACAATCAACAAGTAAATAATAAGGAAGCGAAAAATTCGGAAGGCCAAATTTCTAACTCCATTAAAACAACGGCAACAATAACTGCTTCGAAAACGATTCCAGCAACCTCTAGCAATACTTCGGGATGTCAATTGATAAATTTGATCGCTAATAATCCTCAAAATGGAACACAACAGATTCCGATCCAAATACCGATATCGTTATCATTACAGCAACTCAAATCTGGACAATTCACTTTGATATCAGATCAGGCTAATCTTAAAAACCATATCTCCAGCACTAACGAACTGCAGAATTCGGGCCTCCATTTCAACAATCGTAATCTTCTCATCTCTTTGAATCCGATTCTCAACAATGATAGCAGCAATAAGATACTTAAGCAACAAGAAAAAGATCAAAAACCATCCGTGATAAGAATCGATCCGAATTTGATACTTTCAGAGAATAAGCAATCATTTTCCGATCACATCACTAATAATCATCACAATCATGTCACAAAAAATTTGAACCAAAATAGTTCCGGTTCTACTCTTGTCGATAAAAAGATGAACACAGGTTGATCTCATTTCGTGTAATATCAAATCGTTTTGGTTTCTATTCTCCATCTCTTTAATTGTTATCCGTTTAGCTCAATCGACCCACAAGCAATTTCTTGATCCTCTCTCTCTCTCTCTCTCTCTCTCTTTGACCAGTATTCAAAGGCATCTTTGAAAAAAAGTGAACCATCGAATCAGAACTCTTTACACTTGTTTTTATATCCTTCATATTTTCCTTGCATTTGAAATTGTGTAAATCTCGAACAAAAAAGCATGTAAAAAAAAGAAGAATGTGATCTATTTATGTAATTTATTGTAAAATTATTTGTATACCTACCAATGCATGAACTTTTTTTTTGATTGAATTATTTGATGGACAAAAATTTTATTACTAATTAGAAATTATAAAATTTCCGATCGAATTCATGTTTCTTATCCCAAGAGGTTTCGAAGGCATCGAATACCTATTCCGATCTATAATGAAATATTTTGTTTCAATAGTTCCAGCATATATCTTTTTCATATGACATATGGCATCCAAAAGATTCGAAATTCTCCGCAATGAATTTACTCAATCGGAAACACTTCCGTTTAGATTGGATTGCTTTGATTCTGAAAAATTCAAATCGAGCCACCTCATTTCCTTTCTCATCTCCTGTATCGAATGCCAGAAGCATCAATAATGATGTCTCGATTTTGATCATCGGAAATGGTTCCGAAGGTAATCCAAATTCGGCATTTCTCAATTACTACGATCACATCATTATGTTCAATTGTCATGAGGGTCTTCAAAGATTGTGCTACGATTTTGGGTAAATTTGAAGCCTTTTTTAGTGCAAAACGCTTTGAAATTTTCCCCTCGTAGAATCAAATCGACTAAAATCAAAACATTTTTCACCACTTCAAATCATTGGGATAATTGTAGCGGATTATCATCACTTTTATTAGCTCGTTACGATGCAAATGTCAAAGACTTTAATTATAGCAATGAATTCAACCATAAATTGATTGAACAGTGTACAGTTTTTGATTCTAAATTGAAGAGAATCCGATTCAATTGCTTGGATTCTAATCCTTGGAACTATGAAGATCTTTCAATTGAAGCGATTCCGATAGATTTCGATTCAATGAAAACTGTCGTCTATCTGGGCACTTTATCGCCGAAAAAAGGTGAAGTCAGTCTGAAGAAATGTTTTGATCTTAAAGTTCCGAGAGAATCTGTCTCGAAACTTGGACAAAATCAAAGTGTTTTGAATATTGAAGGTAAACTTATTCATCCGGAAGACGTCAAGAACTTTGATAATCCACAACAAAATTTCATGATCTTTCAATGTTTTGAGCCAAACATTTACTTAAAACAGATTCTTAATAATTCTTTAATTAATCGATTCTTGAAAAAGTAAGTCTATCAAATGAGCACTCGAATCTTAGATTGATGATCATTTTTGAAGATGTGAAGTAATCGTCCATTTCACAAAAAGTCGATATCTAAAGGATCCGCTATATCAAGATTTTCTTGCACAAACTCCATCAGCTAAACATCTATTGATTAAAGAGACGAATCCATCATTGAGTAATCGTTCTAGTTGCCGATTCCAATTTCAATTAAATCATTTAGATTCCAAGTTGTTTCCTTTGCTACAACAAAGATCTTTAAATGGCAATCAAACCGAAATCAATCCGAATCAACCAATTATTGAATGTGCTACAGGTACCAAATATATTTTCCGGTCGAATCCTGCCGCTTTTGATTCATCTGATTCATCGCATGGATTGTCGCTCGAAAGAGTTCCTAAACAGCTTACACTCAATGACGCTCTTCGCTACAACGACGGTAGCGAGAGAGATGGTCTAGAGGAATCTGTTAAAAATTTAAGAGCTAAACAATCATCGTTGCCCGCAAACGTAGGACCAAAATTCCCAGAATTCGTTTTTTTAGGAACTGCATCATCAATTTCTCTACCCATTCGTAATGTTCCTGTGATCCTATCAAATCTCGATGTTAAAACATCAATTTTATTAGATTGCGGTGAGAATGCTTATCATCAACTATTGAATTTTTACGGCCATGAAAAAGTCGACAAAGTCCTCGCCAAAATAAAGATGATATTTATATCTCATCATCACTCAGATCATCATATGGGCATCATTAAATTACTCAATAAGCAAAGTCAGATTCGAAAAAAACTTTGCCAAAACGTTTGGATTATTCTTCCGTATGTTGTTTATAGCTTTCTGAGTAAATCCAAATTCTTGAATACCGATAGACTACGATTCGTCTTCAATAATCGTTTCGAGCAATACAAATCGGCAATCATCAAAGATTTAAGAGTGAAAAAAATAGATCTCATCCCAGTCAAGCATTGTGCATTTGCTTACGGTTTGGCAATTACCTCAAACAACAATTTCAGGTTATTTGCTATTCGCATTAATAAAATTAAAATTTTTGCTAAAAATTTCACTTCAACAGGTACGTTTACTCAGGAGATACTGAACCCTGCGATTCGTTAGTGGAAATCGGAAAAAATTGTGATCTTCTTATTCATGAAGCAACGGTCGAGGATAGTCTGTTGAAATTCGCTCGAACAAACTTTCATTCGACACAATCGGAAGCGATTGAAGTTAGTCGTTTGATGCGAGCAAAATTCACAATCTTAACACATTTCAGTCAACGTTACGGCAAACTGCCATACATACCGGAAATGAATCGATCCAACATTGGAATCGCCTTTGACAATATGCGTTTAGATCCGACTGATCTTCCAAGGATACCATTGCTAAACGAACCATTAAAAGTGATGTATGCGAAGCATTTGGAACGGATTCGATTACGAGCGGAAACATATCAAAGAAAATATTCTCATGAAAATTGATTTCAAACTCGATTTCAAATTCAATGAAGTTATTTTTTATTAATGGTTTGATAAAGTTTCTCTTTTTGTTATTACAAAATAAATGAAAATTAGAATGAAAGAAATCGAAAAAAAAGAAGTGAATGAATTTTCGCTCTCCGAATTCTTAGCAATTAATTTCAAACAGTCCAACAAAGAATAAAATAAACGTTTGCTTCTCTATCTCTTTAAATTGCTTACAATTCAAATTCTTTCTCAGTTTTCTTTCAGTTCTCATTCGATGCAGATTGAAGGATTTGAAGAATATATAAAAATATCTGAATGATATCTAGATAGAGAGTTAGCGAAGCGAAAACATAATCCTCTGCGGTAAATTGTAGCTTATGTGATCCACCAACAATCATCTGGGTATCAATCAATAGAAACTTAAGTTTTGTTCGAGTGCGAACCATTGATCGATCAGTTTGAAGCGAAGAGATTAGAATAGAAAGAAATAGGATTCGAAGATAATCAAAAAAAAAAAAAAAGAATAATTGTTTTATTAACAAAGATTGTGACTTCAAACATTTTCAAATATCTTTTTTTCTGCTTATTCAATCGCAATCAAAGATATCAAACAATTGGATAACAAAATGAGACGAAAGGAGATTAGAAAGATGGGAAAAAATGAAACGAATCTAACACATTCACAGCATTCCGCGCATTCAATTATGGATTCTTGGACAAGAGAATAATGATAATAATAATAATAATTAATTATAATCGATTGTCTTGGTGCAAAGCTATTGAATCGGTGTGTGAACAAATGGTTCTGATTTTTATGTTGCTTTTAAACTCAAATTATCAATATTATTATTAGATCCAATATTTTATTTGCTAGAAATAAAGTTATAGCTTCGTTTTCTTTTTGATCAATTTTAGATAAGGCGAATCAGATCTTGTGGTCTGATTTGATGGCAAAGGTCTAATTACGATCACTGGAACCAAGTATGCTTAAAATATAGAGAAAGATTTGAATTATATCTAGATAAAGTGTCAATGCAGCAAAAACGTAATCTTCGGTTGACATTTGCAATTTATGGGTTCCACCGGTTATCATTTGAGTATCGATCAATAAGAACTGTATGTTTAAGAATGAGGAGAAAAAATTCAATTAACAATCAAAAATCAAACAGGCACCATTCAAAGCAGGAAAAAAATTCATTCGTATTAGATTATGACTATCAGCCCAATAATTAACGAAGAGTACAAATGAATGAAAATGAGACTTACAGCCGAGAAAAGAAATGCTCCGATGCAAGCGTACACTAGATGCATAGTGTTGTTCCGAGGGAAAAACATCATAATCAATCCGAACAATGCGAATACCATGAAAACGACGAACAACATTCCATTGTAGACGGTGAAATCGATCTTAGTTTGCATGGCAAACAATGTTAATCCGACACAAATTACAGCCGTTATCATGACCGCATATAAAACTATCTGAAATTGATAAAGTGATGCAGTGACACCGACAAGAAACGATTCAGCCAATGTGAACAAAAATAAACAGATGTAATTGTGTGGAGTTTTTCTAGCAACATCTCCACAACATGATAAAACAATCATGGTGACCAAAACTACACCCCTGAAAATTAGTTCGAAAAATTGATTTTTGTTAATTTTTGAACAATCAGGAAAAACTTACAAAGCAACAAATAGAAGCCAACTGTTTTGCCTGGTCCAATTACGTGCAGTGTCGCTGAAATAAGAATAAAATAATTTTCGTATTCTGAATCATTGAAAGAGATTTCAATTTACCTGCCAGATAGAGCAAAAACGAATCCAAATGTGATAGCTAGCTGAATTGATAAAATTCCATATACCTTCCGGATGAATCCTGGAAAAGCAAATTGTAATTAGCTAAAAAGTTTAGAAATCGCATTGAAATAAATTACCGAGTCTGATTGCTTTATTACTGAAGCCTTCGAACCCATCATAACCGGCTTCTGGATTATAATTGGAATAACCACCGCCTGCATTATAATCATTCGTAGGTGGATATCCAGGATAGCCTTGCTGAGGAGGAGGTTGCTGTGGTGGATAGCCACCATAACCTTGGTTAGGCGGATAACCAGGATAATTTGGATTCGGTGGATATCCAGGGTTAGGATTATACATTTTCACAGACTGTAAATTAGAAATCAGAATCGTAAGAATCTTTAGCAGAAGGTAGAACGAACTAGGAAAGTAAAGAAAATTTATTTTGTGAGAAAATTTTAATTGAAACTTGAAAAATACAAGACTGACCCGAGAAACTATTCCTTGTCAAAAATCAAAATTAATTCAACGTCAAATATGCAACGTAATAAATATGAAACTAATTGTATTCGATCGATTAAAGAATGTGAAACCAGAAAAGAGAGAGAGAGAGAGAGAGAGAGAGAGAACCAATCAATCGAGACCAAAACTGAGCGATAAATTTTTTTTTTCAAATTTTAATTTCTTTGTTTTGAAAGTAACTAAAATGATTGTTTTCTAGCAATCTAGTAACCGTTTTTTTTGGTTGATGTAGATGAAGAAGAAAACGATGATGATGAAAGAATTGCACAAATTTGGAAACTAATAGTAAAAAAAAAAATTTAATATTTGTCTTTGCAAAACGATGAGAGATGGGATGAAGACACACAAAAACAGCTGAAATACGTCGAATCGCTCATTCGCTCCTCATTCTCTCTCTCTCTCTCTGTGCTATGTTAATCTAGAGAAATCGAGAATTACGGCGTAAATGTGGAACGCTCTTCGATGAGGAGACCGATTATGCGAGATTGTGGTAGCAGTCGGAAAGCTAAGTTTATCATAAAGCTATTCGCTATAGAAAATTTACGTAGATTCAATACCTAATCTTACAATCTAATTATTAAACTTAAAAAATTAGTTAGATTAGAATTAAAAAATAATTCTGTTGGCAATGCAATTTTTGTCTTCACTAATTAGCTATGTGGGAGAGTATTATTCTAGTAACATTCTAAGATAAGCTAAGTAAGATTTTTTTTCTGTATAGATTATCAGCGTTTTAAGAGGAAAATTTTGGACAAAAAACTTCAAATTTCATTGATTCATTTCCACTGTAGATTTTAATTAGCTATATTATAGATTAATGAGAAGCAAATCTGAGATCTAAGGCTAAAAACAATGAAATAATTCTCTAGATTTAATAATGGGACGAATGATGAATAGATAAAAATGAGTTTATCAGTTGGATACCTGTGAATTTTGCAATTAGCCGAATGTTTTCTTTATAGAATAGCTTCGAATGAATCTGTTGAAGGATTCGCTTTGATTTTGATTAGTTTGTAGAGAATTTTTGAAAATTTCACAATTCTATGCCAAAAATGTGGTCCGTTTAGCAAACAATCAACAAAACGAACTTCCACAAAAGATAGTACGTTTTTCGATAGAATCCAAGGCAATCTGAATCGGAGAAACAATTTATTGTGATTTAAATTTCCTCATTTTTCAATCTGGACCAGTGGAACAACCATGGAAATAGATCAAAACCAAGGAAGTAAAACATTGAATCAATTCATTAATTTATTGAAATATAAGTAAGCGTTTGAATCGATAGGACTTATATTTACTTCCTTTGTTTTTTTTTCCATCAAGACCAATGAGTTCCTATGAGTTGGCGAAAAAAACTGTGCTATTCTTGCAAGATTTCCTCATAAGCAATGAATGGAAAACGCCAAAGTAAATCGATAGATTTTGACCTTTTTTACATACTGAAACCTTTTCTCATTTTCATAGGGAAATCATTGAGAAGATACAATCATTAGGAAAAACTTTGATCAAAATTCAACCAACAGAATCAGTTATAGATAATATGACTAGAAGAATATTGAAAATTATTCGAGATGACATCAATCATTGTCTTGGAATTCAAGATTCTGATGGTTTTGAATCTATACTCAATATGCCATCGCCGGTTGAGACCATCGATGCATCCAACAAAATCGATATGGATGAATTAAAAGATGCAATTGGAATCTCTTTGGTTGAATTACTCAGTGAATTAGATACAAGCAATGGTAACATCACAGCTCAATCTCTCGAACATATCTATTGGGACGAGGTGATTATGACAATTGGTCGATCGAAAACAGTTGAAGCGTTTCTTAAATCTGCTGCAAAAAAGAAAAGAAAATTTCAAGTGATCATCGCAGAATGTTCTCCACAAAATAATGGTCATGAATTAGCTACAAGTCTAGACAAAGAGAATATCAAAACAGTTTTGATACACGATTCTGCGATATTCGCTGTGATGTCTCGGGTCAATAAAGTTATCATTGGTACTCATACGATTATGGCAAACGGTGGAATTAAAGCTGTCTCTGGTGCCTACACTCTAGCATTGGCTGCCAAACATTACTCTGTTCCGGTAATTATTTTAATACTATTCAGCACCTAATCTCATTGTCTAATTTCGTTTGGTCCAACTTCACAGTTTATTGTATGCACCGGATTGTTTAAATTAGCTCCTCATCATCTTATAAGCTATGATCAACTAGCTTTCAACAAGTTTGCATCGCCAGATGAAATTCTGAACTACGAAAATAGTTTCTCTACCGAAATTCAAATTATAAATCCGATTTTTGATTATGTTCCACCAGAATTGATAACAATTTTCGTTTCAAATATGTAAGCAATGTTTCTTAAATATTGTTTGATAGCTCAACTATTTTTTGATCTCTTCCGTAGCGGTGCAACAACACCATCCGATGTCTATCGATTGCTAAGCGAATTCTACCATCCATATGATGAGCTTTGAAACAACGATGATGTTTCATAAATTTTCATCTGTAATCTAATCTTTATTATCATCATTTAGTTTGATTTTTTTTTCTATTTTTAAAAATCCTAAAATTTAATAAATTAAAAAATCTTTTTAGACAAGTAGAGTGATTGTATCGATCTCTATGAATAAGATATTGATTGCTTCAGTCTAGGAGCGTTCACCAGTGATTCATTCTCTCTTTCTCTGATTGAAACATAATCCCTTCAAGTCAATTCATCAAGCAGATTTTTTCTTAATTTTAAAATTTAAATTTTTCCAAAAGAAACTCATTCTTTTCAAACAAGAGCATTTTGACAGATTGTCATTTATTGTTTCTTGATTTTTCCTTCGATTTCTATCAACAATGTCGAATCAATCTGATACGAAACGCCGTTTAGTGGCTTCCTTTATGAAATTTCTATCTGAAGAGATGAAAGGAGATGAGCTTAGCTCAGAAGCTAAAGATAGCATTGAAGGTTTGATTGAATGCTATAGAATAAGATCGAATAATATTGAACAATTATTTCAAAACTAAAAAAGTTACCCTACAGTGTTTGGAAGAAGCGTATAAGATCAATCCGGTCGATGGTACTCTACCATCATCTGTGCCACTTTTGGAAATTTTTGCAGCAAATTGCAATCAACCATCAAAGGTAGAATTTGTTCGATTCGATTCTAAAAAAAAGTAATAAAAATTTGTTAATCTATCTGCTAGATTGTAAAGAAAGAGATATCAGCTGAAGAGAAAATCAAAGCCAATGAATTGAAAAATCAAGGCAACGAATTCATGGAAAGTGGACAATTCGCGAACGCAGTAGATGCCTATACCAAAGCGATTGAAATCGATAAAACTAATCCAATTTATTACTGCAACCGGTTAGTGTTCTAGATTTTAGTTCTAAAGACCATAATGACCATAATGATTTCAAATCTAGAGCTGCTGCCCACAATAAATTGAATAATTATCAAGCGTCATTGAACGATAGTGAGTTGGCCATTCAAATTGATCCAACTTATAGCAAAGCTTACTGTCGTATGGGTCTGGCATATATCAATCTAAATGATCCATTACGAGCTCGTGATGCTTATAAAAAAGCCTACGAATTGAATCCGAGCGATAATAACAAAAGTAATTTAGAATTAGCTGAGGAGAAACTTCTTGAAACCACCAACGCTTCTAGTGCCGGTGGATTCGGTGGTCTAGAGAATTTTCTAAAAAATCCTCAAATCATGAACATGGCCAGTAAGATTATGACAGATCCAAATATGCAAAATATGTAAGTGCAATTTATTTCTATTACAACGTTGATGATTGTTTTTTTTTGTTTAAAATCTCTCTTAGATTCTCTCAAATTATGACCTCAGCGATGGAAGGAAAAAAACCTGAAGATGAAGCTCAATCGGGTAGTGAAGAAACAAATCAATCGGGCCCTAATCAATCTCAGCCTTTCGGTGGATTCGATTTCAACACCATACTGCAAGTGTAGGTATCAATATTAATCAAATGGGTGATCGTTAATATTTCGCATTCAATTTTTTTGGATAATTTAACAAGGGGGCAGCAATTCGCTCAGCAAGTTAAAGATCAAAATCCAGAATTGATTGAAAAATTGAAAAAATTCACAGATCCAAATGATAAAAATCCTCCTCCACCACCTCCAGCCTCATCATAGACCAAATGTGGATATAATTTTATTTTCGATTTGAGTTTGATTTTATTCGAATTTATTGATATTTTCATTAAAAAAAAAATCTTGTTCCAACAATAATATTTGATATTAGAAATTACGATTAAAACTCGTTTTAAATCACATTTATTGAAGCTAATTCTCTGAATTCAAAACATTCGTTTGTTAATTGATCGAGAATTTTGATTGATGGAATACTATGAAGACCAAGTTTTATTGGATATAAATTCAATAGCAATTCAAGACTTTGAAATTGTTTCATTTCGCCTAGATTTCGATCACATTGTCCGAGCCAAAATATTTTCTGTTTTTCATCATTGATGAATGAGATCAACGGCTCGATTGTTTTCAAGCTAGAAATCGAAATAATTAGAATCGAAACGAATCGATCAGAATCTTTTTGAATACCTATAATTGACAATGCGGAGTTTGATTTTAAAAATATTTTTCGTTTGAGTCTCGGTAGGTATCTCATCGATATAGATCTTCAGATTATCCGATGATATCTAATTCAGAAGAATTTTATTGAATTTATTAGTTTTAAGATGAATTGAAATCGAAAAAAGGCAGAAAAAATTTACCGATTTTTCCAGCTGTGATGTTTGTATGTGGCCTTTTTCACCGATCCCAGAATACCAGATTATATCCAACTTACCAATGACATTGATTGATTTCAATAGAGAAGCATTCGAACGGATTTCCTTCTTCGGTGTCAACACAAAGAGATACTGTCGAGATTCGTTCGGATTCAATCGATTCGTAGCACCAAAAATCCATTGGTCTTTCACATCGAGATTAAAATTCAATGATGCCACATCGAAATTGGCACTATCGAACACAATCGTTCTCAATTGGATCGGCAATAAGGTTAGATTTTGAAACATCGCCTCCAGATAGATCTCATCACATTCGGTGTAGTAGAATTTCGATTTCACATCGATTGGTTTCGAAATTTGATATGGAAAATATTTTCGACAGGTGTGTCGTTCTTCATCACTACCCAAGTTAAAGCTTAGTGTACAAATCAAACTGAAATGGACCGAGAGATAACAAAAAAGATTAGAGTCGATCGAATAGAACACGATCATCGAGTAGAATCAATTACGTATGACAATGAACTTCTTTGATCTCATAGCTAATGATATTGTCCACGATTGTTTTAGCATCCAGCCGATCGAAATTCAATTCTTTCAAAAAGATCGCTCTGTTGTTGATTTGCATATCAATACGAACATGGACATTTAGCATTGGCTCCAGAACCGAATCATTGGTCAGATTGATCACGAATGAAAACATTTCGCCAAGATAAACTTTACTATAGGTATTCGGTACAATTATCCATTCTTGTTGATATTGGTCCGATAGATGTAATAGATCGATTGTTGTTGAGGAAAAAAATTGATCGAATTCTTCTTGAGAGATGAAACTTAGTACATCGGTTCTCTTCGGAACGACTCGACCGACTAATTTCAAAACGAAACCATTACGTTAATGGAATAGATTCGATTCAGAAATCATAGCTAGCTTTTACCTCGTACAGAGAGAAGATTTTCCGGTTTGATCTCCATCGAAGATCTATTTGATCAATGATGATGATGATCATCAATGATGATTACTTTCATCATCATCATCATTAGCATCATTCTCGAGATATTTCGAAGGTGAAATAATAATAGTCGGATAGATGGCGATATAATTACCGAAAAAAAAGAATCCAATCGCGATCCAATTTTGTCTTGAGAAAATCTTATTTTGTCTAGCATCGTTATTGTTATACCGATTCTTTTCCAAAAATTTTTCAAATCAAACGGCTTAGTCGCTAACAAAGAGTATTTTTATCACTATAAAAGTCATTATTAATTCTCGATCAAAACTAGGACGCTGATCTAATCGAATTGAATGATTAGTGAAACGGAAAAGCGATCGAAATACAGCCGGAAATCTAGTTCGAAATTCAATTTCGATTAGATTGAAGATTGATGATTTAAAATTGAGAAGAAAAGAAAATGAAACGATCCGAACTAGTCTTGAATCATAAATTGTCCGTCTCTTCGATTGTAAATTCGATTCTTTGATTTGAAATTTTATTTCATTTTTGGATTCCATCTCTTCAATCTTGATCGATCATCATCATCTTGATTTTTGATTCGACATTCTTTATAAAATCGATAGTCAGAAAAGCTCGATAGAATTGATCCAAATTTCCCTACCCTTTCGCCACCTAATAAAATTCCAAAATGAATTTTGATTCTAATTAAACTAATGGAAATCGAAATTAAATGAGCTCTATCAGTCAATACCTAATCAAGACTAGAATATTTGGACAGTTTCGATGATACATTTGATGTTTTGCTAGTTTTCAACTGATCCAAATATTTCGAATCAAATCGAATATTATCTAAGCTCGATTCATAGCACATTAGACTTCCAACATAGCATAGCATTCCAACTTCTTCAATCTGCTGAGAATTCTCTCCTCGGTTAGATTTTGAGATGTTCGATTCGATGACTCCGTTTTAATTGATCCCATTCGGTGGTTACCAATTATGTGGCAGGCTTGAGAATAGCAACAGCAAGAATTTTTGTTGAAAGTTCGTTTATTCAGATTGTCCAAATTTAATCGTCAATATCTTTATTGAGTTTTTTGGATTTTATATCATAGATTTTATAAATTTTATAAATTACTTTTCAATGACTAATTTTAGACTTAATCATACTAATCGATCCATATTGACGAGTTTCCTCATCATTCGAAACTAAATCTTCAGAATAAGAATTCTGATGCGATCGATTCTGATTTTGAGTCATTCTCGCTACACTTCGAATACTCTCTCTATGCTTAAGCTCCGAAGTTTTCCTATCCAGAGAACCTTTATTCCGAAATTGATACGAATCTTTTTTTTTTTTTTTTTTTTTTTGCAATAAATTCCTTTCGAAGCGAACAATGATCGATTTGGTGATTGAAGTGGAAAAAATTTGCCCCTCAATGTTTGATGAAAATTTTAGTTTTGGAATTTTTATCTTCGATGAATTAGCTCTATTCGAACGAGATCACTGAGAGAAGCGGTTCACAATACGAACGAGATATTTCCCTAAGCTGCAATTCAACTTCGGATCACTAGGCTCTAGTGACTAGTGAAAGCGATCCACATTCAATAGTGATCTTTTAATAATTTGAATTATTTTTTTTACATTGCAACCCTCTACTTCCTCTCTCTCTCTCTCTCTCTCTACGTGATAGAGATTCGCTCCAATTCTTTCGATCTAGTTTTGTTTAATCGTTTTATTTTCGTGTCAGCTTTATTTCGCTTATCGATGAGAGAATCGGATATTAGACCGATCCGGAAACTAGAATTCGTACCACTCATTCGAATAGAGGATTATCTCTTCTAGCTTTCTATTCTTTAAAATTTCTTTGAATTCATTTTTTTCCATTTTTTGATCTGACCCTTTATATCTCCATTATTTTCATTGCTTTTGTTGAAGAACTTTGAGAGAGAATTAATTCAATAATTAATTCATCAAATATGATTTTTCTAGCAATCGAACATCGAACACGAAAAAAACTGATCCAAGTAATCTTAGTTGATCTGAATGAAGACAATCTCAATTCTATGACCTAGATATCGAAACAAATAAGCAAGATCGTAGTCACAACCCTACTATAAGCCTTGAGACTAGCCAAACAAACCAAAAGCCTAGGCCTTAATGACAACAACATAGTGTTAGTTTTAAATGCTTCTATTTCTGATGGAAATTTGTTGGAATAGTAATTAGAGAAAAAAAATCATTCACTCTCTACAAACTACTTCGAAATCTCAATCGAACATACATCAATCTGAATAATGTACAAGCATAATAATCTGTTCGTTGCGAGAAAAAAAACAAGAATAATAATGAAACTGAAAGGCTATGGGTATTTCATTCGCTATTGGGTTCGAATAATTTTGATCAGCTATCAGATGACCAAAATTTCTATGACAGTTTCTATGACGATTATCTTGTGATGATGATGATGGTCGAGAGTAATGAGCAAGAATAGAAAATTTCATTTCCAGATTGACCGCAGAAATATTTCCCAACCAGTATCCGTTTAGAAAGGTGTGATCGAAATCCGCTTTAAATTTTCTATTTCTCTTTCTTTTTCAAAGATGTTTGCGATAATGAAATTAGAATCGCGGTTGATCTCGGACTTTTTCATTGATTAATTTTTGGGAGAAAAAAAAACTATGCAATTTTCTATCAGTGAATCGTTTCATAGTTTCACAGCATCATCATTAACGTTGGTGATAGTCTCGATTTTAGTGACCGAGTCCGATTGTGATGGATTTCAGAGATGGAAACGTCAAGAAGAGGAAATTGTTATCGAAGAAGACGTTATCGGGCAGATTTGTGATTTTGGAACGGCAACATTGATCAATTCGTGTTCGTGGACTGTTCCGAACAATAGCCATCCGACTGTACGATGGCGTGTCGCGCAAGGCTCGCAAGAATTTTGGCTTGGCGGTCCCGGTCGAGATCATACACTTTTGGACACAAGTGGTGGCTACGCTTATTTCGAAACTTCATATCAGCAACCACAACAATCTCCGTTTTCATCTGGACGATGGTCGCAAGATAATGGCAATCTCAAGCAATCAAATGGATCCGGTGTTTATTCATCTGGTCATGGCATAAAAAATAATCGCCATCCTTCACCTTCATATTCTTCATCTTCATCATCATCATCAAAATCTGACGAAATCATCAGACCATTGATTACAAATTTTCCATTATTCCAAATTGATAAAGAATTTTCTCGCAACAAGATACCAGTGCCAGATTTTAGTCTATTCCAAAGTGTTAACATTAGCGATACTGGACCACAAGGATTGTGTATGAGTTTTTTCTACATTATCGATGGTCTTAGTACTGATAGTCTTCAAGTATTGTTGATGGATATGAAAAGTAACTATAATCGTACATTGATTGAATTCAACGATATCACCGATGAACAATGGAAGAAATCCGAAATTCTCTATACCTATGCTGATGTACACAAGGTGAGAGATTTTATTAGAGATTAAATTATTTCTACGAGTAAGTTTTCTCAATTTATCACGCCTAGATTGCCTTCAAAGCGAATGCTAAGAAACTATCCGATCCAGAACGATCGTTTCGGGGATATATCGCGATCGATGACATCGAATTCAAACAAATCGAACCGAAAATTCTCAACAAAGAAGTTGAATCCTGTAAAGGTCATTGCACATTTGAGGCTGGTCTTTGTGCTTGGAGCAATCAAGATGACGATGATGATTTCGATTGGAAAGTTGGCCGTGGATCACAAAATCTTTTCACCGGTCCCACAAGAGATTTCTCTAGCTTTGGCAACAACGAAATTTCAGGTGGCTACGTTTACATCGATTCAGCCTATCCGAGGCGTCCTGGTGATCGAGCTCAACTACTCAGTCCCATCATGAATCCTACCAGTAATTATTGCATACTGAATTGAGTGATTTTCGAAGAGAATTTTAAATGTGTGTTTTTCGATTATTGTTCATCTCGGAAAGGTGACAACATGCCATTGTGCTTAAAATTCGCCGTTCATATGTATGGAAACGGTGTTGGAAGTCTTCGAGTTTTGATTCGATACGCAAGTGGCGATGAAACGATTCCAGATCAATTGCTTTGGGAGATGAGTGGTGAATCCGGAAATAGCTGGCATGTTGCACAGGTACCAATATCATCACCAGTTCTTTCCTATCAGGTATTCAAATTGTCGAATTACCCTCGAACATCAATCATATCTGTGATGATTTTCAGATTGTCTTTGAAGGTGAAATCGGATCAAATAGTCTAGGAGTGATCGCATTAGATAACATTGCTTTCAACGAGGATGAATGCCCTGGTAATTGAATTCTTTGTCCAAATTTTCTGCAAATGGGAAATTTAATAAATATTTCAATGCAGTTCTCCCTCAGACCGCATCCAAAGGAAATGGAGATTGTACGTTCGATGAGAATATGTGCTTTTGGACTAATCCTGGACCATTTCACCGTTTGGATGATTTTGATTGGTTGCGACAGTTTAGCCTTGGAACAATTGAACCACGTTATGATCACACCAAACGCTCTACCGAAGGATATTTCATTAATCTCAGTGGAGATCAACCGCATCGAGGTGGCACAAGAGCATGGCTTCTTAGTCCCGAATTCGTTCCACAATCAACCGTTCCGAAATGCATGACTTTTCAATACTATATGTTCGAAAGAACAATTGATTCAGCTGGACCAAGTCTTGGATCGTTACGGATTTACGTGAAGACAATCACAGACAATGGTGATGAAGTCTCTTTGATATGGCGACTTAACAATCATCAAGGACAAGTCAGTCAATTTTCCATGCGAAGCAAATCAGTTTCTTTAATTATCGAAAATTCTCAATAATTCCAATAGAGATGGAGGAAAGCTAAAATACCGATTCTGATTGGACAAGATCTGCAGCCACCGTTACAGAACTATCAGATTATCATTGAAGGGATCTGGGGTGATGGACGCGTCGGAACGATTGCTTTGGATGATATAAGTTTCTATAATGGCAACTGTACAAGTAATTATTTTTTTTCTGCGAAGATGGATTCACTAGAGATGGACTATGATGATAATCTTTTCGATTACGTCTCGTCTTTTTTTTATTTTATCAATCCAAGCATATCCACCGAAAGCTATGGCTGTGTTCGGAGAGTGTGCATTCGATCGTGATCTATGCGGATATCGAAATCAATCTGGTAAAGCGCAATCCGCTAACAATCTTCCATCGAAAGCGACACATTTGGAGCGAAACAAGAATCCGAATAGAATCTCTATCTCGAAAGATTCGATCACTTGGAAGCTAGCGACCGCAACCAATCGTCCGGCCAATCTCCAAGACCATACGTTCCGAGCGCCAAGTAAGATTTTTTCAAACATTCAAATCGATCTAAAGATTCTAATCGAAAATTTATTTTTCTGTTATGATTGTGTTCTGTTACGATCTAAAGTCGGCTATGTTTATTTCGATGTTTTCAATCAAAATCAAATACAATATCCAATTCTACGTTCACCAGAATTTCAACCGAAAGAAGATATTGGCCGATGTGTTTCATTTTGGTTCACACCATTCGGAAGGTTTGATATTATACGTTTGAGCTCGAATTCGATTGAAATATCGCGCATTTATTTTTGAAACAGAGGCGATTCGACCGTTTTGAGCGTTTATGTGATCACTTCCGATTCAAAAGATGGATCAAATCAATTGAGTGAAGATGGCGGAGAAGATGGAGCACAGAACAATGGCAATCCAAAGGCATCGAAAGGACAAAGTAATGGAAGCCAAGGTCTCGAAACCAAAACATTGGTATGGCGTATCACTACGAGAAAATTGGAATCAATTAAACCCGAATGGATCTACGCACAAGTATCGGTAGCAATGGAGACACCATATCGGATTCAATTCGAAGGTGAAGCAATGGACGGTGGTTTTGCTCTGGACGATATAACCTACTATGAAGGATCTTGTAGAAGTAAGCTGGTCAATAATTTAGTTCATAATAGAACGAGAGACAGACAGAGATGTTCGGCGTACGAAAAGTCGAAATCAAACAGAATAAACAATCCAAATCCAATAATCTCTTGTTTAGAAACTTAGTTTTTGTCTCAATGTTGTTTTCGAAAGCTTTTTCTTGTTTTTATTTACAAGGCCCAATAGTTACAATCCTTCTCTCTCTCTCTCTCTCTCTTCCTGTTTACTTTCAAAATCAATTCTTTACTTAATCCTTTTCGTAATCTCTTTTTTCTAGCTCGTCCGATTGAAGCGGCGGTAGCGGTGCCGATCGAACCGGCTGAAACAGAACTTCGAGAATGAACGAATTAAATTACAGAGAAAAAAAAATAACTCGAAAGAAGAAGGCAACAAGCAGTAGCAGAAAAAAAACTAATTTTTTCACGAAACTAAAAAAAAAAATAAAAAAGTCGAAATCTCTCTTGGCTTGTGTGAAGTTAATCATAATTCTCTAGTCCATCAACTAGCTTCCGATGAGAGATAATTAGAATTTTGAAATCTAATTTCCATCTAAATAGTAGGATAGAATCTCCAAGGAGAAGTTTTATTTATTGTACCAATCTCGTTCGTTCCTTGTTCCGTTGAATCTTTCATACGAATTTTTTTTTTTTTTATTTATTTCGATTTCTGCATCCTCCATTCTCTCTTCATTTCGAATGTAATGTAATACAATGCAATACATCAAGAAAATTCTCATTCTCTCTCTCTCTCTATCTCTCTTTTTTTGTTTTTTATTTGTCTATTTCAAACCATTTTTATGATGGAGAATATGTCGTAATGTCGAAATACGTTTGACATAAAAGAATAAAGACACAAAGATATTATGCAATTCTAGCGTAGTTTCTTTTCGCAATTCTCTCGAATCTCGTTATTGATGAGATTGTTTTCGCAATGAATTCCCTTCCACTCTCTCTCTCTCTCTCTCTCTCTCTCTCTCTCTCTCTCTGTCTTGTTGCTACAATGTTTGGTTGTCATCGATCGTTGAGATCGTTTGTTTCCGATCGAGATTGTTTCGAAACGAAGCGAAAAAAAAAAAATCTGAACGTTTGATTTTGAATCTCGAGGCCATATGATTCTAGGCTAACTAGAAAAAATAACTCTCTCTTCTTTGTTGAACTTCTCTAAAGTTTTATCCAATAGAAAGGATTAGAAAAGAGAGAGAGAGAGAGAGAGAGAGAGAGAGAGAGAGGGGGATCGTTCTAGATTCTAAAACATCCATCCGGAATGGAATTACAACCTCGCAAGGGAAAAAGAAAGAATCTTTCTCGAAGATCTGAATTTTTAGCGATTAGATTTCGAAAAGAGAGAGAGAGAGAGAGAGAGAGACATTGAATTTTGCTTTGGAATTTTTTCGGTTACAAAAGAGTTTGCGATTAGATTTTTTTTTTGCTGGAAAAAAAAAGACAATTCTCTTAGAGCTCTGTGAATGAAAGCTTAATGTGAAGAGAAAAGAATTTTCAATCAAAAAAAAAAATTTTAAAATTGAGTTCAACATCACAGTGTTAGAGAGAGAGAGAGAGAGAGAGAGAGAGAGAGAGATCGAAAAGGGCGGAAATAGAATCAAAACTTTCAGAAATCCAAACGAAAAGATTAGAGGAATTTGTCCCCATTCTCTAGAACTGAAAGATTCATTGAAAAGATTCTAATTCATCTACGCTATCTTTTCATTCAAATTTTTAAAAATCGCTTCTTCTTTTTTTTTTTGTCTCTCAAAAATAGATAAAGTAGACAAGAAAAAAAAAGTAGATTAATCAATAGTTTGGAAGCAGACATACGAAAATATAATTCGAAAATTTTTGATTGATACAAATTATAATTTCTTTCTTGTGATCAATCTTGTCTCTATAGCTCTTCTCTCTGGAACTTTTTTGATCCAAAAAAAAAATTCGCTTGTCTATTTCCAGATCGATTTAAAAATGTCTTAATTCTTAATTTAGAGTTCGATGCATTCAATCCGGTCCTAAGGGAAGACGGTAGGAAACAAAAATTGAAATTGCTTCGATCTATTGAAAATTAACTTCACAGCCTATGTAGTCTTTTGTGCGGAAAATTTTTAAATTCAGTTGAGAAAAAAAGAAAAATCTTCAAAAAAAACCTAGATTTTTGATCATTTTTTCTTTTTTTTTTTTTTTGGATTTCCGATTCCACAACCGGAAGAATCCAGACCTAATTATGAATGTTTTTTTTATGCGAACGGGTTTATGCTGTAAAGTTGAATTAGATAAAACTAAATTTTTTGACATTGCCCTCTATCGTCTTTCTTAACAGCTTTTTGGATCAAAGAACCTCGAAGCAAAGAGAATGTTAATGCATTCCATCATTTCATTGATAGCCTTAGTTGGCGCTTACAGGCGCCACTAATTATAGCGAATTGAAAGTTTGAAATGATTCACAAACACCAGGATGTGTTCTGCAATTTCTTCAACTCTCTCTCTCTCTCCCTCTCTCTTTCGGTACATCGATCTTTGAATCAGGAGATTTTCAAATCAAACAACATCGTGGTGATTTTTACATTTTCAAATTGAGTAATCATTTTCATTCTATTAGAAATTTTTCATTCAAACGCTTTTGTTTTTGTTGTTGTTTTTGGTTGTCAATATTAATTATCAAAAAGAATTCCATTCAAAGCAACATTGGAGGATCGAAAAATCTCAAAAAATCCCAAAAAAAAGTGTTTCAATATCGAAAAAAGAAAATAGATAGCTAAAGATATTTATTACAAACAAGTAAAAACAGAGAGAGAAGAAAAAAAATATTTCAAAATTTAGCCGAACAATCAATCAATTTGGTTCCAATATTTTTCTCTCTTTCTTACACCATTGTTTCCGTTTGTTTGTTTTTCAAACATAAAAATTCAATCCGAATTATGGCCAATGTCTGTTACTGTCATCATTCACATCGATAACACAAACGAAGCAGAAACTATCCGATTTATTTTTTCCTCGAACACAAAAATTAAGCAAATAAGTTTGGTTTAGAAGAAAATTTGTCCTCTGCTAGTTTTATCTCTTCTCTTCTCTTCACCAAACACTTCATCATAAATTCTATATAGCTTCGAGAAAGAAAGAGAGAGAGAGAGAGAAAAAAAGAAGAAATTTGCCTCATCCAATTCTTATCATCTTCAGTATTGTCGTCGTGTTCTTCTTGTTTATTTTGTGCGCCGAGAGATACTGAAGAAAATACAGCTGATTTCGAATTCCAACGAAAAATATCATAAACATCAATTATTTCTCTCCTTTCTATCGCTCTTTTTTTTCCGATCGAAATATAATAGTCAGAATACGAAAAGAAGAATAAGATGGTGAAATTATTCAATAGGTAATTTGTGATAGATATTGTTACTTCAAATTGATTCTGAATCCAATTGACCTAATTGTTTCTTTTCTAATCTTTCGTACAGAAATCTATTTGCACAAATCTTTAGGTATTCCAACACTCATCTTGGTCATCATCAAATTCGGACAATGTCCGTTTCATCCGATGAGGTTCTGTTCGAGGTGAAAGATTCAAAAGGATTGATCAAATTAAATCGACCAAAAGTTTTGAATTCATTAAATTTAAATATGATCCGTTTGATCTATTCGAAATTATGCCAATGGGATTCGGATCCCAATATCAAAATGATGATCATTCGGAGTACATCCGAAAAAGCGTTTTGTGCCGGAGGTGATGTTAGAGGTCAGTTTTTTTGTTTTCTCGTCCTCCTCCTCCTCGTTTGTGTATAATTTATCTCTTTGTCTCATTGACTGTTTCGATTTAAATTCTTTTTAAAAAAAACAGAGGCTTAAAAATCAAATAGAATAGAAAAACTTCATTATTGCTAACTATTTGAATTCTTTCAATTTCAATATTTCTTATGAAAATTTTTTATTCATTGAGATTTTTCTTCCATCGTTAAGCTATTGCTGAGAGCGGTCCTAACTCAAAATTAGGGCAAGATTTTTTCCGCGAAGAATATACTCTTGATCATAAGATCAGTATTCTAGGAGTGCCTTATATCTCTCTAATCAATGGAGTCTGTATGGGAGGGGTGGGTTGAAGAATATAGAAAAAAAATATAGAAAAAATGGCCAAACAATTCATTGCTTTTTTCATTGAATGAACTTTTTTTTCAGGGGGTCGGTATCTCGGTACATGGACCATTCCGAGTTATTACAGAGAAAACAATGTTCGCTATGCCCGAAACTCAGATCGGTTTCTTCTGTGATGTTGGAGGCTCACATTTTCTTCCAAAATTGCCAGGCAAAATTGGAATGTATCTTGGTCTAACTGGACACCGTTTGAAGGGGCTCGATATAATTAGAGCCGGTATTGGGACACATTTCGTTCCAAGTTCACAACTCGATGCATTGGAGAATGATTTGATTCGTATCGAGAATCCGAACGCTGCCAAAATAAGCCATCTGCTTTCTAAATATCAAGTAAATATTTCTCTCTCTCTCTCTCTCTCTCTCTCTCTCTCTCTCTCTCTCTCTCTCTCTCTCAATAAATCAATCAATTCATCTATCTGCTCTATTGTTATCATTTTCATTATTGTCCTCTGATTCTTGTGTTTTTTTCTTCTTCTTCCGTCGGTAATTTTTTTGCTCTTCTCTTTGTTTCGTTTTATCTTTTTATTCTATAGGAGCAATGGGAATCCGAATTCAAACAAGAATTCTCATTGAAACCTTATTTAGGCCGTATCAATTCAGTGTTTGGTTCCAATTCTGTTGAGGAAATATTCGAGAAACTTTCTTCTGATAGCTCATCATGGGCCAAAGAGATTCTTGAAGATCTAAAAAAAATGTCACCGATGAGTCTCAAGTTAACATTCGAACTGTTAAAACGAGGCCAAGGAAAAAGTTTGCCAGATTGTCTTTCGATGGAATATCGTTTAGCACAAAATATTCTCCAAATGAAAGATTTCTACAGCGGTGTCGGTGCAAGTATGTTACAAAGATCTCGATTATATTCATTTTGGAAATAATTAGATTTTGAGAGAGAAGACAAAATAAATTATCATTGGAATTGATTTCAGTACTAAATTTCGTCTCAATTTTTCTTTTTATGAACCATTTCGATAGGATTGATTACCAAAACGAACGATCCTAAATGGGAACCGGAAACAATACAAGAGATAACGGATGAGCAAGTTCAATCAATGTTCAACACAATGATACCGAAAGGTGTTCGAGAATTGGAATTTTGAATTTATTTATTTATTTTTTTTTCTTCATTCAATGAATCCTAGTGATATGTGTCAAACAAAAAGAGAATTTTATTATTTTCATAATTATTATTCTTATTAAATTAGTTAATTTTCTACTGATCAATGGCCACATATCACCTTGAAACATAATTCTCATCGCATCGATTTTTGGGTTTTTTTTTCTAAAAAACCAGAATCGATTCTATTCCCTAAAAAAGCGAGCCCTACGGTCCTAATAGGTTGTGTTGTTAATCCGAAAGCATTACAATGATTGAATGATTGAATGGGATCTAATAATTAATTGTCAATTCAATTATTGATTTGCATAATTGAATTTTTTTTCCTCTCTTCTTCCGCTTTCATCCATTTTGATTGGATGGAATGATCGATAATTGAGAACGGAGAAGAAATATTCGATTATCAAAAATTGATGTTTTTTGGGGTTCCGAAGAAGTAAAGAGAACAATATTGGAACAATATGAAATAGAAATTCATAGCTAACATTTGTGTCGATCTAATCATTGAATGAATTAACTTTGATCTTTATTGCTGTCGTTTTCGTTCATTCTAAACTATTCGATCTGAAACTATGGAGAATTCTTTTTGATTTGTTTGCTCTTGTCTTCGTTGATCTTTTCTTTTCTTTTTTTTCTCTCTCTCTCTCTCTTGTTGTTTTGTTTTGTTTAGTTTTTTTTTCTTCTCTGTTTGCATACTAACCTCGAAATAATCAATCGATTCTTTGGCACATCTCTCTGTCCATATTTGATCTTTCTCATCGAGGACAGTTAGTCAGTCAGTCAGTTAGTCAGTCAGTCAATGAGAATTGGATTCTACGGATTGGAACAATTTCTCTCCGCTCTCTTCTCTCCGAACAGAGAACGAACGAATGAACCAGAGTGAGAAGATGGAAACTAGATCAAAGAGAGAGAGAGAGAGAGAGAGAGAGAGAGAGAGAATAAAATAGATGCAATGAGAAAGATAATGTGATGCATCTAATATTGATGGATTTCTATTCGATATAATTTTCTTCTATCTATTGATCTCCAATCTCTTTGGCTCCAAGATTGTAAAGATTCCGATGAGATCGTTTCTTCTCTCTCTCTCTCTCCCTCTCTCTCTCTGGCTTTTTCTTTTGACCGGATGCTATTGTTTCTAAGCTTTCTCTCTCTCTCTCTCTATCTCTCTTTCTCTTTGATGCTACTCTAAGATCGAATTGAATGAAACTTTGATTCTCTGGTCGATGGCTCTTTTTTTTCTTCCTCTTCGTTTGCTTGGTGTTTATTGCGTCTTCAGAATGATTGCTTCTTTCACTGTTTGAGTGTGTGTGTATGTTTGTGTATCTATTCGGAAACCTCTTTTAATACCAACCATCAAGTTCTATGTTCTAAGATTGTTTTTTTTTCTTTCCTAAGAGTTTGTGAATCATACGTTCTCGATTCGGATCGATTCGGAAATCGATTTGAAAACTTTCCCAAACTAAGCACATCACAACAATGATGGATCACTTTTTAGCAATTCAGCCTATTATTTTTTTTTTTTTTTGATTTCGATTCTTAGAATATTACTTTGCTCTCTTTGTGAATCCTAGCTTTCGCTTCAATCGTGACCACTTTTTAATCGTTTCTTAGTATTTTTATTCGGTCACTTTGAATTCATTCATTCAATATTCATTCGAAGACTTGATTTCTTTTCCCCTATTCACTGAAATCAAATCACAGATCTATCGTTTGGTGAAAGATGGAAATTTTTTCTCTGATCTTGGCGAAAAAAGAAGTGATGAACAAAACAAAAAAATGCAAACCAATCAAATTGTTTCGCAAACGAAATCAAACCAAAAACCAAAGCAATAACCGGAAGACTTTGATTGAAACAAAAAACAGTGCAAGCAATCAATGTGAATGAAATTTGGCTCTCGGGTCCGTCCGGATTGAAAATCGTAAACGCTTTACGAATCGGTGCCACTTCAACCGGATGTTTGACAATTTTTTTTTGTTTCTCATTTGAAACCGAAAATCGATTTCGATCATCGATCGAATCAGAGCGAAAGAAGAAGAAAAAGAAGATCAAACATCTCAGAAAGTTGTGGCGAAGACCGAGGATTTTTTTTTTTGACCGACAAAGTTTAGTTTCTTTTTTTTCCTCACTATCAAACCAGTCAATAAGATCGACGATGAACGGAGTGGGAAAATTGAAAATCCAAATCGAAGCAAACGAAAAAGTATCCAAAGCGAAATCACTTGAGCTCATCTAAAACAAAAAAAAAAAAAAAAGAAAGGGTTGACCTCATCGAATCGATCAAGGTCGGAAAAAAGGAAATCGCAAACCTTTTTTTTTTTGTTGCTTTCTCAGAAAAAAAACTCTAAAACTTTTTTTTTCAAACCTTTTCGCCATAGTTCACTGCGGATTATTGATCAAATTTCTTGGCTGTTTCGCTTCCTCTCTACGTCGAATTAAAATCCTAAGATTTTGAACGGGATCCTTATTGCTGAAAAAAATTGAGATCCAAAATTTTTTTCTCTCTTTCTTTATTTATTTATTTATTTATTTGTTTCGAAAACAATAAAATTTTCCAATAAAATCAAATAGTTCAAAAGGAGATAGTCTCGGACTTCTAGAAAAAAAAATTTTCTCTGTCTTTCTCGTTCGTTTCTCGTTTGGTTTTTTTTTTTAATTATTGTACAAACAAAATATTACAAAATCATTTAATGTCTCCTAGAAGTGTATTATATATTATTATATAATAACAGACTGTAATATCGACAACAGCAGTAATAATAATAATAATAGTAATAATTAATTATAATTGTAATCAATAGGTAATAATTTAATGAAAAAAAATCTTGGAATTTTCTTTCCCTTTTTATATTTCATCAATCAAAGTTATTAGATTTTTTTTAATTTGAATCTCTCGCTTTCTATCTTTTTCATTAAGAAAAGAATCGAAAGAATTGAAAGAATTCGAAGACAAAATGATTTGGTGTGATTGTGATCATTTTGTTTCTTTTCCCGATCGTTTAAGGTGTTTTTGTAGATGGGTGTGTCTGTTTGTTTATAATTTCTCTTATTATTCATTTCATATCAACAAGAATGAAATTATCACTATTATTAAGCGGTGTGGCAATGTGGACAATAATATTATTGAAAAAAAATTATGTTGAAATTCAACAATTATGTATTTATTTTGAAAAATTTTAGGGACAAGAGAATGAAAATTATTCAATTTTGTTTCTTATCTCAAAGCAATCAATTGAGATATATGGAAGCTTGAATCATCTTCAAATTGTTTGAAATCAAAATTTGTTCCCAGCATCACTAATTGTTTAAAGATTGTAGAAAAAAAAATTTCGCTTACGCGAAAGTTTGTCATCGAAGGCTTTCGAATTGAATCTGAATCGAAAGGTTTAAGGTTCGAGAATGTTGGATCGATCGATAACTATCTTTCTCTCTCTCTCTCTCTCTCTCTATCGCTAGTCGTCGATAGTCGACAATGATGAAAATCTGTATTGGCAGTTTTTGCATAGCATCAAATTAATTCTTTTTTCGTTAATTTTTCCTAAGCCCATTATGATGTTCCGATTGCTTGTTTTATTAGAATTGAAAATAAAATTTTCTAGACAATCAAAATTGATTTTTTTAACACCGAGCACAATCTTTTTTCTTTGGACAATCGATCACAAAAAGAAATAAATTTTTTGTTCATTCCAAAGGAATAAAGTCTTGTTCGCTATTGTCGTTGTTGCTATTATCACATCTTAAACAACAAAACGTTTGCTTGCATTGCATTGTTCCAACGATTGATTGATTGATTCAGTTCATTCGATGTTTAGATTGTTTGATTAGGAAATAATTTTTCCATAGTTACAACCGGGAACCGGACAAGGGTTTGCGCTTGGATTGTTCACATTTGTCGAACCGGCACTTCCTTCACCACCACCACCACCACTACCGCTGCTGCCATCACCACCAGTTGTTGTCGTTGTGTTTCCGGCAGTACCGGAACCATAACCAACCGTATGATGCGGATGATGTCTACGATTATCAACACAATTATTGATTGCTGTTGTTGTTGGTGGTGTTGCTGAGGTCGTCGATGATGGATTTCTTCTAACAGTAGATCTTTGCGAAGATTGTTGTTGATGGTGGGATTGTGATTGCTGTGTTGTCGTTGGGATTATTGTCGAGAGATATTTATTCGAGCCATGCTCGCTGATTTTATAGGAGATGAAGAAGGCAAAAAGCATCAAGAAGAAGATGACCACCGCAAAAGTGATCATATAACCATTGTACATTAGCTCTGCTAATGAATCATTGTAGATAAAACAGATTGCCACCAAACCAATCAACAGAAAAAATATTATGATTCCTATCATTTGGAAAAACAAATTAAGTTATGAAAAGAATTATAAGATTAGAATAAATAGATTATTTTCATTTCTATAAATGTTTTCTATAAATGAAATCTATATGAGAACTGACCGTAAACGATCAATAGATAGCCTTTATGGTGCTGCGCACCACAATAGCCAATGGTGGTGAATGCCATCACAAATAAAGAGAATATCGCCATTTGACCTCCAGTGTAGCCTCCGGGCCATTTCTCTTGCGGATATCCAATACCGAATAAGGCATTGAAAATGGCCAAAATGAAACCAAACACGTTACAAAGTATCAGAGTGTATTTCATACACGTGAATGCATTGCCACGATCCATGATGAAATTAAAGTATAATAATAGATCTAAGCATTGAAAATTGAAGCGAAGATATTTATCCAATAGGAAAGTCAAACAAATATTGGAGAGAGAGAGAGAGAGAGAAAAATGAGCGAAAAAAAGCTATTAGATAAGCAAATACACAATGGAACAACAACAACAACAACAACAAAGATAACATAGAAACGAGATTTTTTTTTTCTCGAAATCTAGCCAAAGAATCGAGATATCTCATCAATATTGATTACAAAGGACAGGGATAGATAATGATGGGGATTTTTTTTTTCTCTCGCTATTTTCGTGAAACAAAAACCAAAAAGGACAGAGAAAAAAAAACTTTCAGCTTCACTTTATCCGAGATAATTTCTATCTACAATTCTAACCTTTTTTCGGCAAACTATAACGCGGTAATTGCTGATGGAACGTTGATGCCGTTAATGGAACTAATCGATTGGTGTTTGGAAAGAGAAAATTTTGTTGATGATTCAGATTGATTGCCGGCAACGATCGTTGTTGCTGTTGCTGTGGACCTTGCTGTTGTTGTCGATGTGGTTGTATTGATGGTGAATGGTAATAATAATTCTGATATAGATTCACTCTTGATGGATCACGACGTGAATGATGAGAAGCAGTCGGGTGATGATGTTGCTGATGATGATTAGTGGTACTGAGAAGATTCTGATTGGCTACAAACAATGGTCGAGAAAAATTTTCACAAGAATTTCGTACAAAAAATGTCGCTGGCTGCTGTAGGTTGGAATTATCATTAGTATTATTATTATTATTAGTATTAATATTAGTATTAGTATTTGGATTGTTGATGTTAATTAATCTGCTGCTGTAAAATCTATTCGCTGATGCTGCTGCTGCTGCTGCTGTTGTCGTTACATTAAGATTAGTAGAAGAATTTATAGTTTGTTGATAATTTGGTGGCAAATAATACATATGGGGAGCCAATCTTTGGTTTTGAAAAAAAAAACAAATCCAAATGATTCTTTTTACTCTCTCTCCCTCTTGCTTTTACTTTTATTCTTGATCGAAGATGGCTTTGATTTTGTTCAGATTTTTGAAATTTTTTCAATTCTCGGTCAAAAACGATCCAGAAAATGATTTGAGATTAGATCGCAATTAAGGATTGGCATCCGAAGAGATAGGATCACTAGACTTTTGTCCAAATCGACTTTTACATTGATTGATTTGTTTTCAATTCAAATCTTTCCGTTTGTTTTGTCTCGATTGATTGCATTGCCCTAACTCGACTGATTCTTTTGCTATCGTTCTTGTAGCAGATTTCACCGATGACGATTATCATTGATCTCGAAGCTCCATCGATTTCATTCATACTCGATTCTCGGTCGATGTCTGACGGAGTTTTCTTTTTCTTTTTGTCTTAGTCTTCCCATCAATTTCTTTAGCATTTTATTCTCTTCTAGTTTTGTCTTCAAAAATATTCGAGAACATTCTCTTTTAGGTTAGATTTGATCGATTTTTTTTCTCTCCTATATTTGTTCTGTTCCCAGGTTTTCTTTCTACGTTTTTATCGATTGAAGCTTAATTTAATTGCTTTAATGTCGGTTTCGGGAAGCAGAAAGAAAATCTTTAAATTTCGAAATTCAATTTTTCTCTTTCCAATCATTTCACTTTTTCCATCTTTGATGAGAGAGAGAGAGAGAGAGAGAGAGAGAGAGAGAGAGAGAGAGAGAGAGGGAGGGAGAAAGGCAGAAGAAATGAATAGATATGAATGAGTGTAGCAGATGATTTGTAACAATTATGTGGGAATTAAATTCATTCAAAATCTTCACTCGATGACGATGAAGACGACCTTAATTGAAATCAAAGAGTTAAAAGAATTCTTTCGCGCAATTCCCATCTTCTTCAGTTCATCGAAAATTGTTCAGTAGTATAGATAGTCTTCGGGAACAAAATCTTCACAGGCGCGTTTGTTTCATAAATTTTTTCTCTGTTACAGACCATCTGCATTGCGATTGGAAATAGAAAAGAAAAAATCAAAATTTATTAAATTCTAAATGTTTTAGCAAAACAAAAAAAAAAAAAAAATAACAAGTGAAAGAAATTTATTAAGCCTAAATTCATTAGCTTTAGTTTTTTTGAATCGATCTAAATTCTATTCTAGAAGAGCAATCACGTTTGAGAGAGATTGAAGAGAGAAGAATCTAAACAATTTTAAAATGTTTGAGATTGAAAAAATGCTGAATCCGATTCTCCGAATCAAATTAAGGTACTGAAGAGAGAGAGAAAAAAATGCATCTAACTGATTATCATTATTCATTTAATTTATTCTTCATTTAAGATTGAGAAAAAAAAGCTCTAAACAATTCCCAATAGATCCGAAATTTAATCAATCAGAGAAGAGAAAGAAGAAAAAAAAATTCAAATTAATTCTATCTGTTTTTTTGAAAATATAGTTTAGCGGAAGCCGAGTCGGATTTTTTTTTTTTTTTTTTTTTTTTTTTGAAGAGATCCTAATAGTGAATAATCGAGATCCTTCGATTTTCGAAATGATCCCTTCATAATCATTACGTTTTAGTCTAACGATTGATGGCGATAATGATGATTGTAATAATGACGATCAATTAGTTTGGAATCGATTCGATTTCGAATCGAGAACGAAATTAATTCGGATCAATATCGAGACATCATTCGATTTTGAATCTCAAATATTTTCTAGTATTTTTCTTTTTCTCTCAACAAATAGGAAGGAGAGAGATCAAGAATTGATCTGATCAATGCTTGGGTCGGGTTCCAAGATTAAATTTCTCATTTCAAATCTTCATTTGAAATTTTTTTTTCTCTATAATCTTTACGTATGAAAAAGAAAGGCGTAAGAAGAGAAGGTTAGAGTTCTAGAAAATGGTTTTAAATAAATTCAAATAGTTCAATTTTAAAAATTAAATTCCAAGAGCTAGCGATTACGATGTAGAAAATTGCAATGAGAGAGATAATAATAAAAATAATAATAATAATAATAATGATCAATATGAACAGTCTAACTGTTAGATTTAATCCAGATCAAATTTTTTCTCCTTCACAAATTTCTAATTTTCTCGAATCGATCGGAAGAGAGAAAAAATTATTACAATAAATTTCCTCTTACTTTTCTTCTCATCGATGATATGGCATCTCAACTAACATACTGAGTAAGGCTAAAAAAATGTAAACTTCTCTGCCAAAATTATCCAACTTATTTTTTTTCCCCCGCTATTCTATAATCTCTTCGATTTTATTGCATCCACTTCTCATCAGCTCATCTCATAACTTAGTTCATCTTGGATATTTTTTTTGTTTGATAATTTCTTATTTATTTTTATTAGAAACTAAATCTTGATCGTTGACAAGAGAGATGATTTTTGGAAAATCTATTAAAAAAAAAAAAAAGCTAAGTGTCGCAAGAGAAAAAAAAATTAACACATTGAATTCTCTTCACATTTCTCTCTCTGGATCGCAATTGTCTAGAGCCATAAATAAAAATGTTTTGAAACAAAAAGATAGATAATAATGAAAAAAAAACTGCGACTTCCCAAAAAACCGAACACAAAATGCACCGAACCAAATTCCATTTAGAAATTAAATTGGTCTCGGAGAAAATTTTTCCCTTTTTTGATTCGTAAAAAAAAAAATCATCGAAACTATTCGCCTCTATCTTTCCTCTGTCTTCCTTTATGTTAATGAAGTATGTAGTGGAAGCTTTAAAAGTTGTGGTAAAAATTATGAAACAACGAAAGAGGGGACAGACAAAACGTTGGGACCATAGAGAGGGGAAAAAAATTACATAAATTTTAATTTTAAATTCAGACAATTTTGTTTTGTTTTTCGTCAATTCTCTCAGATTCAAATCAGCCTCTTATTCTATTTGTCATTCAAATCTAATGATATCAGCATTTTTTTTTCTCGCGAATTGGTACCAAACATTTGGTGTATTAAATGAAAAATAATAATAATAATAATAATAATTTTTCTCTTATTCAATCATCCATTTTCTGTAACGCGTTTAGGATTTCGAGCAGTTTTCCTCTTTTTTTTTTTTTTTTAGTTAAACGCGGCCCTAGATTTTTTTTTCGAGTCTTTGTCTTTTTTTGTGTGTCTGTGTGTGAGAATGAAGAATTGCCAACAAAAATGGAGAGATGATTTGATTCTGTTCCAAATGGAATTTTTTTTTTTTAGTTTATCGAAAATTCTCTAGCAAAAAAAACATAGAGAGCAGCCGAGAGAGAGAGAGAGAGAGAAATGATAAATTGATTTAAATTTTAATAAACGAGAAAAAAAATTGCTGAAGTAATATGAAACAAAAAAAATTACTAATAGATAGATAGCATTCACATTTTCTCAATCCAGATATGTTTCCAGTATCAAAATCAGAACGCCCCCAAAAGATTCTATTAGGTATTGATTGGGAAAAAAGAGTGAATAATTTGGTATTCTCAATACGAATCTGATCATCAAAACGTCAATCAAGATCGAATTCAATCGCTTTGCATTGTTTCGTTGTTGGCGTTGTTTGTGCTAAGTTTTCCACCAAATAATTTTTGTCCATTTATTCTCAAGCAAACAATGACCAGCTTAGAATTCTGAATTTTTTGAAGGCCCAACTAAATTCTAGAAGAATCTTTATCATCGAATAATTTATGTCATTCGATTTAAGATGGCAGAAAAAAAAAGAATGACAACACCATCATCACCGTCATCATCATCATCATCATCATCAGCATCGAAAAAAGCAAAAAAAAAACCTTATTAAATTTGTATTAAGTTAGCAGAGAGAGAGAGAGAGAGAGAGAACGATTTTGTGGAGATGAAAAAACACGACGAAAACTAATCTAATAGTAAGCATTCAACCAAAAACTTCTTCACTAATGATGGAATATATTCCCACATCGCACGACAAACAACTTTCGCTATAATAATAATAGTAATAATAAGAATAATAATATTACTGAAAATAATCAGTTGAATGGTAAATTTTTTTTCTAATTCTTGCGATATTCACTTTTGAGGTGAAAAAATCATCGTCATATAATAATAACTTCGATGATATTAATGATATTTTCATGGAGAAATAGTCAGAGAGAGAGAGAGAGAGAGAGAGAGAGAGAGAGAGAGAGAGAGAGAGAGAGAGAGAGAGAGAGAGAGAGAGAGAGAAAGAATGAGCCTTTTCATATTGAAATGAATTCCGTTACGATACAGGGACTCGATCGACACTACGATAGTGTACTATTGAGGCCAAAATTAGAAAAAGTCCTGAGAAAAAAAATATGTAGCGGAAATTATTGAATAAATTTGGATTTGATAGAATATCTAAACCAAATTTTTTTTTTTTTTTTTTTTTGATAGAAAAACTCATATTTTGATCGAAATTTTCCACTGTGAATCTCTCGAAAAGCTTTGGCCGCTTCGTTTCCCTTTCAAGACCATGTTCGAAACATATGAATTTTTTTTTTTGCAATTTTTGCAATTCTTTTCAATTTTTTTTCCCAATTTTCTAGCATTTAAGCTGTGATACACAGACAAACACACACACACACACACACATGAATACTTGTTCAAATTAATTTGAAATTAGAAATATGAAATATCTAGTGGAGAAAATTTTCAAAATGGGTTAGAATGAAAGATGGAGAAAGAATAACAGTTCTATGTACCGATTGAATTAATCAAATAAATCTTATTTTTTTTTCTTCTCAAAGGAACATTTTTCGAGCGAACGGATGAAAATGAAAGAGCAAAATGTTTGATTAGATTAGAAGATCGATCGATTTCTTCCGAGAACATCTTCCACAGTTTCCTATCAATTTTGGGCCCTAGTCTTTAATTAAAGTCATCGACATTTGATTTTCTACGATTTTATCGGTAAATTTACATTCACATCAATTTAATAGTCTTGTGGTTTTCTCTTATTTCATGGTTCTAGAGTGGTTGAAAAAAAAAATCGATTGAAATTACACATTCTCTACCCACACACCCTGAAAGATATAACATGGAACAAGATTGTCTTGGAAAATTTTCTTCAAATATAGGCGTATGCAATTATATGATGCTGAACTTTTTTTTCTTGAGCGCAGTAGAGAGAGAGAGAGAGAGAGACTTATCCAAGGAAATGTCAATGACACAATGAGAAATGAACGATTCTGTTTTGGAATTTTGAATCTTTCGTTTATCAAATATCTTAGTCTACAAACATCATTTGACAGCTCTCTCTCTCTCTCTCTCTCTCTGTTGCTCTGACTTTCACTTGCCTACTTATTAATCAATCATTTGAAGTTCAAAGTATTTCTCTTTGAAAACATCTTGAGATGGGTGTTTCTTTAACTTTCTTTAAGTTTGTGTTTTTGTTTTATTATTGATTCTTGATCATTATCATTGTCCTAATAATTATTTTACATTCTTATTGATTGTTGTTGTTTTTTTTTTGGTTGTGAATTCTGTTCTATCAGATGGTTGTATTTTTATTGCTTTAAAATTGATTGATGATAAGAGAGAAAATGTGATCAAATACACGCATCGATCCATAAGCATTGCTTGCATTGATAGAAATTAAGCAGAGAAGTTACGCTTGAGAACAGTGATGGAATTTTCACAATTCTTGCTTGAAAGTGAAAGAGATAGAAACTTTGTTAGAATTTTAATTATTTCAACTTTATTTGTTTGGAAAAATTTCAATAAATCCATTATATCAGCTCATTTGATCGATCGATTGAATTCACTTGGCAATAAAAGGGTTGTTTTTTTTTGTTGAGCTTCATTTGTCACTAGATCAATGGTGATGAGAGTGAAGCGATTTGATTTGGTGATATTTTTAATTTTTTGCTGAAATTTTATTTTCTCAATCCAATTTTCATGATCAACAACAATTTTTTTTTGTTGAAGAGAAAATTTGTACAAAAATGTCAATCAAATTTGAATGAAACAATTTATTCGGACTCAAAAATTCATTTCAAAAAACTTTTCTCCTCGTCTGCTTTGTTCAATCAGAATCTCTGATTGAATGACAAATGAAATCGCTCTCTCTCTCTCTCTCTTTTTGTTTTTTTTCTCATTTTTTTTGTGTCCTAATTTACCCATATTCTTGAGAGTAATTTGTTGGATAAATAATAGTCAATAGTTTTGAATGGACATCGTAATTATTAGTATTAGTATCACCAGTCCTTAGTATCAGTATTATTATTATTATTACTATTATTATTATCATCGGAATGATGAAGAATTGAAACGAACGAAATTACGACGAGTGTACATCTGTTTATGGCTGATTGAGTTGCACTTTTTCTTCTTCTAGGTACCAAAATCTGTACGTTTACTATCTCTACGTTTCTCTTTCTCTTGTTCGTTTCACGTGACAAAGCATCACGTTTTTTTTTCGGTGGCGACTAGGCTCTCAGCTTGATTGATTCAACTATGGTGAATCGTTCGTTTGCTTTGTCTCTCTCTCTCTCTCTCTCTCTCTCTCTCTCTCTCTCTCTCTCTCTCTCTCTCTCTCTGTCTCTGGTTCGGTCGGTTGAATCTCTTTCCGTTCTTCTATGACTGTATCTTTTTCCTTGAATCGCACCTTTTTTATCCATAATTTATTCTCTACCTCTCACCATCTCCATTGTTTTGATAATTTTTTATCCGAAAAAAAAGAAAGAATACACGAAAGAAAAATCGATTCATTATATCCCAGTGATAATCAATGATGATGATAAATTATTCGATTCGATTCAATTCTAGGCGTTCTAATCTAAAGATCGATTCTAACAGAATCTAATTCCAAATAGTTAGTTAATCTAGGAGAATAGTTTCTATTTATTAAAGCAATGTTAATGATTATTATTCTTAACATTTCTATATCGCAATGGTTCATAATTAAATAAAAACTCATTTTCGTTCCGTACGAAATTCAGTTTTCGAGCCAGACATAGATCTAGAGACAATTACAAATAGAGACGATTAATAAGAGCGATTTGTTCGAATGGAATCAAGTCCAACAGAGAAAAAAAATGTAATCGAATTGATGCGAGAGAGAGAGAGAGAGAGAGAACGAATGATCATAATTAATGAATGAATGAAACACATTCATACCTGAGAATTTATGATCGTGTGCTTTGTTTGGCGGATCTGATTCTGGGTTCGATTTCATTTTTGTTCTCCAAAAAAAAAAAAAACAAAACAAAACAAAACAAAAAAGATTTGTTTGTTCTCTTTGCTTACCTGGTCATGTTGTCTAACATCACTGCTATACACTGCTATCGAAATGATCCAAACCTATCGTATCGATCTCAACATATTCATTAAGCTAGGGGCTTAAAATCTCACTCGAATCATTGATGGCGATCTCGAGATTCGATAAAACTAATAGAATGAAAGATTGTGTAATTCCAAAGTTTTTTTTGTGTGACTGTTCGATGCAATTTTTTTCGGTCCATTTTTTTTTTGTTGAATTTTGCAAACTTTTGCCACAATTTATTGTGATGGAATTTAAGTATAGAAAAGTGATAAAAGTCTCTCTCTCTCTTTTTGTGCTTTTTTTTTGATGAAAAAAATAACATATTTTTGCAATTAAATTTTCCAATTTGACACGAATATGACAGACAAAAACTAATGAGCGAGAAAAAAATAGTCTACGATTACAACACAAAATTGAAGAATAATCTGAAAACTTTTCATCAAATTTTTTCCCAACACCTAGTCAAAATTCTTTTTTTTTTCTGTTTAGGGATTTGGAATTTTCTCCGATCGAAAAGTTTCCATTTCTAAATCCATTGAATCAAATTTATTACAAAACTAAAGCTGTGTTTCATTCTGTTTTCATATAGAGTACCATTATTCTCGATCATTATTCTCTCCATTCTCGTTTTTATTTTAGTTAACATTAAATAAATTACTAATTTTCGTCAAAGTTTCTCTCTCTCTCTCTCTCTCTATTCTCATCGAAGAACAAGTGGAGAGACAAAAAATGGCCACTTTTATTTTTTTTTTTTTTTGAACCAAACGTTTCCCTCCCCTCCCCCTCCCTCCGCTCAATAACTATGCTAAAATTATTAATTTTCAGCAATTTATTGTCATTGCTAGTTTTTGTTTGTGATGTTGTTGTCGCCATCACTGTGTTTGTCACATCCAAACAGATTCATTTTGGTTCACATCATTGTTCCGCATCGCGTATCGTTAAAATAATCATTCTAGACCGATCGCGGACACCGATGGAAATGGTAAATTGATTTCATCAATTTCCTATGCTTCAAAGAAAGAGAGGAGGGGAGGGTGAAATATAACGGACCATTTGTATTGTGGAACCATTTTGTTTTCGAAACTACTTATGAATGATGAGAGACTGAATCACTCGTTAATTTAGTGTGAATTCATTCACTTAAGAGCTAATTAATTGTCACAGATTCTCTCTCTTTCTCTCTGCAAAATCTCTCTCTCTCTCTCTCTCTCTCTCTCTCTCTCTCTCTCTCTCTCTACAAAATCTCAATAAGCTAGAGCTTTTAGAGATTTCTCTCTAGAAAATCTCATCTATTCACTCGATGACGCAAACATCATAAATTGACACTCCAATTGTAAAAAAAAAAATGAAATGGTTTTTGTTTTGTTTTGTTTTGTTTTTTTTTTGGTTTCGAATCAAAATCCAAGTATTGTTTGCGACAATGATGAAAACACTAGTGTTGATTGGATGTGTACCTATTATCAATTTAATTGATTCGATAGAAAAATTCTTTCGCTACAAACACGTCCACATTGTCAAGTGGGGATTTTTTTTTTATTTTTTCGATCGAAAACAGAATGATCGAATGATGATTGAAACGTTGAGTTGAGCTGTGAAAAATTGAAATCAAATCTTCAACAAAGTTCTTTGAAGAAAAAATTTTTTCTTTTCTTAAAAGATTGGCATGAAAAGGAGAGAAGATAGAAAAAAAAAAGTTTAGCCTCTCTCATCAGCTTCTCTTCAAGCATTAATAATGAATTAGATCGAGATCAAATTATCATCAATTATTGATTCCAGTGAAATGTTCAGACCCAAAAAAAAAAAACAAGAACAGCTCAAATCTTCTCAAATGATTCTCTATTTGTTGGATCTTTTTTTGTGCCGACAAAATTTGTTTAGGTTTTATTTCTATCGTCTAACAATCCCCCCCCCTCTCTCTCTCTCTCTCTCTCTCTCTTTTCAACAGTGGACCTAGCAAATAATTAGAAGTTTAGTTCGAAATTTATCGATAAGAAAACAAAGAAGAAAAGAACAAAATTAAAGACCGATAGACCCTAGATCGATTATCAGCTTTACACAAATATTTTCACTTCTTTTTTTTATGACAATTTATTTGTTTCAAAATTCGATCAGCAAAAAAAAACTTACCGTTTCGAAATTGTTACATTCGAAATGAGAACGACCAGAAAGGATTAATTTGTTTCGAAAACAATCGCTACTCTTCTTTTGATTTTTGTTTTTTTTCCGAATCGTAATCATCAAAATTCTCAAAAGGATTCGAAAGTTTTCCACTTTTTATTTCTGTTTGGTATCTTTCGTAATCAATCAAACACAATTATTTTGTTTGCAATCAGTTAGTATCATTTTGATTATCTTTCGATGAACTTCAGCAAAAGATTAAGAGTTTTCTCTGAAGAATTAATCCAAAATTTCTCAGTTTTGGCAATCAAAGCTTTTCTCTAGCACCGAGAGAAACATTTTGAAATCTTTTCTACGAAAGACCAAAGAAATTGTTAGGTTTCTAAGAGATCGAAATGAAATTGAATTACAAAACTAATCATTCGCTCGGTTTCATCCGATTTCATTGGTTTTGGTTGATGCAATGTTCTCAATTCGACAGATAGATTGAGATGGATTGAGACAGAGAGAGAGAGAAAGAGAGAGAGAGAGAGAGAGAGAGAGAGAGAGAACAGAATCACATTTTACCATCTCCGACATCGCAGAATAGAATAGGAAAAAAAATGATGAATGATTGAGAATCGCGAAATCTTTCAGACCCAACGAAACAATCAATCGTTGCAGAGAGAGAGAGAGAGAGAGAGAGAGAGAGTAAAGGATAGAATTAGGTAGTTGGAGAAATAATTCCAAACAAAAATCATCGAAACAGCAGCAACATTAACAACATTGTTGAAGATGATTGAAACAAAAATGTCAAAATTTGAAAAAAACAAAAAACTTTGACGAAACAAAACAAAACTTTCGAATGGATTGAATGAATTTTTTTTTTTTGATTGGATTGCAATCGTCGATTTGAAAATCGTATTCAAAATCTATTCGTAAAGTTAAAGATTGTGTTGGATTCGATCGGGAAAATCTTGACGAAAACAAAGACTTCTAATGCGGATGAAGTGAATGATAATAATAATAATAATAAATAAATAGGAATAATAATTTCACTAAGATCGAAACTTTTTACTCTATCGAATCGGAAGACGAAAAAATAAAAAAAAAAAAACAAAAATGAAACGAAATCGAATAAACTATTCGTTCAGTGATGGATCACCATTTTGATTCAGCTTTTTCTTCTCGAACGAATCGATCCAAACAGATTGGATTGTAATGAGAACTCGATCACTATATCACACAACATTATTATTCTCAGTGATGATGTTGAGAGAAAAATTTCAGAGAATCGTTGAAGGACAAGTTGTGAGTGATGACAAAATAGATGTAATGTTGACGAAGCGATTCGTATCAAATCGATTCATCTAGTTCGATCAATTAATGAGAAAGAGAAAGAGAAAGAGAGAGAGAGAGAGAGAGAGAGAGGAAAAGAATGAGAAAAATTGATTGGGATTTGTTTCGATTTCGAATGAAATGGATTCTAATTTGATTTCGAAATTAAGAACATTTTCAATTTGCATTCACTTTCGATTCGGTGTGATCATAGTTGCATTTTTAATTTTGGCACAAACATTTTCAATTTCCGATACGTTTCAGATTTTGGATCGAATTCATCAGTTTTTTTTTTCTTTCGCTCCCTCTCTCTCTCTCTCTCTCTCTCTTATTTCTCTCTCATTGCTAATCAAAAAATCATTGCGATCAAGAATGAAAAAGAATCGCTTCTGCTAATCAAATATTAGACTTAGATCTTCTCTTCCTTACACTTCTTGATTGTTGACAAACTTCTAGGTTTTCATTCTGATGGAATCATCATCATCATCATCATCATCATCACCATCATCGTCGTACAGATGTGATAAGGATTGAAACACTAACAGTAAACGAGAGAACAGAGATCGCTTGTAATCGTTCTTGAAACACTGGCATGTGGTAATTCACTCAACTCTTTAATTTCAATATCAAAAAAAAAAAAAAATCCAATATAAACGCGTGCATGGTGGCTTATGCGTGTATTGGTGTCTGTGTCTGTGTTAGTGTAAGTGTGTGATATTTTAAACGTAATTGGAATCGTATCCGTCTGGAATGGAAATCAAAAAACTACGATGCAAACGAGAGAAGAGAGAGAGAGAGAGAGAGAGAGAGAGAGAAACACCAAGATAGCAATATGAGACCATCTCAATCGACCATACAAAACGATCGTTCTTATAGATCATCAGCCCAAATGTGGAACCCATTCATTTGGTTCGATGAGGAATAAGCGTACAAAGAAACGCGGGCGAAAAAGAGAGAGAGAGAGAGAGAGAGAGAGAGAGAGAGAAAGAAATTTGTTCATTTTATTTGACTCTCTCTCTCTCTCTCTCTCTCTCTCTCTCCGAGGCCCATTTATTTATTTCACATTGAACTTCAGAATCAGTTCCCATTTTGGTTACGTTATTGAGCCGCTTCTCATCTTAAACAATCTTCGAAATAATGAATTTGAACCAGAAACAAAAAGCTAGGCGTATGTGAAAGTGAAAAGGAGAGCGAGGAGAAAGAGAATCGGATCGTAGCACTAGTAGAATGGTTTTAGTCAAGTTTTCATACGAAAAAAATCTGCTACTGTCACTCTGTCTTGGAACTCTTTTTTTTTTATTTTTTGAACAACATCTTTCGAACCTCTTTCACAAAGAGGAGGGAAACAAAAGTTTCAAAGTTAGTGGCAGATTTTGTTTTGCAAAAAGATTAAATAAGAATATGATGACAGTAATGATGTCGACGATGATGATGAGGATGAGGATGAGGATGAGGATAGTGATGAAATCGATGCTAAGACTGGAAGAGGTCTAAGGGTTAGCCTAGATTGTTTACCATTCCTAGGTACCTAAACACACACACACACACACGCAATCTGAGTGATGTGGAGAGAAAAAAAGTTCTCATCTTGAATCGAATAAATTACATGACCATTGATGAGAAAAAAAATACTAGGGACGCTAGAATGGATCGAGTTTGGTTCTATGCTTTCAAACTAAAAGAATCCTATATAAATATTTGCTGTTCTTTTATCAATTCGATATCTCTCTCTCTCTCTCTCTCTCTCTCTCTCTCTCTCTCTCTCTCTCTCTCTTTCACTCAGTATCTTCCCATACATTCATTTCATTTTGGTAGTACTTTTGGATCATTGAAATGTGAACTTGAGCTTTAATATTGGCCATTATTATTATTATTATTATTATCATTTTTCAATAAGTAAAAAAAAATTGGCGATTTTTCATAAGAAAACTTCTGGATTCGAACCAGAGGACCGAACGAAATAAAACTATTGAAATTAAAAAATCAAAACAAATTACGACAGAGAGCTAAAGAAGGAGAGAGAGAGAGAGAGAGAGAGAGAGAGAGAGAGAGAGAGAGAGACAATTTTCTTTGAAAGAGAAAAAAAAGCTTTACTTTTTTTTTATCTTTTCTGCTCTCAGAAATTAATTTTTTTTTCTCCATCGTAGGACTATTATTTCTTCAAATCGTATTGCTCGAAAATTTGAAACCAAAATCTTTTCGATTAAATTCGATCCTCGAAACAAGACTGTGTTGAAAATTATTATTTTTCCTTGTGAAAAAGGATTAAGTTTTCTTCTTCTGATATTCAAACAAGGCCACAGCGAACCAAGAATGGATTCGATCATAGCAGAGAATGATTAGGAGTGTGAAGAAGACAGTGGTGGCATAGAATGATTCGATTGGACCGAGAGGAATTTTTTCAAACACTTCAGATTGAGAAAGAAGAGGAGGAGAAGGCAGAGAGCGAGGCGAAGATGTCGATGCTTCAATGGAAAAACAGAATTCGCAACCAAAAAAAAAAAACTCTAAGAAGCAAATTAATCTTATTCTGATACTTTTGTTGTTAAGATTTTGTTTGTGTGGGCGATTAGACTTCATCGATGAATGAATAACGATGGGTCCAAAGAGGAGAAGGAGGAGGAGGAGAAAAAATGAAAATGATCAAGATCGAAGAATAAAAGCAAATTTCATTCAGATTAAGGACCGAGAGTTGCAGTAGAAGATGCGTTTCTCTTCATTCTCATTTGAAGGAGAAGATTTTGATTGTTGAGATTTTTTTCTTTTCTTTCCCATATCCTTTTCTTATCTTTTGAGCCGAGACCATTATTGACAATGGTACTCATCAATTCTACGACCATTCTGTTAGTCGTTCTTGTTTATATTCTTTCGATCCGATTCTATCCGCTATCGCAACAGCGCTCTCAGATTGTGATCCATTTTGCAATTCATTCATCCGATTTCATTGCAAATTTCATTGCAGATTACATTTCTTTCCCTTTTCTCAGCCCTTACTGATTTCTACTGTTTGATTTCTATCACTAAAATCAAGAAGAAAATGAACGAAACTAAAATTTACAATGTAAGATGAGAATGATTATGAACAGAAGACACTAAAAAGAAAAAAAAAGGTGTTGAAAAGAGTACGATGACTAAATAGGAATAATAATGATAATAATAAATCTATTAAGGAAAAAAATGTACGAGAATGTTAGTTGATATGTTGAGGATTTAAGGAAAATCTACACCTCTCAGATCCGTTTAGAAGAAAGAAAGAAAGAGAAATCTGTTCGAGAGAAAATGATTGCCAAAGAAAAAAAAAAAAAAGAATCGAATTTTCTCTTTCTATGGATCAAACGAATTTTGATCTCCTCTCTGATTCTATTCGGCTTTAAACTGATTTCATTTTTTTTTTGCTACATTTTTACGTTCGGCACAGAAACTACTTTCTTAGATCCTTAGATTTGAATTTCTTTTTTTTTATTCAAATTATGTTACCATTCGAAATCTCTTCAAGTGTAGTTTGAGAGAGAAAAAAAAGATATGGTCCTCGGAAAGCGAATGATTTTATGAGTAGCGTTTTTTTTTGTTTTCTCTCAAATCAAAATAAAAATTATAAGTAATTTGTATCTGTATCTGTTTGTCTATGTCTGTGTGTTATGAAATGGGAAAGATAAATAACCGGATATTAAGTAATAAAATTTTGATTATATTTTCACTCGATCATTTTCAATCATATTGAATCGTTTCAATTGTTATTTCAACATAATAATCGAAGATTTATTGCTCCAAAAAGATAGTTCTCGAATCATTTGGATACTCTAGAATATCATTTTATTTCTCTCTCTCTCTCTCTCTCTCTCTCTCTGTATCTCTATCTTTGAAAATTTTTTATCCAGAAGCTTGATTTGAAACTGTCACGAATGTTCTCATCCTAATGGCCATCATCATCAATCGAAGCTAATCAGTCTTTGAGAACATTCTTTCTCTCTCTCTCTCTCTCTCTCTCTCTCTCTTGGAACTTTTTTTTGCGATTTTCTTCTCTTCAAATTGATTTCAAACTTAGAATCGATTAAATCAATAGATTTAATGTAGAGAGAGAGAGAGAGAGAGAGAGAGAGAGAGAGAGAGAGAGAGAGAGAGAGAGAGAGAGAGAGAGATCTATTTGTAATTCTATGGTGGTTTATACATATGTGTGTGTGCGGTGTACAATATACATCGTTGACAGAGAGACAAACAAACAGAGTGATCAAGAGTGAATTGTTGGTCTCTGGTGTCGAAAGAATCGAAGAAAAGAAGGAAAGAAAGAAAGAAAAAAGACGACTGAAATAAAAATAGCATATATCACATCAAAGACAATCGTTTTTACAGGATTTTCTAAATCGCTGTTCACGGAAGCCAGTCAAATCATTTCGAAGATAGACAAAGTGTTTAGGTTATAAACAATACACAGTCAACGGAAGAACGAATGAGAGAGAAAGAAGGGGAAAAGAAAAAGAAAAGAATATAAAATTGAATGGAAATCTGGTCTGAGACCAAACCATTTGAGATACTTAGCTCAACCAACCAGATTCTAGCTTCATATTTGGTTGCAGAACGAAAAGAGAACAGAGAGAAAAGAATTATGATCCACTGAGCATCAAATAAAGCATTCGGTTCTTATTCGATTTTTTTTTTCGTCCGCTTCCTCTTCTTTCTCTCTCTCTCTCTCTCTCTACAAAAAAAAGAGAGCGCGTTTGAGAACTTTAAATGCCAACGATCATCATCATTTCGATACCAGACCAGAGAGAGAGAAAAAAAAAGACCAACAACCAAAAGACCAAACAACTGATGTAATAATAAAACATTATTTTTGCTTTCGTTTTGTTTCATTTTCAATACATTGTTATCAAACATGTTTCAAGAGGAAATCTAAGAAATGTAAGAGAGTGAGTAAAAGAGAGAAAGAGAGAGGGTTCCAAGATAGTAAGAAGAACAGTAGAAGAATATATAATGGTATTTGGTTTCTTCCTAAAAAAAAAATCGAACAAGAATCTTTGAAAAGAATACCAAAAAAAAACAAAAAAAAAAACAAAAACCTAGAGAAGGAGAGAAAAAATCTCAACCTAATTATAAAGATGATCGTTTGACTTTTCTTCGCAAATCAAAAGACAGTGAGAGAGAGAGAGAGAGAGAGAGAGAGAGAGAGAGAGAGAGAGAGAGAGAGAGAGAGAAAGAGGGAGAGGAGGAATTTCAGAAACTGAATTCTGGATCCAAAATCAATCAAGTTCCATGACCTAAATATATAAAAAAAAAAGTATAAAATCTTGAATATCTTCACCACCACAACCGCCACCGCCATCATCTTCATTAATGCTAGTGTGGAATTTTCCTCTCTCTCTCTCTCTCTCTCTCTCTCTCCCTATCTCTTCGTTTGCCATTTCGAAATTCTCTCGAACAAATTTCTTCGCTCTAAATTTTGATTATTCTTTCGCTTCAAATCTTAATATTAATTCGAAAAAAAAAAAATTTACAAATAATCATAGTACAAATAATACTGATAATAGTAATAATAATACTAATAATAATAAGTGCTAGTTTCATAAGCAATTAGAGAAGAAATCTTTTCTTCTCTCTGCTCGCTCTTTTTTTTTTTTACTTAGATCGTTAAAAATTCTATTATAAAATTGAAATTCAATTTTGGTGAAAATGAAATTGAATTCAATTCCCTGATGCTTTTTGTGATTATTATTATCATTATTTTATTATTATTATTATTATTATTATTGCTAATATTTGTATTGTATTGTTAGCATCATTAAAGTGTTTGGAATTCTCTTCGATAGTTTAAACTTAATTTTCAAGCTGTGTGAAAGGATTTTCTTTCTCTACGAAGAGTTTGTTTCATTAGATTCTGGTTGCTTCTTACACTTAGCTCAGAGGTTCTCAATTCTTGGCTCTCTCAATTCACTCCGAGTAAGTTGAAGACTTCCCTTTTTTTCACTAAAAAGAACTCTCGGAATGGAGAAGGAAGAGGATATCTCTAGCTTGAATGAATGCACTAAGAAGCTCGGATCTATCATTAGAGCTTATTAGAGCTCATCGATGAAATATCTAACTATCGTCTGGAGATTATTTTAATTTGATCGAGCTAGTTTTAAACTTTTGACTTCACCTGTTGATTAGATTCTTCCTAGAATTCTTATCCCGAAACTTATTGTAAAATTGAAAAGTAAATTCCTAAGAGAATTGAATTCATTTGATTTGTTTCTTATCTAGTTTGTATGTGCTAATATTGAGTGATAAACAAATGAGATTAATTAGCGAATGAAATGTTTCAAACACAACCCAGTGTCGATCATCAAACGAAAATGTCGTTTCAAATCGAATCCGAATCTACTAATTCTATCCACATATTCTAGCGAATAAAAACAGTAATCGTAGAGACTCAATAAAATTTGCTCAAAAAAAAAAAAAAAAATTACTGTCACATTGCTTCACTATTGAATTTCCGTTTCTTTCTCGAGTGATATTTCTTCCACTCACAAATTGGTAAACATTGTGATTTGAATTATTTTACTCGGTTTATTTTATTCTATTTTATTTTATTTTTTCGCTCTTCAAATGATCATCTGAAGGGGGGGGGAGACATACAGACAGCGAATATATTCCACAGCTCTCTTATCACTCACACACACATATACATCTTTAATCCAACATTATTCCTCGAATCGGATTCTCTCTCTCTCTCTCTCGCACACAACCAAGAATCATGCATTGAATATCAATGTGAGAATTAGAAGAAGATGAAAAATTGCACAGAGATAGAATCGAAATCTCTGAAAATACACCCCATGTTGAGATAGAGAAGGACTTGAAATGAAGGAAGACCTAGGTCACCAAAAAAAAAAAAAAAAAAAACGCACAAAAACAGATAGTCAGAGAGAGAGAGAGAGAGAGAGAGAGAGAGAGAGAGAGAGAGAGAGAGAAACGAATCGAAGTGATCGAAATCTTTGAATTAATTCTCGATTTTATTTTTTTCTCACTCTCGAATGTCGAAGAATACTCAATAAAAATAATCTCCCAAATGAATTATTTTTTCAGTGCAAAAAAAAAAAAAAAAAGAAAAAAAAAAGTTTGTCGATGAAAATTTTTTTTTCTTTTTTTACTTAATTTTTTTTTGTATTGAATATATTAGATTCTATCGAATCTGATCTAGTTTTTTTTTGGGAGTTTTCCCTCCCCCCACTTTTCTTGTCTCTCAATTTTTCTGATCGATTTTTTTTTTCGTTTGTTTGTTAGCTTTTTTTCCCCTCGATTAGATTCCATTGCGAGAGTGGAAGAAAAATTTACAAATTTCAAATAAATCTTACAATCGAAAATTCATTACTCTTTCGATCGTTTTGATTCGAATTTCTAGGCGATCTAGGCATTCTATGCAGCAATTCTTACCCTTTAGTGTTTGGTTTTGATATTTTCGGTTCATCTCTCTCGAATCGTTCGCATTTATCTTCACATTTCTCTCTCTCTCTCTCTCTCTCTCTCTCTCTCTCTCTCTCATTCTTATCAATGAAAATTGTTCGATCGAAAAAGATTCGATTCTAGCTTGGATTTCTAGCTGAAAAGTTCAAAAAAAAAAAAAAAAAAAGCTTTGTATCAGGCGGAAAAGATTATTATGGTGAAAAAAAAAATTAGGCAATATTCTTCTGAAACAAATTGCCCTTCGGACCAAAAAAAAAAAAAGAGAGAGAGAGAGAGAATCAGCAACAGAAGCAATGGAATGGAGAAAAAGTTATTATTATTCAATCGAGCACATCGAAAATTCACTAGGATCAAAAAAAGAGACTTAGAAAATTAAACCTAGAGAAGCTATGGGATAGAATCGAGAAGAGAAAAAAAAATGGAAAAAAATGGAAGATTACCTCTTTGAATAGGGCCAGAATCGATCATTTAAACCAAAACGAAAACAAAAAAAAAAAAAAAACAAAACAAAACAAAACAAATACAAACAAGATTGGCCATCTGAAACGAAAGCTAAAACGAATCAATTCGAATCATTTTAAAAAGCAATTCATTCTCCATTCTCAAAGATTTGTGTTTTTTTTCTCTCTCTCTCTCTCTTTTTTGGGAAGAATTTTCAGAATTCAAAATAGAATAATAATAATAATAATAATAATAATAATAATTTCATTCAAAATTTGGTGTTGGTGTTTCAGTGAAAAAAAAAAATAAATTCCATAGTTCTCACATAAATCAATTCCATGGAGAGATTCAATTTTGGAATAGTTTTAGGTCAAAAATAAATGATCAATTTTGTTCCCAGAACAAGGTCAGTCTGGGCACAGAGAAAAGAGTGAAAGAGAAAATGCCCAAGAAGCGAAACGAAAACGATCTAAGAATGATTGAAATGGATTGAGTACTTTATGTTACGCCAACGAAACAAGAAAAGAGAGAAGGAGGAATGCCACAAATCAGAAGAAAAACAATCAGTAGAAAAAAAAACAAAGAATTTCAAACAGAAAATATTCTATGAACCACTTAGGCTAGGCTATGATAGATCTTGGAAAAATTCTCTCTAGATATAAATAAAATCACTTTAATCATTTAGAAAACATTCTGTGTGTTTGAGAGAGAGAGAGAGAGAGTTCTTTTCAAAAAACCATTTGGAACGCATTCATCAAAGAACCTCGTTGTCTTTGGCCTGTCTTAGGTCCACTCACAATACATTATCATTATTGAAATGAATGATGATCATTATCATCATTAACGAACATCGTTAGGCTAGCTCGTTGGAATATCTCCCCATCACCATCACCATCACCATCATCATCATCATCTTTTTTTCTTCACTGATCTGATTCTGGATAAAGATGAGAATGTTGACAACGATTTTTGGTCTCATTTCTTGCCATTCAGCAAAAAATGCTCCGAGAAAGTCTCGAAAGGTTTCGGAACACGAAACTTTGGAAAAATTTATTTCTTCCTTTGAAGAAACAGCCGAAAATATGAAGAAAAATAGGAACAAATTCAAACATTAATTTCTCTTTCTCTTTCTCTCTCTCTCTCTCTCTCTCTCTCTCTCTCTCTCTCTCTCTCTCTTCGTTTGTTTGTTTTTGGATTTGTTTGTTGTTGAAAGGACAGTAGAAAAATTTTGACCACATCAAAAATTGTCGAATCGAAAAAGCTATTACATTGCGAGAAGCATACAAAGAATTCAATAGCACTCGACCCAAAACTGGTCTAAATTTTTTCCCATTATCATGCCTGGTGGAAAAGTTCCGGTATTTTTTTTCTCTATTCTTTGGATGAAAAAATTAAAATCAAACGATATCGAGACGGAAACGATCAGATCGAATTGATTTCATTGTAACTTACAGAGATAATCTTTCGTCAAGATGAGAAGAGAGAATCGAAATGAGAGTGTTTGAAATTTGAATTTTAAATTTATTTTTTTCAACCAAAAATTTTTTAATACTACATTAATACTACGACATCGATGAAATTTGGTACACCACTCAAAATGATCTTTGGTAATATGACCACCACCACCACCACCGTCACCACCACACCAACCACCAATCGAAATCCATTCTCTGCTCTATCGACGAAATCGGAACAATAATTTTTTTTTTTTTTTTAATGGAAAACTTGGAATCGAAGATGACAATTTTCTTCCATCATTAATTGAAAAGAATCTCAGAATTGGAATGAATCAGAAGAAAAAAGTACTGAAAGAAAAGAAAGCATAAGAGATGTTCTATGATGAGGATCATCATCATCATCATCATCATCAACACACCCTACCTTGCATTTAGTTTCTTGATGATGGTGATTAGTATTGCTATTATTATTATTACTACCATTCTGGTTTAGGGTTTCAAATTTTTTTTTTTGCTAAAAATTACAGTAATGATTCTCTTTGTCTCTTAGTTTTCTCTCTCTCTGTCTCTGTCTCACCGAACTGGTATTGCTCTTGGTTCCGGTTCTGAGAAGAGCCATATCAACGCGATGCAATAGAATATCTTTTTTTTTTTTTGCGGAAAAAATTCAATTATCAAAATATCTTCTCATCTAGTATCTAGCTGAATATTCTTATCTTTTTTTTTCATGAAGAAACAGTGAATGTAGAGAGAAAATTTTTTTCCATCTAACGGAATAAATATTTTTGGAAATTCATTTGGAATATCAAAAGAGAGTTAAAGATTTTTTTCGTACAGAAGTGTGAAGAAATATTTTCGAGAGAAGAAAAGATAATTTTTTTTTTTTTGTTCTCTCCTTCTCCATTCTCTATTTTTTGCATTGAAGTTTAAAATCTCTACTAGAAAAAAAAAAATGTGAAGCCAAATAATGGGAAACAAAATCAAATGGAACCTAATGAATTGTAATGATATGCAAGAGACCGGAGAGAGAGCGATAAAGAAGAAAATATTGAGCCCTGAAATTAATGAAATCTAATGTGAGCAAAGAATCCGATGGATTGGGCCAGAAAGTTTAGCTCTAAAATCACCCCAAAACAAATATAGACTAATTTGATTAGTTAAAAAACATTTTATTATTATTATTATTATTATTACTCAATTCCGGAATTTAAATATGAATGGTATGAAAAAAAAAATTTCATTCTCTTTTGTCTGGAAATTTAATTTTTTTTTTTCATTCAGCTTCTTTTGGTCGCAAATAAAGATTAGACTTCTTTTTTTTTCACTGGTATTTGAATTTTTTGTTTTTAAAAATTCTCTTCCAAGCGAATTGAACATCGAATTGATTTAGTCTCTACTCGATTCGGTAGCAAAAAAAAAATCCGGCAAATTACAGAATGGATGCATCGCAAAATATATGAGAAATAAAGACGATCAATGTTTTTCATTCTTGATGACCAGATTAGATGCTTTTTATTCAACATAATTATGTTTGGAATGATCTCAATGATCATTGATTTTCTTCTAATCGGGAATTTTAATCATCAGAATCATCGTAATCTGCCACCGGTCTCTTATATATTTTTTCATCATATTCTTTTACTGAGCTATCCGGAGACGAAGAAGATGAATGATGATAGTGATGTTTTTGTAGCTCTCGACCATCATCATCTTCATTGTCATAACCAATATTCTTTGATTTCAACTTATCCAACTTTACTTCTTGTTTTCTTAATAACGGCGGAGTCATGGGCATGCGGTCTCGCTTAAGGGATAATGAATTGTCAACACTATCTTCATCAGTTGATGTTGGTCTTTGAACATTCGTTTGGGGCGAGGATGAAGATGATGTTTCATTGGTTTCCATCTTAAGAAAATTCGGTTCCATCGGTAAAAGAGTAGTGTGCTCGCTGGAACTTTGCTCAACGCTCAAAGTTTCGTCGACTTCGACGATAATATCTTTATTTTTTTTCGATGAAGATCGTTTAGGAGATTTTGTTAGTTTAATTTTTGAGTCTGATCGTGATCGAGATCTACGACGACGGTCACTTTCTCTGTGGTGTTTGCTTCGATGTTTTTCTTTCCGATCAGAATCACGGCTACGACTTCTTTTCCTGTATCGCTCTTTCGATCGATCTCGCGAACGTTCATAATCCTTTTCGCGGCTATGATCACGTCTTTTTTTACTACGGCTTTTTTCGCGATCGCGGTCTCGATCCCGATCTCGATCATAGTCTCGATCGCGATCAATACTTCGATCTCGAGAACGTCTTCGATATCTTTCACGTTCTTTAGAGCGATCTCGACGAGAACGACGATCTTTGGAATGAGATCGAGAACGATGGCGATAAGGAGAACGTTTGCGATCTCTCGATCTAGAGCGACGACGTCTTGAAGGTGATCTGGAGCCTGAATAAGAACGTCGTCGTTCTCTTCGAGGTGATCGTGATCTTCGTCGAGATGAATGCGATTTGCTCGGAGATCTACTGCGACGTAATGAACGAGATCTTGATCGTCGTTTTAGCTCTCTAGAGTTTTTTTCCGGAGGAGCTATTCAATAAAAAACATCGAAATCAACATGAACATTAAATCAATGGCAAATACCAGTGATTTTGTATTGAGGTTTCAAAATTCCTGTTGTTGCATGGGAAATAGTGATTTGAGATCCTTGAAACGTTATACCAGTGTTCTGTAATGCATTAGCGACAGATGATTGATCTGTGAATTCAATCATCGCAGCTTTGATGACATCATTCTCATCCGAAGTCATACGAAGATATTTCACCTCACCGAATTGATTGAACAATTCTACGAGGTCTTCTGGTCTAGTCTACAATTACAGAAAGAAAATTGTGATAAGATCATATTGATTTTAAAAAAAAATTACTTGTTTGTTAACATTGGAAACTGTGACGGTTCTTCGGATTTCTTCAATTTTCGTCGGATCTAAACTAGGTGATAGGGGAGGATATTGAGGCAGACCTAACGCATTCAATCGTGGATCGATCGTCGTGATCGCTTGAATTCCATTAACAGTTTCGATCTAGAATGAAACGCGATTGAAAGCATGATTACTATCTCAATTTGAGATTTTCGAAAGCAAACCTGTGAGCAAACTCCACTGTTGCTGCTATTTTGTGAATGTCCTTCATTAGCTAATTTCAAAGCAAGCAATTCATCAGGAATTTTACCATCAATGAATGGTTTGACCAGAATAGCTCTATCAATAAAGACAGTATTGGTAAGGTGCTGTGCAACAGAAGCGCACATTGGATCAATGTAACGAATGTAACAGACTCGAGCTGTTTGTTGTGATGGATCACTAAATTACCATTGTAAAAAAGGAAAAAATTGTAGGATTTTAACAATCAGATCAATCGAATAACTTACTTAGACGGATAGACCACAAATTCTCTGATGGTTCCAAGATGAGTGAACAGAGTTCGGATCTGTTCATTGGTGACGATTGGAGAAAGATTTGTCACTTGAATGACCGATGTAGTACCCGAACCCATTACGTCCGAGAAGAGAGGTTGGAAATTTCACGAAAAAGAATCAAACATAAGCAAATAATTGTAAATCAATAAGAAATAATTCTGCTTGAATGCATAATGAACTACAATGACAACAACAAAAGCAATTACTAGGTCTGGTTCAAAAGCTGAGATTCGAGTACCAATACCGACATGAAAAAAAAGATCGATAGAGATGGACGACTCAAAACGATTACGAATTGGATCCAATTTGCTTTGTTTTTGCAAAGTTTGTTTATTTTAAAAATATACTTTAGATGGATTTTTCATTAAATTATGGATTAAATTTTTAAATTTTTGCAAAAATTATGAATGAGTGATTACGAGTTTATTTCGGAAGACCGAGATACATGCGGCTATAATCAATAGAATGGCCTATACTTTCGTTTCAAGAAAAATAGTCTGAGATGATCGCCAAAGAAAACGGATATCGAAATCCAACCGAAAATAATGACGGAAATACAAATGATTCCGAAAACGTAAAGTCTCAAGTGGATTTCTGCAAGAGACAATCTGAGCCTAATCAAAATCAATCTTATCTTGGTGATGGTCCTTCATCCAATGTATCCACATCTTTGGTGCCAGTTTATTCACTGTGGAGTACTATGAAATATGGTTCGTAAGCTCTTTTTCTAATAGAAGTTAAGATTTCATTTCAAGTGTTTATTTCCTAATAGAATTCAATCGACGTGTTCGAAATAAATTCAATTTCGATTCCCCTGTATGTCTGCTTGGACAATTGTATCATAGTAAAATGTCGGATTCTATTGATTGGTCAGACAAAAAAGCATCTAATATGAACGCTCATGAGAAATTCAAACGAGATTTTCACAGTAGAATATGGATGACATATCGCAAAGATTATCCGCGTTTTTCTAGCACCGATATAACCTCTGATATTGGTTGGGGATGTATGATTCGATCTGGTCAAATGATTCTAGCCCAAGCTCTTTTGATTCATTTCAAAGGACGTGAATGGAGATGGAGCAATCAAGATGACCATCTACACAATACCATCATCAAATGGTTCGCTGATTATCCAGACCCATCAATTAGCCCATTCTCTATTCATGAGTTTGTTCGATTAAGTCATAAGAAAGCTGGCGATTGGTTTGGTCCAGCATCGATTTCATTCATATTTAAACGTCTACTCGCGAACGCTAGTAAAAATTGCCAAATTCTTTCAAATATTTGTTGCTATGTTGCTCAAGATTGTACTGGTATTTAGTTCTTGATTTAGTTATTTCAGTCAAATTTATTAGCTTTTGATTTTTTATTAGTTTATTTGCAAGACGTTTTAGACCTTTGTTTGTTATCGCAAAAAGCCGATTTAACCGATTGGCGTAGCGTAATCATTATGGTCCCTGTGAGATTAGGTGGCAATCGATTTAATCCAATCTACGGTTCACAATTGAAACATTTACTCTCAATGCCTTGCTGTCTAGGTATAATCGGAGGAAAACCCAGACATTCATTGTATTTCGTTGGTTTTCAAAATGAAAAATTGATTGCCATCGATCCTCATTATTGTCAAAAAAGTGTCAATTTCAGATCAAAATCATCGTTTTCTTTGGAAAGTTATCATTGTAGATTCCCACAATACATCCCAATTGATTCAATCGATCCAAGCTGTTCGATTGGATTCTATTTGAAAAATTATGATGATTACGTTGAATTTATTTCCTTAATCAATCAATTTAACAATCATTCTAATTTGAGCAAATCGTATCCTATTTTCTCGTTGAGTATGAAAAAATTTGATCAGATCAATGATTCTTCTAGTGTACTGGATCGGAGTGATGAAATGCTGCATCTTAATAATAGATCGATAAATTCCTATGGCTATGGAAATGATCTTCTTAACTCTGAAGAATTCGTTGTGTTATGAAACCAACAAACTTGATCAATGATGTGTGATTATACTCTGAATCTAAAACTCTATTTTTGCTATGAATGACTGAATGCAAACAAGCTCGGAAGAATAGAACGAACCGATTATTTTGTAATAATTATTCAATGATTAAATCTTTTCATAAAAAAATTGGATCTTCCATTAATTTTTTTTCCATTTTGGAATTATTCTTCGATTTGAATGAAATCTCGAACAAAATACTGACTTTGAAAGACTTTTTTTCTGAATTCTAGATTGTTTCGATGAACAAAAACCAAAACTACGATCATCCAGAGCTAGGATGGATAAATTTTTTGAATCGAATTTTTTCAACAATTTCTTCATTTTTTCAAAGATTACATAGTCAAGCTAAGGTAATGATTCGATATCTCTGAAAATATAGCCTTCTCTTCTTACGCTTTGTTTTATAGTCCCCAATATTGGAGAAAGCAATTAAGGTATTCTTCTTTTTTATCTACGGTTTGTTATGACATTTTTTTCCCCGATAAGAATATCATTCATTGAAAGCCTAATGTTTTTTTTTGTGTTTGGTGTTTAATAATCGATTTGTCTCTCTTCTCTACCCGCTTTACATTCCATAAATCTCCAACTGTGGGATCATCGAGAACGAAGAGTTAAAAGAACTTCTCATTATTGACATTTTTGTTGTGATTGTTTTCTATCATTTTCGTTCTTTCTGCTCTCTAATTTCAATTTCGATTACGATATTACATAAAATTCACTACGCTAGTGAATCTTAGAGGACATTAATATCCGAATTTTTGTCAACGTTTCGCTAGGACCTAGCTATTGAGATTGTAAGGTGAACTATACTTTTTTTTTCCATCTCTCCCACCTAGGAATCATTATCGAATCGTTACGTCAGGTCTTGTTTTTTATGATTCAAATCACCTTGTCGTTCTGTTTGATTTGACCCTTTGAAGAACTGAGATTTTTGTAGGACACTATTTTTTCTCAGACTATCCTCTCTCTCTCTCTCTCTCTCTGTGTGTGTGTGTAAGTGTGCGATTCACACCCACACTTTTTGAGTTTGTGTTTGAGTTTCAAAAATTGAAAATTTCACTTTTAGTTCTTTGTACGCTTTTGTTTGTCCGTCTTTAGATATCTCTTCATCCGGTCTTAAATTTAACCAAAAAAAAAAAGACAGATATTCTATTGTGAAATAATCATTGCGTATTTATCGGATTTCTCATTCAGAAGAAAAAAAAAACTTTCCATTTTTTTTTCACCATCCCATCACCACTGATATCGAACGGATTCGTAGCTTTGTGAGTAAGTGAAAGTAGGTCTCCACTCAAACGGATACCCTCTCATATCGAATGGTGTTGGGTTTAAATTTTTTAATTTTCTCAAAAAAAAAAAAATGAAACGTTAGACTGAAGGGGAAGATTTGCACAGAAAAAAATGCGAAATTTGATTCTAATCAACTAAGAACGAACCTAGATTAGAATCTTTGAATCCTAAAGACTCTACTGAATCGAGGGAGAGTGAGAGAGAGAGAGAGAGAGTTCACAAAAAAGGAGTGGGAGAAAAATTTTGGTACTTTTCACATCGAACTCTCTCTCTTTCTCTCTCTCTCTCTCTCTCTCTCTCTCTCTCTCTCTCTCTCTCTCTCTCTCTCTTGAAATAATCTGTTAATTAAAACTGGATCGAAAGAAAAAAAAACACTAGTATCAAAAAAAAAAAAAAAACTTGGGACTCCGTTAGACTCTGCCGAGACAGTAACCTAGTTTCTTTCGATTACCGTAGTGTCTCGCGTGTGAAGAAAGAGAGAAAAAGAGAAGGAAAAACAGCGAAATCGGAACGAAATAAATCAAATAAAACAAATCGGTCTCTCTCTCTCTCTCTCACTCTCTCTCATTGAGAAGTTTAGTTTTCATCACACTTCATCTCACTTCTAGCTCTCAATCTTCATCTTCACCCTCTCACCTTAGCTCTTTCACTTCCTACCTATCCTTACCTGCCATTCTACCATCACCCTTCTTTCTGCTTTCAGTTATAGTATTTTTTTTTCTCGCTGTAAAGATTTTCTATCCACCAACTACATTATCAATAGATTTGATATTACAAAATTTCTTTCCGATACTATTGAATAAATCATTCACAGTATATCTTATACGATTTCTCTCGATCCAAGGTGTTCCAATGGTCTAGTTTATCGAACGTAATAAGCATCGCGATCAGCTAGTAAAAACATTCAGTGATTCAGATATGTGGGTAAACGTTTTGAATTCGATCTTTTAGAAATTGTAAATTGTTTTGATGGAGAAAAATAAAAGTGAGATGTGGAAACGAAACAAAACAAAGAAAAAAAAATGTGGTCGATTTATTTTTCTCCATATTTAATTTTCTTGTTAAATTAGATAAATTTCTTTTACAACTTTTTTCTTTTTTGTCTGCCCCATAGTATTTCTAGATCAAAAACTATCGTTCGATTGGATCCACATCTCTTGAACGCATACAACAACCGATCGGATCTCTTTGGATCATTTCACATTCTTGGTATTTTGTCTGGATTCGAAATACTAAAATCAGCCAAAGAGTTATCGTTTCGCTAGCTAAGATTTGTTGTTGGCTGTTTTTGTTCTGTTTTGTTTTGTTCTGTTTTGTTTTTTTTCTTCATTCTTTCACTATGTCTCGATGCGATCGCTAATCAAGAGAACCGTAACAAACACAGTAATTTTTTCTTTTCCAAGACAAATAAAAAGATCTCTTTTGGAACCTTTTTTGTTCTAAACTTTTGGTTTTGAAATTCGATTTGAGTAGAAAATTTTTTTTTTGTGTTTCTCTTCCCAAACCGCTTGCCCTACGTCAAGCACCGTTCACAATGATGAAATTTTGTTTTTTTTTTTTTGTTCAAATTCAATCTTCGTTTCTAGCCTATTCTTAGCCTAGATTATCAAGCTAGTAATTAGTGACATTAAAATTTTTTTTTTTGATTTTAGATTTAAAAAAAAAAAAAAGATTCTATTCTTTTCTCAATGATCAGAATGGAATAGATTGAGAGAATATTGTGAACAATATTAGTTAGTTAGTCACTAACTCACTTGACTCTCTTCACAGTGAGCACTAGTCGCGACCGGTCGATCGGCCGGTCTCTAGATCGGTCAATCTGATCGTCTCTGTCGGTCAATGGTTACAGGTCTGTATAACTTTGGTATAGCTGTAAATCATCACACAACCAGTACGAAGAACGAAAGAGTTGAAAAGTAATCCAAACATAATAATGTGCGAAGCAAAATATAGAATCCAAGCAATTAGGATTTCGTTTTTTTTTTTTTATTTTTCGTTTTCATTTTCATTTCGTTCGATTCAAAAATTGCACACATGCAGAGTATGTGCGTCTGTGTGTGTGCTTTTTTCCGATCACTCAAACCAAAAGATCTGTTTTCGGAGAGAAAAAGAATCCAAGATAAAAAGCAAAAAAATTCCAACTTTTTTTTTGCTGGTCTCTGGTCTTCTGTGAATTATTAATATGAGTTCTCCCCCCCCCCGATTTTTTTTTCACTCTCCGTTCGAAGTGAAACAAAAACCGTATCGAACAAGAAGAATGAGGAATTGAAAAGCGCAAGAGGACAGAGAGAGAGAGAGAGAGAGAGAGAGAGAGAGAGAATATCATTTTGAATCTATCTGGTAAAAATGAAACTTATTAGAGACCAAATAAATCAAAATGAATAGGATTATGAAAATGACCTTCATCGAGAAAGAGAGATTCCGTTGAAGGCAGAGGGGACAAATGGCGAGGAAATAATACAAAAAAAAAATAATAAAAAAATAAATAATAATAAATTTTGGATAAAACAAAACAGTTCGATTAGAGAAACATGAATTTTGCTTCTCGAACCAAGTGTCGCTTTTCAAATTGTTATTGTTCGTAGTGAAGAAAGAGTTAGAAGTGTGAAATGTGAAGAAAAACGAACGATAAGAATAATAATAATAATAATAGTATTCGATATCGAGATCGTTTCGAGGTGTCTCAAGAGAGAAGAGAATACGAAACGATTGCTTTGATTAAGTCCATACGGTTCAGTTTGATTGGAGAAAGTTAAGAGCTTTTTTCTTGCGATATTATTTTTTTCTTGTCTTTCGCTAAATTTTTCTAACGTTTTTAAATCTGATAGCCAAAGTGAAGTAAATTAATTACGAAAATCAGAGATTTTTTTTGTTCTAAAATTGTACAATGAAAAATTTACGGCTCAAAATCAAACCGATCCTAGGTTTAAAAAAAAACCATTCATTTTTTTTTTTGGCTCAAGAATGTGTTGTTTGGAAAGAATATTGATTCGATCGGAAGTCTAGGAAGTGAGATAATAGATGATGATTTCCACCATCACCACCACCAACAACAACAACCGAACCAACATTCGAACCTCTTTAAGCGAATCGCATAGTTTACAATTCTTGGTATTTGTCAATGGATCAGAAAAGAGTTAATTGAGATATTAAATAGAATTCCAAATGACGGAATGATTTTGTAACACATTTCAATCATCATCAACATCATCGAAGCATTCGATCCTTTGAATGCTAACTAAGAACTAATGATGATCTCTGATGGATGCAAATCTAAATGTTCTGTTTTTATTGGATTAAACTAATCGAGCTAAACAAATCAAAATTGATCCCATTGATGAAAATGTTTCCGAAGATTTAGAAATCAAATTTACAAATAAATTCATCCAATAAATACAAATGTATGCATCTAATCGAATGATTGTCTAATCATTTTCGATACGACAATCTCTATCTGAAGATCGCTAGACTCTATGTTAGATTAGTTATGCAAAAAAAAAAAAAAATATCTGTCTAATCATCATAATAATATCATCAGACATCTTTTCATCGAAAAGAATCCCTCTCGTTTCGATACACTATGGTGTTGTGGTCGCGATTTGATTCGCATCGAAGACATTCCTATGCAATTCGATCGTTGTAGAAACGTTCGAATCAGACGTACAAACTATATTCATTGTCGTTTTTCATTCTCGTCTCGATGTCAAGAGAAAAATGTCATTACAATTATCAATTACCATTCATCAGAATGAATTCGTTTTTTCAAGGATTTCTCTCTCTCTCTCTCTCTCTCTCTCTCTCTCTCTCTCTCTCTCTCTCTCTCTCTCTCTCTCTCATTTTCTCTATTATTTTGATTCGGTCTATCATTAGTCATCTAGTAGTCATGATTGTTTTGGATTTATTGTTGCATAAAATTCTTATCAAAAATCACAATGATTATCATCATCGAAAGCATCTAGAGCAGCAGCAACAGAAGAAACATCAACAACATCATCTTCATCATAATTATTATCTCTGTCAGGTAGAATAACTCGAATAACAGGTCTGATTCTGGTTTGATTTTTTTTCTTTTTTGAATTTCTTTCTTTTCGAATCTGGTCTAACTACCTCCCCGCTACTAACGATTATTTTTTTTTTTTAGATCTTAAATGTTCTTTTCGTTACTGAACATCTTTGGCCGAATAGAAAGGACAAAAGATTCTAACAATTTACATAAAACGAATCGAAAAAAAAAAAAAATACAAGTAGAACGGTATCGAAAGGTCTGAAGGAAGTGAGGTAGAATATTGTTTATGTGAGATCGAAAGAGAGAGAGAGAGAGAGAGAGGGTCGAGGTCTAGAATATCGAGAGAAACTAAACGAGATTTATTTCGCAATCTTTTTCTCCATGATAATGATGATGATCTATTTATCTCATCTGTTTGTCTATCCATCTCTTCGAATCATTATATTCTGCATCCAATATGGTCAACGGTGGCCGTAGAAAATGATGGCGATGTTGTTGATGATGTTGTTCGTGATGGCGTAGATAATCGCCTTCAAGTAGAGAAAATGGGGAATAAAATAGGAAAAAAAAAACGAAACAAAAAGCCGATTTCTCGAAGAGGCCGCACAAATTATCTTCAACGTTGGTAGAGAGGAAGAAAGCGAAAGAAAAAAATCTTCTTCTTCTTCTTCGACGACGACGACGACGACGACGACGATGTGCACAGCAACTGAAGGAAAGATACTATTGGCCTATTCACCTTGAATTAGTTTGATGGCACTAGGTAGATCGGAACAATTCATACCTCTGTAAGCATCTCTCGCTCTCTCTCTCTCTTCTTCTCTGCTTAATGGATGGAATTGAAAATCTCTCTGCTAGGCAATCGAGAGGAAGAAAACGCGCAACAGATAATGAACGAACTGTCGTTTATATTACCTAAAAATTTTTTTTTTTGTTTCACAATCTATTCTAGCTTAAATTATTGATCGTAGAGCGAAAGAATCTCGATCTCTAGATGATCAACCATGCGAACAAAACTAGTGCCAACAATGATAGGTTGATTGAATGCAACAAGTGAAAAATTCATTATGAAACTGATCATCTCATTCGTCAGCAGGTAGATAGGTGAGAATCTCGAGAGAAGTGAAACAATCGAAACTTTCGCAATGAAATTCTTTGAGTTTTGAAATCGATATGAGAGAGAGAGGAGAAGGTAGAGAATCTATTCAATTGTATTGACTACAATCTTAAGATCTCTATAATCGGCTGATCTGGTCCAATCAAAGTGAGAATTAAGTAAGCGCCAATTTAAATAATGGTAATATTAAATTTGGTTTTCAACATAAGCTATAATATCATCATTTTTGATGCAAAAAAAAAAAACAAATCAAAACGAAAAACTTTTAGACCAATTAACTTCACTAATCTCAATGAAATCATCTAAATCTTTTCCGATGTGTCTCTATGTAATATTGCATGCAAACAAAATTGTTTGCTAGCTTCGACAATGATTTATCCTTGAACCCCTTCGAGGAGATCATTAAGAGGAGAGACACACATAGATCATTCATTGTTTTGTTTTTCTTTTTTTTTTTTTTGACATTGTTCTTGTGATTCAGGATGATTATGAAGATTTACCTTTCTGTATTCAATCGTTTTTATGATTGCTTTTCTGTATCATCTTAATATTTCTCGATCGATGTGTATCCACTCTATTTAAGCTTGTAGGGATCTCGATGTGAATAGACATCAATCAAAACCACTTTGTTTTGGGTACTCTTGAACTGGAAAGAATCTTTCGATAGCATTCCATCGAATGAAATCATTTCAAATTCAATGGAATAGGTTCGAAGATGTATCCAAGGAGAGCAAACAATCGAATTAAATCAAATCGTTGAGCAAAGAAAAACTACGATGCAGATGTAGATGAAGAAGAAGAGGGGGTTGAAGCGAAGAATAACAACACCACCACAAGAAAGATATAGACACATAGAAACATTTTAAGAAAAGGTGATTGAAAATTCTATTGAATTCTATAACAGGTTTTACAACAAACGAAAATAATCCACACACAGAGAAAGAGAGAGAGAGAGATTGTCCGGTTAGGCTTAAAGAATCAACCCAAGTATTCAAGACGATTTCGAGTATTGGTATCAGAATTTCTTATGGTCGAAGATTACTAGAATATGAACTAGAGCTAATATCAATCATCATCAACATCATCATCATCATTCTCTAGAATGATGCTGACAAGTAGAGTTATTAATAGTAAAATCTGGTCAGATCAAACACCACAAGCATCGATTCCGATTTAGAATTTTGTTTTGGTAAATCTGTTTGTTTGTTTCTTTATTATTTACTTTTGACCATCTTTATTGCAACAAAAAAAAAAAAGGAAGAATAGATTGATTTTTGTTTTTTTTATTTTTCGCACGAAAAATCGCCACAAGCAATCAAAGAAAATCATCTCTAGATGTTTGATATTTTTGACATTCGATGATGTTTATTCAACCGAATGTATCGAAGATTTCACTCTGATTGATGGGGGTGTGAGTGTGTGTGTGTAGGTAAGTGTATGTGTAGATCTTCACGAAAATCTGGTGTAGGTATTCTCTCGGTAGAAATCTTTGTTTTTTTTTCCTCCGAATCCATAATCTTTTCACAAGAAATCCATTCGATTGCTACTCGATTCTTAATCTTCGTTTGAAGGTTGACACAGAACAATAACCTCTCTTTCGCTCTCGAAGATTGTAGTCGTAGAGTAATCAATTTGAATTGTGAAGAAGAAAAAATTGATATTTTTTCCCCCAAATCATATCATATTCCATTGAATTAATTAATTTCATTGAAAGGAAAAAATTTGATCGTTAAAAATTTTAGTGACTTTTCACGTGTTCAACTCTCACCTAAGAATAATAACTTTTCTTCAAGGTCAATAGTAAGGTTAAAGGTGAATTTTGATCTCAAAATTTTCTTGAAAATCAATGTCAACATCGGATGGCTCAGATGCCGACGATGATGGTAGCGATGATGATGATGACGACGAAAGAGGCCCGAGAAAATTCGTTAGCATTATTTGATTGAACCTTGCAAGCGTGATCCAATCATTATCTTACGTAATCAAATAAACAATGAATCCTTCCATCAGAGTAGGAGGAGGTGTTAGGCCATTAGAAAGTAGAGAGAAAAAAAAACTCATTTTCAGAATGAAATCAGACCCAGATGGATCAATAAATCGGTTGACTAATTATCGATATTTGGATTCGCAACGAAACAATAACACAAACAAAGCACAGAACAGAGAAGTAAAAAATTCGGTGCCTCAACTAAAATTAAATTACTAATCGAAAATTTCATTATTATGGATCAATTAGGTTCCGCTAAAAAAAACATTCTTCCTGTCAATGTTGTTTGAATATTCAACTCTCATTCTTAAGTATTTCCATTGATTAATCCAGGAAAATTGAATTCTGTTTGCCTCAAGCTCCAAAGAAATAAATTTGGTGCAGATGACGATAATCATCTGCTTCGAGTTCTCTCTCGCTCTCTCTCTCTCTCTCTCTCTCTCTCTCTCTTTCTGACTAAGATTAAGAAAATAATTTAAAATTTCCTTTCGATGTCATCTTTGAGTTTCCATCGTTATCGAGACTAAAATAATTAAAATGAATTACTCTGAGGGTCCATTTTACTGGATCGGAGATAGAGACAAAGAGAAGAGACTTGGAGATGGACAAATGTTTAACATTAAATGGATGAATAGATGCGATGGTTCGCCTCGATCCGATCGCCATCATCATCGGATTGATTCAAACATTAATTAGTTACAAAAAAAAACCGATGTTTTTTTTTCTAAGAAATCAAATCTAAGAATTCCAAAAGGTTTGGTCATCAACATCGAAAAAATTTCTTCGAAGCAGTTCAAACTTCTTGCATCGAAAAATTGCATTCGAAGACGATAATATTCGAAGGCTCATCGAATAAGATGATTGAGATGAGGCAATTAATAAACTATTCTTTAGAGAATAGTTTGCACCTGGATAATAATAAGAAATGAATGGATTTCAAAAAAAAAAAACATTAAAACAATAGAATAATTCTTCACGAAAGAATTCACTGTAGAATCGTATTGAGATCTAGCACAACTGGTTTTTTCCTCTCTCTCTCTCTCTCTCTCTGTCTCTCTCTATGAATGATTCACCACCATGTACAACCAGCGCCAGAATTGTAAAATTGCTCGTAATCATAACCCAGATTGTTAGCTTGCAAAGATCTCGATCAATGTCGGTGAATGTCGGCATCTTGAAATACCGGCTAACCGGATAACAACTTAGAATTGATGGCGAAATTTTTTTTCTCGATTTCTCGGAAGAGTTATCGGTTTCATTGGATACAGGTTAGAAAGGACAATATTAATGTACTAGTGTGTCAGTGTAAATCGTTAGATTTTCGCTTTCATTTCTTTTCGCTCTTTTTCTATCTCTACTCTTGCACAATTTTTATCTTTGTATGATGCAAAGAGAAATACCGAGTATTGTGCAAGAACATTGGACCCTAAAATCTTAGAGAAAAATTTGACCTGATTATTTATTGTTTTGTTTGCCTTTATGCATTATGCGTTTCCAGTTAAGATTTTGTTTCAAGAACGTTACCTTTTCTTTATCGGGTTTCCTTACGTTATACGGTCACTAGGCCATAACAGTCTGGTCAGTCTGTGATCATTCAATCAATCAGTTACCTTCATAGTTAATAATGTATAGGTCATAAGAAAGGAGGGAAAGAGAAGGAGAAAGAGCGAGACAAGATTGTACAACTGGCCTGATTTTTTCCTAGGTCCTCAGGCTTCTCTACTGCTATGGGGAATTTTATTGGTCAGTTCCTTGTTTTTTAAAGTAATGGTCATATTTTTATCACTTTCAACATCGATCCTTTTGAAAAATGCGATGATCAAAGTTAGTGATCTGATTTTATCTTTTTTTCGCTCTCAGAGATCCTTGGGTCTGTAGTGCCAGTGCTCGAAAGAAAATTGTTTGAACGAAAAGAAAAATCTAGGGTAAAGCAAATCTAGGCCTAGACCTGATATGTAATAATCATAGAGAAGCGATTTCGTTTAGCAAATTTTGATTCTTAATTCTTTTTTTTTTCTTCTTTAACTTTTATCTACTTGAAACCCTACTTTTGCAATCAAAAGAAATTGGTTCAAATAAAAAACAACATTTCGTCACTGAAATGAGTGAAACAGTCTGTCATCCTTTATACAACATTAACTTGTTGTATTCATTTGTGACCGATGTGGTCAACAAGTTGTAAAAGACCAGATGGTCATCATCATCGAACCAGAGGGTTAGCTTAGAATTGTCGGTGATGACAAGTATTCCCCTATCGATCCATGTCTTTCACTAGTTATATTTTTTTTCTGAATGAAATTTTACAATCACAACTTCTACCAAAATCAATAGCCATAAAGATAGAGAGTAAATCGAAAGCTAACCAAACAAAGATGGATTAACATACCCATCATCATCCTCATCATCATCGAAACAATGACAAACAAACAAAGTGTTGGTTTTTTAATCAGCGAAATTTTCGTTTTTTTTTTGTTGTTTCAAGGTTTCATTTGTGGCCAAATATTGTTTCATATCATCGCTTATTATTATTATTATTATTATTCTCATCTTCCAAATTGTTTGTCTCTCTCTCTCTCTCTCGCGATGATGTTTAGCAAATAGAGAAAAAAACAGAAATAGAAAAAAGAAACAAGAATAAGAGATACGATTTGAAATGATAGGGTTATGATGATGGCTTCACAAATCTCTCACTTTCGCCATTATTTTCATATTTATTGTTGTGTGTGTGTTTTTTTTTGTGTTTTCAATTTCTTACAATTTGCTTACATAATTCGAAATAGCAATGGATAGATTGGATAGAAAAATAAAGATTTTGAAAAAAATTTCACTATTATTATTATTATTATTATTATTATTATTAAGGTTATTATATTTTTCTTACCAAATAATAGAAAACTATTATATCGAGGCGTCGTCGCCAAAGCTACCCTCTCTGACAACAAACACAGCGATTTTTCTCTCTCTCTCTCTTTGCATCTTCGATATGCTTTTCTTTGAAACTGATTTTTCATACTTCATTTTCAGGTGAGTGTGTGTATATTCCATTCCCGGTTAGTTTGATGATTATCATCATCAACATCATCAACATCATCGAAAAGAACAAAGTCCTCGATCAAGGTCAAGATAATTTTTTTTTTCATTTCGTTTCAATCTCTATTCTCTATTCTTAGCATTGGAGTGTGCGAATCCAATCACTTGAAGCATAGAATTAGTTGTTGGTTACTCTCGATTGTTTCTCTCGACAGGTAAAATGTCTTGTCTTTGTCAGAAGCTTCTCTTCACTCTCTCGTTCAGTGGTACGATTTTAAATCAAATAATGATATTCGATTATTATTATTATTACTATCGTTATGTAATATGGCGAGAGAAACTAGGGATCGGAAAATTTCTCTCCAAAAATCGAATTGTGGAGAAATGAAATCATCCACATTCACATTCACATTCACATCCACATCTACACCTATCTACCTTCGAATATCAGGTGGATAGATCGATCTCGATTCACTCTACCGTTTAGAATGATCTTCACACACACCACACACCACACACTCATCTTACATCTGGTTGGAATTCGTAAGATTCGATACCCAACAGATATCCATAGGCTCATCTCTGTTTTTTTTCCACCTTCTATTCTGATTCGAATTCAAAATTATCCAATCGAACGCCCCTATTCACGCACTCATCTTGATTTACCTAGAAGGCTAGAACCTACGAACTCCCAAACCGCCGATCAAAAACAAAAAATAAAAACGAAAGATAGCAAAATCATCAAAAACCGACAGCCAACTTGCAATTAATCAACCTGGTCGAACAGGTTTTTTCCTCTCTCTCTCTCTCTCTCTCTCTCTTTCATTCTTTTCTTATGTAACCATATCTTGGGCATCGAAGAATCGACTTTCGATTTTCAAGAAATTAGAAAAAAAAAAATAAAATGCGAAATAAAACCTAGCTTCTCAATCGAAAACCTATTAGGGATGGGAACGCGATTCGTTTCTAGCAAGCATCTCTACATACTATATCGTTACGATATCTTTCAAGGTTAAATTCGGATAGGGACGCTAGGTTATTTCGTTCGATGATAATAATCATCACCATCACCATCACCGTCATCATCATCATCATCGGCAGCAGCATCAGCATCAACGATCCCAATTCTCGGCACATCCATCTTGGTTTTATTCAGCCACAACAGTCACAGTAGATAGCAATTATCGATCATTCGTTGCCATTCTTGATGCAATGAATGATGAAGATGATAATAGTGATGGGTTTACTGACCTAGAGTGGATTTATTCCATTCGAATGAAGAAAATATTTTCCAATGAAATAATACTGATTTATGGATTCGAGAGCAATATTTTTGTGATCGTTTACTTTTTGTCGAACTAATTCTCTCAATTCTAATTGTGATTGAGGATGGAATTTTTATTTATCGATTGAAAACTATCGAAGAGTATAGCATCATGTTCCATCGAAATTGTCGTTTCGATTCTGATTAAAAAAAAATATCATTTAGCTAGAAAAAAAATGTCTTCAAAGCACCAAACCTTAACCTAAAACATTACTGCATCGGAAATAATCTAAACCAATCGAATCGATCGATTGCCTATTGAATAACCGAGATATTTTTATACTTTTTTTTTATCCGAGAGTTAGAGGATCGAAACAAATCGTTATTGTTTGAAATCTTTGATTGCGTATAGAAATTTTCCAATCTCTAGATTTCTAGGAATAACAAAACATTCGGAATTCTTCTTTTCGTTTTTGCTATCAGCTTGTCTACATTCCATTCCATTCCATTCCAATTCATTCCATAGATTCGAACGAATCGGAACACCACTAACACACAAGATTATGCAAGTATTACCAAACATTTGTCCCATCATCATCAGCATTATCATCAACCGTCTCGCTAGACAAGAGATAGGTAGAGTGGGAGAGAGAGAGAGAGAGAGAGAGAGAGAGAGAGAGAGAGAGAGAGAGAGAGAGAGAGAGAGAGAGAGAGAGAGGAAGCTATAAAATTAACGAATAATCTTCGGCTAGTATTTTTGGTATAATGGAAAAAATATTTTCGAAAAAAAAGTATAATGATAAATTTTGGTGTAGATATATTAAAAGCAATAAGCTATATGCAATTTATATTAGAAACGTATATAAGATTTGAGTTATAGAAGAAAAATTCTCACCAAAACCAAGAGAGAGAGAGAGAAGAAAACCGTAAATACGTTACGTATCTAATGCAATCAGTTTTATCATTTTCGTTACGATCGTGTTGCGCTATGTGTGTCTGTGTGTGCGGTGTGTTTTCGATGCGTTCTGAATGACTTCGAATCACACAAACAGCTTAACTAGCTAGCTAGCAAGCCAGCCAGCTACAGCTATCAAAGCCAGTCAACCAGCCTAAATAACATAACATAATCCAACGAATCGATTGAACCTCAACGTGATCATCACCACCACTGATCACACCTCCTACTCTCTCTCTCTCTCTCTCTGGCTCGCTTGCTTGATGTTGAATACCTCATCGAACTAACAGAAACCATAGCTTTCATTCATTCTCTCTCTCTCTCTCTCACTTTCCATTTCTCTCTTTCTCTCTCGTTCGTTATATTCTCGTGTTATCAAGAAACAGAAAAAAAAAGAAAAAAAAAAGATTACGAGAAAAAAAATCGACCCGTAACAACAAGTGTTAGTCGATCATCATCATCATCATCATCATCATCATCATCTTCTTCTTCGACGACGACCAAAAGGCAATGTGAAGAACACAACGAGACATTGAGTGAGAGCTTCATCGATTGTGAAGAGAGAGAGAGAGAGAGAGCGAGAGTAAGAGAGACCTAAGAGAATTGATTTGGATTTTTTCTTTGATTATTCGAATTTGAAATTTGGTAGAGTACAGTCCTACAATACAATACCTAAATACCGAAATTCATTTCGTTTTCGATAAAAGAAAGCGAATTTCGATGTAGTTCCTCTCACTTTCACCTACCAATCATCGAAGATTTGATTAGCGATGTGTTCGATAAGATTCTCTCACCATCACCGTTAATCAAAAATTTTTTGCTCTAATTTCGTTTTTGTTTTTTGCATTTGACAATTCTGTTCTTTTTCGATTGTTTTTCATTAAACTATACCTATCTGTTGAGAAATCAAAAAAAAAAAAAAAAAAAAAAATAAAATGCCTAAAGCATTTTTAATTCGCAAAAACATCCCATATCAAACATCGAACGGTCAAATGACAGTTCCAACAGCATCGACCAAGACTGGTTGGCTCACACCACCACCAAGTCCTGATGATAGTCTTCCGGAAAATCTTTCCACCAAACCAATCGATCATAGTCCAAACGAGATCCCAACGAATAATGATGGATTTAGTTATTTAATCGCTAATAATAATAATAATAATAATAATAGTAGATCTAGCAGTAATAATAATCGTCGAACGAAATCGATTTCATCTAGATCCGATTCATTCAAACACCACCACCATCACCACCGACAGCAACATGTTGTGGACGAAATCGGTGCATTGAATTTGAAAAGTTCCAAAAGTACAAAACGATCGAAACAACAATATCTTCGGGATGAGGAGGAACGATTCTATTTCGATGCGAATCGAAACGATGAAGCAGTTGATTTAAGTTTTTCTGGAAGCAATAAAAAATTTCTTCAATCAAATCTACGAAACTCACCGATTGATTATAGTGAATCATCATCATCATCTCTCTGTTCGTTGACCAACGGCCAATTCTATGGTTCAGCATTAGCCTCACCATTGAGCTATCATTCCGCTAGTGATAGTGATTTCGATGCTAAAGGTAGGTGTGGTCCTATCCAGAGGATCGATTCGATCGAGGCCTTTCGATTTGTTCTCTTAGGGGTTCGATTTGGACCCATTTTGGTAGTGCAATAGTTCTTTCTACTAATTGAATTTGTTTTATTTTTTTTTTTGAGGGCAATGCAGTTTAGTCTTTATTTTTTTCGCCTTAAATTTATCTATCTTTTACCTTAAATTATGTCTCTAATCATTCGAATCTAATCGCTGATGCTGATGACTAATCTTAATTTATTCTAATTTAATTCTCGAATCCAAATCGAAATCGATTCTTAAACTCTCTCTCTCTCTCTCTCTCTCTCTCTCTCTCTCTCTCTCTCTCTCTCTCTCTTTCCCTCTTCCTCTCGAACTGTGTAACTGTTTCTGATTTCGAACCGTTTTGGAAATTGATTTTAATTTTTTTCCCCCATTTTATTTCTTTTCGTTTACTTTCGAACGGAAAAAAGGACCCTCTTCGTTTTCATCATTATCATCGTTCTATGCCTCTGTTTCATCATCGAATAATTCTAATCAGCAACAATCTATTGCACAAAACCATCACAATCACAATCATCATCACCATCAACAACAATTATTACAATCATCATGTTCAATTCCGCAACCACCACTATCATCTCGATCATCATCATCATCATCGTTTACATTATCACCATCAGAATCTTTTTTGAATAGTCATCAAAGGGTGATCGATTGTTCCAACAAGACATCATTGTCATCATTATCATCGTCATCATCATCGCAAAATCATCAAACGAATCCGGTGTTAATCAATGAACGTTTATTGAGCAGTAACAATACGAATCTAAATGTTGGATTATTAGCGATACCGAGCGTAACGAAAGATGGTCGAAACAATCCTAATCATCATGTTCAGCATCATCAACATCAGCAACAACATCAACATTTTCAATCGAATCCGCAACAATATTGCAATGATCAAACAACAATACCATCATTATTGTTCCAACAGCAACGGTCTGCATTGGAATCATCAGGTATGCCTCATTGCTATCATCTCGCCCTTTTCCCTCTTTTCGTACCGTCTTTAAGCTTAATTCATTCGATCTCGCTTTCTTCTTTGAATCAAAGTTAGCTTCTTCTCAGATCGCAATCGATGGAAGATGAATCGAATGAGAAAAACAAAATTGTTTTGATTCTTGAGACGAAAAAAAAAGAAAAATTAAAATGGGAGAAAGAAAAAATATTGCAACTTTTTTTTCCCTCCCTTTGAAACAAAAATTCTCAAATTTTTTTTTTATTTTGCTCCTCTTTCGTCGTTTTTTTTTTTTTTGCTCACTTTCCTCTTTGATGATCGCCAGGTAGCCTAGGTAGACATTTTGGAGTGAAAAAAAAATAAAATAAAACAATCATTCGAAGTGAATGAAATCTGAAGAAAATAATATTTAATAGTTATTACAATGAAAGTGAAGATGTCTAGCTTCTTCACTAAGTGATTCAGCCTGGAGAAAGCGAAAGAGAGAGAGAGAGAGAGAGAGGGTTAAGAAAAAATCATCGAGCTAAATTGTTTGATGTCCGTTGATGATCAAATAAAAGAGAGAGAGAGAGAGAGAGTCGTTGTTGTTGTTGTTGTTGTTGATTAGGATTGAAATCGAATGAGACGCCATGAAACAACAACAAGAAAAACGAGACGACTGACAATTAAAAAGAAAAAAAAAGACGAAAAAGAAATTCAAAAAAATAAAAAAAAAACGAAACGAAACGAAAGAGGTGTACAATTGTAGCCATAGCTATTGGTAGAGCTAGCTCAAGAAGTTAGACGGTTAGAAGAGACACACAGACAAACAGACACAACGTAAAGATATTACTAATTTCTATTATTATTACTATGATTATTATTATTACTTGGTTGTTATGAAAAGATTATGATGAATTGAATCGATTCACAAAATTCAATGCTAACATTGAGTGAGAGAGAGAGAGAGAGAAGAGTGAAATGGAAGCCTTGGCATTGAATTTGGTCAAAGGCTTCGTTATGAAGCAAACAACAAGAAAAAAAAATATCAAGCAAACAGGTTTTTTTTTTAATTTCTCCTTTCTGTCTTCTTCTTCTTCATCACCCATCATCCTCCTCAACATCAAATCAAATCAAATCACTCTCTTCGAAAAGATCAAACGATTAATAGTGATGATGATGATGATGTTGATCACAAAGAACAAAGAGATCTATGAGTGTGTGTGTGTGTGTGTATTCCCTTCCCTTCCCTGAGACAGGTAAATTATTCAACAGGTAGTTTGCTTGAAGTTAAGAACCAAGACAGAGCGCAGAGAGAGAGAGAGATATCACTTCAATTGGATGCTTTTTCTTTCATTCGATTGATTCATATCCATCACCTACCCCCTCTCCCCGCTTGATTCGCTAGCTATAGCTGTTTTTGATTTTCAATGTTCTCCACATAACATCACAAGAATGTGAAATTTGTGTTTGTGTGTGTGTATTTTATTACTTTCCAGAATACCTAGTACGAAAATAAAACTGGTCTCTCTCTCTCTCTCTCTGTCCCTCTCTTCGTTTGATTTCGATGAGAAATGCATCACATTTAATTAATGCAATCACTTTTTTCCCATCTTCTTCCCATTCTACGTTATCGTTCACTTACTATGCTTGTCTTCACTTTTCGCAATAATTTTTATTTCCGTTCAGTTTGGTGGGTCGAATTCACCTGTGTCCCCTCGTTTTTTTCTCTCTCTTTCTTTATATTCTAACATTCTAATTCCTTGATTCTTCTATATTTGCTCTCTCTCTCTACGATCATTTTTAGCCTCCTCAGCAACATCCTTTTCAACTTTACAACGATCGTCCGTTATCCATCATAATACTACCAACACATCTCCATTGAGAACGACAACCACACCGATTGATGGAGATCGTTCGTCCTCGTTGAAATCATCATCGTTACTTAAATCAGAGCATCTCACTTTGCAGAATATCAAATCAGTCAAAAATATTCAAAATAATAATAATAATAATAATATCTCCAATAGTCCAGAGGGTAATGAAAGTGAAGGTGCTTTGGAAGCTTTGGCCACGGCCGCTTCGAGCCTTTACCCAGCGGCAATCAGTGCTGCTGTTGTTGCTGCCGCTTCGGCCGTATCACCATCGAGCAATCTTCCACCTGTACAAACAACTGCACAAAGACTAGGTAAATTTTTGCATAGCTTTCTCTCTCTCTCTCTCTCTCTCTCTCTCTCTCTCTCTCTCTCTCTCTCTCTCTCTCTCTCTCTTGCATCAAATTATTGGGGTCGACTAGGTCTCGAGAGTAGTAGATCAACATCATCTCATAGCGCATCATTTTCAATAAAATTCATTAACTTTGCACTCTATATTCGATGCCTGTCCACTTTATTTTCTCCACTTCATTGAAACTCACCTTTGACCTCTTTTTCTTATTTTGTTTGATCGAATAAACTCTAGGTATTCCATTACATCTCATATCAACATTGGAATTCGTGAATGGTGGTCACGGAATCAAGAATCCGTTTCTAAACCAAAACGAACAACAATTTAAATTTACCAATAATAATAATAATAATAATAATAACGATAATTGTGGCAATGATCAGAGCATTCCAATCAATAAATCAACGGCCCAACATAGGAATGAGAAGAGTTCAAATCAAACTCAGCTACAAGATGATCCATTAAAATGTTCGATCTGTGGCAAACGTTTCACATTGGCTCGTTTGCTAAATCGTCATCTAAAATGTCATTCCGATATCAAACGTTATCTTTGCACATTCTGTGGCAAAGGATTCAATGATACTTTCGATTTAAAACGACATACTCGTACTCATACAGGTACGTACGCGAGCTTCATCATCGCTGATGAATCGGCGGCAAAAATTTCTTACACACACGCCCATACACCTAAACACACGAAAATCAATCTGATTAATCAATCAATCAATCGATGGATAGAGATTTCGAATCATAGCCAATCGAAATCGTTAGATTAGAACGGATCTTATTATTAATGCCTCTTATCGAACGAACGAACAAACAAACAAATCGAAGATGGAGAAGAACAAAATATTCCCATACGAAAATATTTTGTTAGACAAACAGTCTCGGTTTGGCTACCAGCACGCACAGAGAGACTAAACATCGACAATGTCGACGCTGTGTTACACCTAGGACAGTTATTATCCATTGGTTGAGTTGTTTAGTTTTGTGATATCTTCAACAACAACAACAACAACAACAATAACAACATCGATTGAGAAGAGACTGGCTAAGAAGATAATCAGAAAAGGGAAATGAGAATCAAATCCAACGGTTTTTTCTTAGATCTTCTTCCTTTTTTTCCTTTTATTATTTGATTAGCTTTGTTTGAAATCTGAGATAAAATTAGTCTGAGTTAGAATTAGAATGTCACTTTAGCGCATCAATAATTTTTGCATTGAATAATTTAATTTTCTTTTAGCATTATTTTTCTCATTAATTTGACACACCCACATATACATACATAATACTTTTGTTTAAAGTAATTTTCTCTTTCCGTTCGCTTTTTCTAACGAATCTTTTTTCATTTACGAAACCGAACATTGAACACAGGTGTACGGCCATATCGATGTAATCTTTGTGACAAATCTTTCACACAACGATGTTCGTTGGAATCGCACACTCTTAAAGTGCATGGAATTGCACACGAATATGGCTACAAAGAACGTCGAAACAAGATGTATGTCTGCGAAGAATGTGGTAAGTTAGATTCTTTGGATTTGAAATTTCGTGACATTTTTTTTTTCTTTCTCGATCCTTTTTCTTTCTATTTAACTCAATTTAATTATAATTACACAACTTATAGCTTTGTTGAACTTAGAACAAAATTAGATTAAGATTTTTCATTTTCATTTTTTTCGATTTTTTTTTTTGATATTTTTGAAATCTATGTTCCTATAGGGGTATCGTAGGGAGGGAGACAAAACGTCTCACCTTCTCTTTGGATAGCATTAGTGTTTCCTTTTTTTTTTCTCTCTCTTTCTTCTCGTTTGTCCCTGTTCAATTTCATTGTCAGAAAGAGTAGAGAGTGAATTGAGTGTGCTGGGGTAGGGTTGAGACCATAGTCGATAGACCGATGAGATTTTTTTTTGATTTTTTTCAGATTTTTTTTTTTCATTTGTATTTCGGACACCTCCCTTCGTAGAGAGAAAGAGAGATGAATGAGCTTAACTCTCTCACGGCACAATAAAAAAAAACTGTTATTTTTTTCCCGCTGCATTCTCTCAAAAACGCTGGGACCGTTTCGGTTTCGAAAATACCTCACAATCCTTCGTTGTTGTTCACTAGTGATTGTTTATGATTAGTATTATTGTTATTATTATTATTATTATTATTATTATTATTATTATTATTGTCAATTTTATTGGGATAATTATCGTTGGTTTCATAATCACACAAAACCTTGGCTCTCGTATTCTTGGTACACGATTGTTTTCCGATTTTCGTTGCACTAAAAAAAAAGCCTACGTGTTTGTTGCTGTTTGAAATCGAATGAATAAATGAATGAATTGAATACAATCTAAAAAAACTTGCGAGGAAAAAGAATGTAGGGTAGCACAAACACTTGTTGTTGATCAAATTGATTTGATCCAACCGGATGAAATGAACGAAGTAAGGGGGGAAAAAACAAAAAAATTCGGAAGATTTTCGCTCATTCTCCGTGCATCTTTCATTCACACCCAATTTTATGAATGGATTTTGTTTTGATGATAATTAGATAAGATCGAGAACAAATAAAATATGGGAGGGTTGTCGATTTGATTTCGCTTTTTTTCAATTTTGTTGGAACGGTTAAATCAATCCTACCATTGAGTTTGAGACTCTTGGCGATAATTTTTACCCAATTTCTTTTTTATCTCTTTATCTTTATCTTCATTTTTTTTTTTTTTTTGGTTAAATTTTCGTTTCAATTACTGTTTCGCTATATTAATTAACTTTTCTCTTTCTCTCCGATTGCTTTTGATTAGGGTGTACAACAAGCCAACCAGAAGAGCATTATATGCATCTGAAATGCCATCACCCATATAGTCCATCGTTATCGAAATTCTATGATCGAAGACATTTCAAATTCAACAACAACGAGTTTCCGTTCAAAGAGAAACGATCCTCTTCGTCTGCATCATCGAATGCATCGACAAAAAGTTGAACAAATCATTTTGAACGTTTCGTGAATTTGCTTCCATTTAATTTGATGCCATTCTCATTCGATTGGAATGGATTTTGATTTGGATCGAGAGAGATCGAAATCCATCACCACTTTCCCCATCATCATCATCATCATCATCGTCCATCTCACTAGCAGCCTTATTACTTAATCTTTTAAACAGAAGCTAATATTTTTTTTTTGCTACTTTCGATTGGAAATCGCAAAGTGAAAATGAATTGTTTTTTTTTTTGGCTCTGTCTCTTCCGGAATCCGATTATTATAATTGTCATTTTTCTTTCTATAACAATTGTCATAATTATTATTATTATTATTATTATTATCAATTATTTTTTCGATGTTCACATTGTTCTAGTTTGAAGATTTTTTTTTCACTCTCCTCCTCATTGCAAAAACATGAAATTTCTCATTCAATTCACACACCCACCCACTCACTTGAACCCATAGTAACCCTATGATAGCACAACTCCTATCATTGTTGAATTCGATTTCTTACGAAATTGTTTCGATGAATTTCACAAAAAAAAAAAATCGATTATCTCTGTAATTCTTCGCAATACTATTATTCAAACTGTTTATTTTGTTCTGTATTGATTCAACTACTGGATACTAACTTCATAATAAATATCGAAAATTTCCCAATGAAATTTTACGATTTTTGGTTCTATTGAATATCTCTCTAGTTAGATTCTTTTTTTTCTCAATTGAAACCCAATTGAAAGCAAATGCTATCAAAAGCAATTATTCTTCTCAGCTCACATTCTCTCTAGTAATAATCCTTTCTTTTCCATCCAAAAGCTCATTCAGAGAGAGAATTTTCAATTTCTCGGAAATGATTTTCATTCTCCAAATTAGTTTCAATTTGTACGAATTCATATGGATCCAATTACGGCGTTCTCTTCACAAGAACAACCATCAATGTAATTATATTCAAAATGATTTCGTTTGCTAGAAAATTTCATCGATTTTCTTTTTTTTTTTTTTTGTATCGAAAAATGGAGAAAAAAAATTAAAATTGTCTATGATGAAAATTTTCTTTACGTTCGTTCCCTTTGAATGAAGCAAATTTTGGAACTCAGAAATTTGAGAGTAGAATAGAAGAGATGGAATGAGAAAAACTAATTATCGAATTTATGAATCGAAAATCATTCTCCAGGATTCGGAACCGGAAAAACTTTGGTCTTTTTTATTTCTTTTTTTTTTTTTTTGAATCTCCTCTCGAGAACATAGAACATCTCTATAATTAATAATATAATCATTTCGAAAAGAAAGAAAGCTTTTCGTTTTCGTTCACTGGTGAAAACGATAACATCACATCACATCTAATTATCATCTTGGAACATAGCGTCAAATATCGATCGCCATTAATTCACATTTGTGTGCAGTGTTGAAAGGAGTGAAAAATTGTTCTTGAATCTTTCACGAATCGAATCGAATCGAAGCAATTTTCTTCGCATCTGGTAACACAAGTCGAAGACCCAAAACGATAGAAAGAGAGATAGGATAGAAATCTATGATTTTAATCATCGCTATTATCGTTAAAATTCTGAATCGATCGAGATCGAATCGATCCAAAAAAGAACGAGAGAGAGAGAGAGAGAAACTTTTCCATTCTATGGTTCGGTGTCTTTGGCTCGCTCTATGATACTTTGAACTTGATTTTTTTCTTTCCGTTGACCCCCCCCAAAAAAACCGATTAGCTACAAGAAGACTAAGAGAAAAGTAAACATCAATCCATTTTGATTCTCGATCGATTGGGTTCGTTTTTGTTTTCTCGATTTCTATCGCGGAATTCTCATCTAAGGGATGTTCAAACAAAGTACGAGAAACAAAAAAAAAAAAAAAATCAATCGAATCAATTATGTTCAAAAAACGTTAGAGAAACTCTAAAGAGAAAACCCAGCGAGAAAACTGAGTGAAGAAAAATTAGAATTCTCTATGATTCTATCAAATACTAATTCGATCTAGGTCGATTCTCAACCAAACAAAAAAGAAAATAAAAAAAAAAGAAAAAAAAAGACTAACAAAATATTTCTCGGAACGCTAGGAATGCTTCGGTCTTAATAATATCCAAGAAATTCCATCCATGTTGTTTGATGAAACAATTTCGTGGACGTTTTGTGTATGAGTCTATATTTTGATCATCTTCATCATCACCATCATCATCATTTTTTTTTCTTTCCCTTTCTCTCTTATCATTCGTATTATTTCTGGCCCTAGCTTTCGATTGTTGTCCTCCACTCTAGATCGATCTAGTATGATGATGATGATGGTGATGGTGTCGTTAATGTTGATTTCTCAAATTAACTGTCGATTCATTCGTTTTGATTTCATTTTTTCCCCTCTTTTCGCTTACAATTCTGTCTCAAATTTACTTCTAGTCTTTTCGTGTGTGTGTTTGTGTGTATGTGTGTGTTCTGTTTTGAAAAATAAATTAAATACGCCAAGCTTTTCCTTTTGGAATTCTTTTGGGAACGAGTATGTTGTTGTTGTTGATGATGGTGATGGAGAGAATGCAAAACGGTAGAGTAGCGAAGAATTTCGATTCGAAGAAATCGCAAAACAAAAAAAAAAAAAAAAAAAGAAGACCCAGCAAAAGCGAATGTACAACATCGATGTGTACCATTCCAATTAGTTCAAACCAATTCTTTAGCTGTCTTTGTGTTGTTTCTCTCTCTCTCTCTCTATTTCCGACAATGTTTGATGTTGAATCGATGATGATGATGATGATGATTCAACCACCAAATTTAGCATTAAAAGTCCATTGTGGTTTCACCAGAAACGATTCTTCTAATGATCGCACAATGATGACGATGATGATGATGGTGATGATGATCGAGATCGGAAACAGAAAAAAGAAACGAATTTCGTTTTTTAGATTTTGACTTAATATTTTAGCTTTTTCTAGAATTCTCTCTTTCTCTGTTCTTTTCTTGATTTTAATCTAAACAATTTTCTCATCAATTTAATTTTCGAAATTTTCTCTCTCTCTCTCTCTCTCTCTCTCTCTCTTTCTCGATTCTTTCTTGAAGCTATAACAAACTGTCTCGAAGACGACAAGTGAGAAGAATTCCCAATTTGGAAGAATCAAAAATTGTTCCCATCTAGAAGGTAGATTTTGATTGCTGTCTCTCTCTCTCACTCTATCTCTCTCTCTCTCTCTCTCTCTTTCCTTCTCTGATTGCTAGCTATCAGCGATATTTAGGTTTATTTTTCGATCAAATAATTTTGATTCCAATATTTCATAGATAGGTTTGAAGAGAGGGAACGATCATCATCAACATCAACATCATTGTGGAATGAGATGAAGAATTCTTTTGGTGAGCGAAACCGAAAAAATCACAAAGAATTCATCATCAACATTCTAGTTAGAATCTAGCTTTCGATTCGATTATTTATCTCTTTTTTGATCGAGATTTGAGGAAAAAAAAATTCCAACCAAAAAAAAATGGATGGAAAGATTTCTCCCCTGACCCCCTCTCTTTTGGAATCACAATCTCAGAATGAAACTTAATGTCTATCATTCCATCATTTTCGTATCATTTTTTTTTATTGGATTTTTTTTTTCATTTATTTAATTTATTTATTTATGGGCTATTATGATGATCCTTTTATTTTTATTTCATTTATTTTCCTTTTCTCTCTTTCACTCACTTTTCGCTTTCTCTTTGATTTGCTTTCGATTGAGAAGAAGTTAGAGTTTTGAAAGAAAACAAAAAATTGATGGAGAGAGAGAGAGAGAGAGAAAGAGAGAGAGAGAGAGAGAGAGAGAGAGAGAGAGAGAGAGAGAGAGAGAGAGAGAGAGAGAGAGAGAGAGAGAAGAGAATGGCCAATAAAAAAAATGAGATCCAAATAAATTGGCCTCTAGGATCCATGACACTAAGATCGGAAAGAAAGCACTGGATAGATAGAGATATGATGGAGAAGGATAATCTACAAGATGTTTTGGAACCGATGATTCTATCTTCGAAATCAAGAAAAAAACGATAGAAGAAGGGAGTGAAAAAAAATGACCAAAAGAAACATTTTTTTTTTACATAGCTAACCACACGCAAACAATCGATCGATCAGATTGAACGATGATTCCATACGCAATTCTTCTCTAACATTCTCTTTTCAATTTGGTTTCAAAAATGAAAAGAAAAAAATTTCTCCATTTTCTATTTGACTTCACTCGAGACCCTAGCGAATGAAAGTTAAACACTGAATTCTGTGTGTGTTTGTGGATGAGTGTGTCTAATCATCAATTGTGTCTTTTTTTTTGGTTCATTGCATTTAAATAAATAGACCTAGAGAGACCTAGAGAAAGAGAGTGGAGAAGAAAAACAAAAATATCAATTCCATCATCGAGAGAAACAGTGAAAAAAAACAAATTCTAAACTTTCAATTTCATTGGAAGTAGGATAATAAAGAAACGAACCAAACCTAACACAAATCAGAACGGTTTCATTTGGAACCATCGAGATGGAACAATAGCTTAGGGGTGTGGAATGTTTCAACTGAATAGAAGATCGAAATGATTCGGTTTCTTTCTTTCCCCTCTCCTCTCTCTCTCTCTCTCTCTCTCTCTTTTTTCGCATTTTTACTCTCGAAATTGTTTAATTTCTTTTTGATCTATGGCCCAATAATTGGTAACTATTAATGTTATTCTAGCCAAATATTAACATTTGCTTTTTATTTTGTAATCAATTTTTCTCGATTTTCTTTCCTCTTCGATGATGATGATTTAGATCGATTCGAAAATTAATAATTGCGTTCCATTTTGTTCCATGTTCAATCGTTGCTTCTATGTTGGCAAAATGAATGTTAATCTAATTATTCAAACTAATAACTCTTTATGTCATGTTTTTAGGGATTCTAATTTTTATTCCTTGCGATTTTTATTCTGTTCCTTTCTAGTCCAATTCTAGCAAGTCTCTCTTTTTCTCTCTCTCTCTCTCTCCATCATCGCTCCGTTAACGACAAAATCACCATCATCATCACCATCATCATCATCATCATCATCAGCACGAATGATAATCAATCTTGTTGGATCGAAAGTTTTTGTTATCGAAAAAAAAAAACGCAAAATTACATTTAATAATTTAGCTACCCCTTTTTGTTTTTCGATCTCTTTTTTCGCCAGAGAGGGAAAGAGAGAGAGAGAGAGAGAGCGATTCCAAAACGAAGGTGTACCATTCGGATCCAATCCTTTTTGTTTGGCGTTGACTTCCTTCTCTTTTTCTCCCATTTTCCCCATTTTTTTCACGTTTTTCTTCCGCGCAATCATTCATTAATAATCCTTCAATTATTTTAGAAAATTTTTCGCTCTCATTTTCAGAAAGTAGAAAAAAAGTAGAGAGAAAAAAGAAGAAGAAGAAAAGAATTTCAATTATTCATTTGTTTGTCAATGATAGCGACAAGCTAGCGAATTCCGAAAGGTTCGGGGATAGAACGAAAAAAAGAATGGCTTGCAATGGAATGGAATGAGATGGAATGAAAACTTCAATCAAACCCAAATGGGTTCATTATATTTTAATTAGGTACCGTTCTATTCTATATCTCTGTTCTATGTGATCATTATTGTTCTAATCGCACCGATCATTATCATTATCATCACCATTCTCATAAAGATTTTTTTCTTTGTCTCCCAGATTAATTATGATGATGATTGTGATGAAGATGATGATGATGATTGTGATGAGAGTAACAAATAAGAGAAAGGTTAGAGCAATTTAGATTCGATCTAGATTCTCATTTTGGAATCGTTCTCGATTGCCCATCGTTATAGCTTCAAGAGCGAATCTTTTCTTCTACTTCCATGTTCTTTTTTTTTTGATGCAATATCTCTAAGTTTTCTTTTGGTTTCTCTTCATTGTTGTTCCAATTGTTGTTGTCGCAAATTGATCCAAAAGAATCACAAGAATGAAAAAAAACACTGTATCAGATTGAATTCGAGATGAAAGTTGAAATAAAAAATAACTTTTTTTTTTAAGCCAATGTTAGATTGCGCGATATCAGAATTGGAGCGAGATGAGAACGCGAAAGCTAACAAACAATCGAAGAGATTACAATGGATGATAATCTAATCATTTGTTCGTTCGGAAAATTTATGAGACAATTTCCTTTTGGATCGTTATTGACTCTCTCTCTCTCTCTCTCCATTTTGATTTCACTGATTCTCTTTGTCTTTAAGATTCATTCACAAAATGACACACGAGAAGAATTTAAGATCGAAATTATTATTTCTCTCTCTCTCTCTCTGTCTCTCTTTGGCCTTTATTTTCTCGTTTAAGAGCTAAGTTATTTGGGATCCAACGATTGTGAAACAATCATCATCAATGTCAATATTGTGTATGGAGTCTAAGTATTGGCAATAATGTTTGATGATCATCATCATCATCATAATAATAATAACGATCAGCACGAAAATCTTACCGATCATAACGATTAGATGTTCTCAAACTTAGTTTGATTAACCCACAGAATGAGGTGAAGATTTTTCTTGGTGACAAAGAAGGAAACTTTTGTGAAAGTTACCAAAAAGGGGTCCTAGTGTTTGACGAATTTTGAGAAGCTCAGATAATATGATGGTGGTGATGATGATGATGATGATTAAGAATAATACTCGATGAATTCACCATCAAAATTGGTGTCTATTATTTGCTGTTATTTTTGTTATTTTTTTAGTGTTCATATTCGGCGGCGGCAGTTGTTCGAAATCAATTCATTTAATAGATCATATAGTGGCGGTGGTTGAAGATGGAAGAATGCTGTGGATCGATTTGATGAAAATAAATTAGAGATCTTAAACAGAAGAAACGTTATCATTCGACTAAACGACAAAAGTTATTCTCGTTGATTGTTTTTTGTCTTGCATAAGTTTTGATGGATTGGCTGTGTCTATCATCTCCACCACCACCACCATCACCGCCATTGTGTTCCAGAAACTATCGACCACTAAGTTTTCAATCAACAGAGAATCGATTTATTCATTTTATCTTTCATTATATTTTCGATTGATTTCGTTTTCGAATGTTGATGAATGTTGGGGCAACATTTGGTGATTAGATAGCCTAAAATGATGAAATATTTGATATGGAATCGATTTTTTTCTTCTATCGCATAGAAATATCCAATCGAATTATTAATATTCTTGACAATAATGAATGGAGATAAATTCTTATGCCATCATAATTGCCATCAAATAAATAATAAACGATAAGAGAGAAGAATTGTTCTCGATTCTCTTCTCGAATCGGAAACCAACGACGATTTGGACTAGATGAGAATGAGAACGTTCTCGAAGAGGAGTGATGAATCCATTTCGAGCCCATAAAAAGTATAGCTAAACTTTAATTGGCTGACGTTTGGTTAGGTTTGGTGAGATGATGAAACAATGATGGTTCCAAGTGAAATGTTTCATTCAGTGAAAATAATCATTACAAGCAGTTTTTGGACGTTTTATCCACTCTTCAAACATATAACCAATAGCTAGAACATTAATTTCCAGAATAAGCGAATTTTTTCTCGAACCAAATTCGTTCGGTTCTGAATTGATCGAGAGTGATGGTGTTGTAACCCATCCCAACAACGCAACCTTCGTTTTTGTGTCGTTAGGTACACGATTGACCTTAGCACTTAGATTAGTACTTAGTACTTTTTCAATCTCGCTCGATTTCGACACTTGATTATTTTCTCCAATATTCATTTCTTATCATCACAACCATTAATCTGATAAGGGAGAATTAATGTGGTCTGTTTTTTTTATATTTCAACCTCACCTTCACACCTCTAATTCAATTGCATAATCATCATGGAACAATTCATTGACCTAGCTTCACTCGTTTATGCTACAATCTGTTGTATCAATGAAAGAATCTGTCATTTCAATAGTGCTTGGCGGCTGTTTGTCTTCTAATGCAAAACAAATTGAATAGAATATTCTTTTGCTATATTTTTTTTTAATGCACTGACAATCATCTGAGATGAAAAAAAAAATAGAGAGAAAGATTTTTAATCTAACTAACTATGGCTTGTATTAGTGTTGGATCCAAGCAGTATGAAGATAAAAAATCTAGAGAATATCTTACAGATATTCTTCTTTTTCATCATTCATCCATTCTGGTCCAAACAAATGATTTGGTCCAACTGTTTTGATTTGTTCTTATCTCTCTCTCTCTCTCTCTTGTTACGTATGTTTGGCCTTTCGATTGAATGTGTTCTTTTTTTTTCGCAGTATTAGTTGTGCTCTCGGTCGGCAAGAGAGAGAGAGAGAGAGAGAGAGAGAGAGAGAGAGAGAGAAAAGAATGAATAAATTAGTCGAGTGATCTTTGAATAATATAATGAAAAAAACGGATCGTATGAAAACCAAAAAAAAAAGAAAAAAAATTATGAATTCTCTTCTCAGCAGAAATGGATCGAGAGAGATTCTCGATTAAAAAAAAACAAGCTCTAGAATAATATGGACTAAATAAACATTGAAATGCAGGTGGAATAGTTAGATAGAGAAGAAAAAAAAATGTTCCATCGAGTAAAGCAAACCTAAAGCGTTCGGATGGAATTAGAACTAGACAGCTAGAGAGAGAGAGAGAGAGAGAGAGAGAGAGAGAGAGAGAGAGAGAAACAATTCAAAGAAAAGAATTCAAAGCTGTCCGATTCAATTTGAAATTAAATTAATTCTATTAGTTTTATTTACTCAGTGCAATCAAAATCTGAATTGAAAATTATTAAAGCCCTAGTGAAAATATGATCTACGATCGCACCATAGCTTCAATCTTGATTCTTATTATCTAGATTAATGAAATTCCACTCTAGTGAATCTCTCGCTATCTCTCTCTTTCCTATCGAAAAAGTTAGCTGTGGCTAGGATTCCAATTGATTGGCTATTTAGATTTGTTTGAAATTTGGGTTTTTTTTCCTACGATCGAATCGTAGAATAATTAATGTTTTATTTTCAATTTGAGATAATTCTGAAAATCGATCCAAGCCAATCTCGATCCGATTTTGATTTCCGAGCAAATGGAATCGTTGCATTAGGTTTGTTGAGGACAAAATTCAAAAGATCAAACCATTCGATCTAGTTTTTTTTTCTCCCAACAACAATCGTACAATCATTAATTATTTCGATACTATTCCTTTCTATTCATAGCGGAAAAAGAACAAATAAATCGAAGTGTGATGAAAAAAATATGTTCGATTCTGTAAGGAATCGATTCAGAATTGAGAAAGAATAAAGAGGAACAAGAAAGACAACTATTTCTGTTTCGTTTCTCTCCATCTTTGTTGCTGTCTCTTCTAATTCGATTAATTAGCAAACAACCAATATGAATTGTGATGATGATAGTGAAAGAACGTGTCAATGGGTCCATAGGGGAAGAGATTGTGAGAGAGTGAGACAAAAAGACATCTGAGAGAAATGATTGAATAGAGAAACAAGAATTCAAAAGCAATCGATCGTAAATTGGGACTAGAAAAAGAGATCTAAGGCTCCTAGTCTCAATGAACAATGTTCTCAAAGATAGGATATAAAAAAAAAACAGTCAAAACCCAATGATTGTTTAGGAGCAGTTCATTTAGAACAATTCGGGATGATTTTTTCTCTACACAAACACCTCTTCGATCGTAACCATTGAAATCGAGAATATCCGATGATGAATAGATAATATTCTCCACTATTAGCATTACTCTTGTTATCAATTTTATTGTTATTCTTTGTTGCTGTTGTTGGCGGTGGTGGGCTATGAAGAAACACCGAAACACCATATCGGAAGGATATCGCACGAAACCCAAAAGATTGAAACACGTATCGTTGGCTTGATTGGATTCCTTCTCTCCTCTCTTCCTCCTCCCTGTTTTTTCTTTTAGCTAAATTTTTCTTCTTCTACGTTCTTCTCTCTCTCTCTTTCTCTCTTCCGTGAGGTGTTTTTTTTGTGTTCCAACATATTCCGATCGACCAAAACAATTCAATGTTTTTCTCGCTCGTTCGAACTGGTATTTCGTTCGAAAGCTAAAAAGCGATCCAATTATTTGAGTTTCCATGTATGGGTGTTTACAATACGTAGATAAATGTTACAAAAAAAGAAAAGGAAGTAGAAGAAGGAGTAAATGAGTACGTTTTAATGAAATCTCTAATACCATCGACAGACATTGATTGTTGGAAATTCTCTCTCTCTCTCTCTCTCTCTCTCTCTCTCTCTTGTTCGAAACACTCAGATACGCTCATATTGGATACCGCGAACCGAATTTTGATTCAACCAGAATCGAGAGGAATAAATGAAACAGTTTGGTATTGAACAAAATGATTTTGGTTCATACCCAAACGGAAAGAAAGAGAGAGAGAAAAACAACCAAACTACCGATGATATTGGATTGAATCCGAAATCGACTGTAGAAAAAAAACGGAAACAAGAGAAAAGGAACTAGTTTTAGTTAAGTTTAGGTTTCTTCGCAAAGAACTTTATTCAGTTCTATGCTCGCAATATTCTCTTTCCCCAAGAGGAATTCTCTCTCTCTCTCTCTCTCTCTCTCTCTCTCTCTCTCTCTCTCTCTCTCTCTCTCTCTTGTTTTCATTTATGAAACAATCTTAACTCGCTGAATGAGGGCGGAGGAGGAAAGAAGTGAAGCTACCGCGAAGACCAATAACCGAGAGAAAGAGAAAGACCGAAAATCTAATCAACTATACAATGCGTCTGTGTTCGTTAGCGTTTGGGTATATCGTCTTGAATTCGGTTCCATTGATTGAATAGATTACATTGATGTAAAGAATGAGAAGAATAGTCGTTTCAATAGATTGTATTGTTGTATATAGACGATGATCATCATCATCCGATGAAATTGAAGAATAAAACTAGGGAGAGAGAGAGAGAGAGAATAAAAGATAGCTAGTGGGTAGAATTGATTATGATTACACTTGATATCTAGCTCTTGTTTTCGTTCGTTAGCTATTATTATTATTATTATTATTCTTATTATTGCTAGAATTTTCAATGGGGATGGTGATGATGATGATGATGATGGAAAAGATTGGATTGATTCAAATGTGCATTGAAATTTACGACTCATTTCTATTCTGAACATCGATCCAATTTCGTTTTATGCCAATGGACAAATGCACACACGCACACACACACGTTACCAAGAGAGAAAGAGAGACTAGACCAAAATTTCCCCGTTTTATGGAACATTAAAAAAACGTGAACATGAAAATAAAATGTGAATAAAACTAGTGTACCATGGAACTAAGAGAAAGAGAAATTCTAACAACAAAAACGAAAATCTTTCCCGAAAGAAAAGAGAACCGAGAAAGAGAGAGAGAGAGAGAGAACGATAGACTTGGAACGATAGACCAGAGAACCTAGAAAGAGAGAGAGAGATAGACAGAGAGAGACATTATCGAATAACAAACATTCCTTTTCGAATGAGATGAAAATAAAAATAAAATCTAGATTATTTTTGGCTCTGATTCTTTCATTCCATTCAAATATTTTACTATTTTCATTCATCGAAAAAAGAAGAATTTAAGCAAAAAAAAAAAAAAATCAAAATTGTTTTTTTTTCGAAAACAAAATTATTTGATATTTTGTGGAACCGTTCGTGAAACTCCTTACCACAAACTTCTTTTTTCGCTCACGAAAATTGTTTTCGATAGCTTTGTTTTTGTGTCTCTTCTAAGATCAGTATCCGGTCTGCTCTTTCTCCTCATCGCTGTCATCTTCAAGTTCATCTTCTTCTGGTTCATCTCCATTGTAGATTTCATCAATATTTCTATGTATCTGATTGTCATTTTTGTGCTAGTTGTTAGTTTCGATTCGTAGTCACCTTGATCCGATCACCGAGTTCTTCATCGATGATGATCATCACCAAGGTGATCTTAAGTGATACCTGGATATCGATCTGTTTCTCTTCGAGAATTCATTTGACAGAAACAATTTGTTTTTGTTTTTCGATGAATGGCTTCCTTTCTCTGCATTGAATGTTATTGTTTAGTGGAATTTATTCTCTAATTCATTCGGAATAAAGTTCAAGTTAGTGCGATGACAATCAATGAGTTAACAATCGTAATTTCAATTACTTTCTTGGTTGCCATCGTTGCTTGGAAATAATCGAGTGCAGAGACCTTTGAACTGTGATCCAGAATCAGAGACAAGATGAAACATTTACCGAAAGTTTTCGAAACGATCCAAGCGTAAAGAAAGAGCTCGTCTGCCTCTCTTCCCGATGTCGATGTGAATAGGATCAAATGGCCATATTCGATCGAAAATGAAGTCGACTTTGCCCCAAATCTGAAGTGAATGGTGAAATTGAAAAGAAAATTATCTCAATATTTCTAATTGAAAATTCAATCAAAAAAAAAAAAAAAAATGATTCGATTGGAAAATGTTTTGATTGATTGATTTTTCTCCATCCTTATCATCATCATCTTTGTCGATAATCTTCTATTTCACAATCGATTTATTTAGTATATTCTTTGTCAAATCTTAATGGAATAATCTTCTTGGGATGCTTTTGTTCGAACGAATTAGTTCTACAGTAAAACTTCTTCGTTGATAATAGAATCCATTTAATTGAGAAAGTTTCAATCTTTCACAAATTCTGAAAAACTTTCATGATAATTTGGAATTAGAATTCTATTTTTCTTACTTTAATTCAGCTTCTTTAATTGATTTTGATTGATTGAAGAATGTCGTCAAGAATGTTCTCTCAACAATCTTCGATTGGCCTTAATCATCGACATCTTCGTCTTCATCGTCATTGTAGATCGATCGATCATCTAACACAATCAATTCTATCAATGTTTAAAATTCTATTCCTATCGAAGATCACAAAAACATCGTTCCAAAAGAATCCCATACAGATCGCCCATCCAACAACTTCGATCTATTCATTTTTGCGAATGAAAAAATTTAATTTAACCCTTTTCACCCTATGGTTTATATTGCTACGGAATCAAATTCGATCCGAACAGATCTCTTTGTTTGAGGCGGCATTCCAAGGTAAGAATATTTTCGTTCTAATTTCTCCATCAAACCTTCTCTTTGATTGTGATGCTCTTCTTCCTCTCATAATTAAATTAAATCGATCGGAATTTTTTCCGGATCATTGAATTACATTTTTCTTTCCAATCAAACCGCATCAATATTGTCCTATAGTTCCGATGTTTTCCCCCTGCCCGATTTTTTCACTTCATTTTGATGCTAATTTAATTGATTCGATCTCATTTATTGAAAAAAAAAATTCTTTTATTCCTTTTTTTATTGTTGGTATTCTTCCTACGTTTCCCGTTCGGAACGGAATCGAAACAAAACCAAAAAAAAATGAAACAATCATAATGAATAATAATAATAATAATGATTGATTGCAAACCTCTATCGAATCGGTTCAATCTTTGTGTAGGCGAGTGTCGTAAAACTAGTCCATGTCAGCAATTGTGTTTCGATCTTCACGATGGAACATTCGAATGTGCCTGCAATCAAGGATATCGATTAGATTTGAATGGTTATTCTTGTATCGATGAAGAGATTCACCAAATCGATAATGATCATCGCTATCATCAATTCGATCCATCATCATCATCATCATCATCATCATTGGGAACGATATTCGATAAGAATCGTAATAGATCAAAAATTTTCTCATCAAATCAAAACAATTATTTCAACAGAGATGATAACAAGTTGGGAGCGAATAAATTCTATATGCAATCAATTGTATCGTCATCATTATCATCATCATCATCATCATCATCAAAAAAAACTAGAAGCGAATTTCTACGAAACAAAACTTTCTCATCACAATCTCAATCGAAAGAATCTTTTATTCATCTTCGCAAAACAATCGAAGAGAATCGAATTGAATCGAATCAAAATAGTGCAGAATCGGCAACTCTTCCATTACAATATTCTTGCAACGATGTCGAATGCGAAGCTGGAGGCGTTTGTGTTGATGAGATCAAACAATCAGATAGAGAATATCGGATTCGCTGTAAATGTCCCCTAGGCAGAGGGGGACAATTTTGTGAAAAAAGTTAGTCACTTTTGAGTGAGATCAAAATTGAGAGTTTTTTTCTTCTAATTGGCACTTGGAGAGAAGAGGAAACTTGTGTTTTTTTTCCTCTTCTTCCTCTTCTTCGCTGATTTCGAATTAATTAAACATCGGAAATTTTTTTTCCCTTCTCTTTTCCGTTCTTTTTGTCTCTGTTTTTTTTTTTTGATTTCGAACGAAAGTAATCGAAGTCAAACAGCCCAGATTTAAAAGCTCTTCATATCTAGCGCTACCGACATTGCGGAACGCCTTTCGATCGTTAAGAATTTATATCGAATTCAAACCAAACTCCTACAATGGATTACTTTTATACAGTGGTCAAGAGCCGAATCTAGATAGTGATTTTATTGCGATCATTCTTCGCGAAGGATTTGTCGAGTTCCGTATGGATTGCGGCATGGGTGAAGGAATCATTCGGAGCGATCTGCCAATCAATCTGAACGCTTGGAACACGATCGATATCTATCGCGATGGTCGTAACGCATGGATGCAGCTTAATCAAGGACGACAAATTTTCGGCCACTCGAAAGGTCTTTTCTCTCGGATCACTTTTCGTTTGGAAACATTTCTCGGTGGCTCACCGAACATCTCTCAAATTAGTGATCGAATCGAAGTCAATAATGGTTTCGAGGGTTGTGTTCGAAATTTAAAAATCAACGATCGTCTCTATGATCTCTACAACGATACCATTGATGGTATTGATATCGGTAGGAAGAAGAAATCGATCGATCCTTTTTTTTCCTCCACTAGAATTGATGAAAATTAAAATTAATAATAAATTGATTTTTTTTTCTTCTATCTTTTCTTACTTTCACTTATTTGTCATCCGATGGAATTGTTCTTGTTGTTGTTGTTGTTGTCCTCGTTCATTCGAAATCGATCCGATTCGCTTCATTACCAATTCTCATCATCATCGATCGTAGAACAATGTCGATCGGATATTTGTAAACAAATTACCTGCCTCAATGGAGGCTATTGTTCCGTGATCGATACTGACCAGAACCGAAAACAATGCATCTGTCCATTAGGATTCAGTGGAGAATTCTGTGAGAAACGTAAATGACCATAGATCGAATATAATCGCTTCGTTCTAAAATATTTTTTTCAAAAAATCCTTTTTGTTTTCTCTGCAATCAAACTTTTTTCTCCAAAAAAAAAACCAATCAATCGATTACGATCAATTGTGGACAGAAATCGAATTATCAATACCTCAATTCAATGGATCATCGCATTTACAATTCATCGGTCTTGGTGAACAAGAAACACTTCAGAGTGAATTGTTGATGATCATCAAACCTAATCACACCGATGGCCTTTTCCTCTACAATGGACAGAAAATGGATAGAACTGGTGATTTCATCTCGTTGAATCTGATCGATGGTTTTGTAGAGTTTCGTTTCGATCTCGGTTCCGGTGCTGCAGTAATAAGGTTCGCGATCGAATTTTTTTTTTCAATCCAGCCATTTAAGAATTGTGTAAAGAATTTATTTTACCTTTAAATTAAAAATTCTATTGTTAAAAATTTTGTAGGAGTCCAGAGAGAATCGCCATGAATGAATGGCATACAATTCATGCATCAAGAACTGGCCGTCAAGGTTGGTTGAGAGTTGATGATCAGCCAATCGCTATGGGTCTTTCTTTGGGGGGCTTCCAACAACTTTCACTTCCTTTGAATCTTTACATTGGAGGTGTTCCAAATCTTCAACATATCCATCATAATGTTCAAGCGAACGAAAATTACCATGGCTGCATTCAACGCTTGATCATCAACAATCATCATTTATCATTGTTGAAAGACGTGCTTTCCGGTACAAACATCGATAACTGTCAGCATCGATGTCAAACGAAACCTTGTCAAAACAATGGATATTGTGAACCGTTCCATCATCAATACCATTGTCGATGTGTTAGCAATAGCTATTTTGGAAAACATTGTGAGAAAGGTTTGTTGAATAAGTTTGGACTCATTCGATTCATTAATTGTAGAGCGAATCAATTCAATCATTTTGGGACCGTATGTACTCATCTTTGCATTTTCTTCTTGTCGTCTTTTTTTGCAACTCTTTTTTCGCCTCGTTTCCGTAAAACTTCTTCTTTGTTTTTCATGAAACAATACGAAACAATGAATGATGAAGAGAGCGAACCAGAACCTAATCCAATGTTTTATGGCAATAGTTTTCTTAAATATACTGGGCAATATATTTTGGATCAATTAAGTGGACCAAACACAATCATTCATCTTAATCTAAGAGCTTTTAGGTTAGTTAATAAACTTTTCACTCTCAACTTTCTTGCGGAGATTATTCTATTGCTCCTATTATTATTATTATTATTATTATTATTCTCATCATTGCTTTTCTTTAGAATTAATTAACTTAAAATTAATGAAATCTCTCTCTCTCTCTCTCTCTCTCTCTCTCTGGATACACTTCGTCCAATTATTTTAAACGATTCTTGTTTGATATCGTAAAAGTTCAAGCGGTTTAATTTTATGGTTCGGCCGATCGTCAAACAAAATTGGTGATTATCTATCCATCGGTTTGAACGATGGCACAATCAATGTCGATATCAATCTTGGTGATGGAAATTCAAGATTTATTTTGAATGAGACCAGAATCGATAATGGTCAATGGCATCAGTTAGATTTGATTAGATTCAAAAGAAAAATTTTCATCCAACTAGATCGACTCGATCGATTATCATCATCACTCACGAATCAAGAGAATTCAAATCGAGCCTCGATCAAAGGCCTAATCGGAGGCCGTTCAACACAATTGAATGTTCAAAGTGCTCTTTATCTAGGTAATTCGAAAAGAATTCTAAATATTTCTCTCAGACTTTTCTCCTAAAATACAGGAGGTGTTGAGGATACGGTTATGATGACCAATGATCACTACCAGAAGGGTTTCATTGGATGCATCTCAAATCTAACATTGAATCTAAACAATCGAATTGATTTGATGGCGGACTCGGATCGTGGAATCAATATCCGAGCATGTATTTGAGAATTGAAGCACCGGAAGCCTCTAGCATCATCATATCAGATTGGAATATGAATAAAAACTGTGATATTTTTTTTATCTATCTATCTGCAAACGTAATCAAATTTGATGAAGATTTTTTTTTCTCTTTTGAAACACAAATCACTTTATGATCGAAGAATTATAATCAAAAAACAAAAAAGAAACGATGAAACATCTTTTTGTTACATTAAAATCACCCTCTATTTTGTTCCACCTCACATCATCTCTATCTCTTTCTCCATCATCTTGAAGGAGATGGAGATAATATTTTATAAATTAATATAAATTACTATGCAAAAGAGAGAGAGAATAACACTTTTTTATTCGCTCCAACGAGTGAATATGAATCTCAATGATTCTATCTTAGATCACAAAACGATGCAAGTCAGCATTTCTCTTTCTTGACTCTTGGATTCGCTTTGAACCCAAACGCTTTTGATGAAAGAAGATTCTCTTTTTCTTTTTCTTGATTTTTTTTACAATGAAAATAAAAATTGAAATATGAAGAAGAAGAAAAATTTGGTGAAAAAAAAAATAAGAGAAATAAAACATTCACAATGAGCGAATGATTTGATGGCTAAAAATGATTACGGTGAATTGTTCTTTTACGAAAACAGCAATCTTCATCACTGATGAAATTTAATAAATAAATCTAACAACAACGAGAAAAGAAAAAAGATTCGATGTTTTAAAATCTTGAAAAATGATTACAATCTATTATAATCAGCTCTCTGTCGATCGATTCCGGTAATCTTTGCGATTGTAGTAAAATCATTCTTCTATACGAAATCGTTTCGGAACGCTCGATTTGATCGAATGTTAGCATATGTTTAGCATCAGTGGGTGTGTCTAGACATCTATCAAAATTTCTATTATTTGAGCTTTTTTTTCTTCAATCTAATATCCCTGAATTAATGATTCTTGTTTGGTGTCACAAAACAGAATTACGAAAAATCTAACTGTTTTTGGAGGAATCAAGAGAATGTGAGGAACGAGTAAACGAAGACGAGAAATCTCCAATGATTAATTTGCAACCATAACCGAATTAAAATTATGAGACAAAAAGAGTCGAAGAACCAAAATGAAAATTCACAAACGAAAAGCGATGGAAAGAGAGCGAGGGGTGGGAGAGAGAAGCAAAATTTTCATGACATAACTATTCAAATGGGATGGAATGGTATCAAAAAGGGAGCGAGAAGCATTGAGCGAATTCATCCAAGTAGATATAATTAATTGATTTCGATGGCGAAGAAAAACAAAATGCGTTAATCTTTAGTCGCGTTAAAAATATTAAATCAAAAAGGGTTGCTATACGAAAGAAAAAACAGCAAAACATTTATAATTAATTCTATGGAACGAAAATAAACGGATTAGGGAAGCTTGGCCAGTTATCTTTGATCCAATTCGGATGCGGAAGAAGGAGAAGAGAATGATCACAATCATGGAACGAAAAGTTTCATAAGGTGTTCGAGATAGGCTGACAAAGATCTTAGATTTAAAATTTTATTTAGCTTCTAGAAGAACTCTTTTGTTCTAAGTGAAAGTATGAACACAACATAGGCCAAATGATGGCTGAACAAATGTTCAAATCTTTTCCGGATAATATTCTTGGTAATTAATTATTTTATGCTAATCTATTTTTTTTTTGGTTCTATTTCCGTCGGGACCTCTCGTTCTTTCTCTCTTTCTGTCTCTCTCGGTAATAATGAATTCCATTCCGGATGTTTTTAGTTGGTTTTGTTTTTCTCTAAGAATTGATTGCAAACAATCTGGTGATAATCTAGTCCGTCATAAATCAAATTCGTTCCAATCAATAGTGTAAAGTCGCACTGAAACAGAGGAAGTGCAGATTCTTATCAATCAATTAATGTATTCATTAGATGGCGCTGATGTATGTATTTTTTTTTTTTTTTAATTTTGATATTAATCAGATCAAAAA